>VXAX01006620.1:1960291-1992568 GCA_013399835.1 Leptocoma aspasia | reverse complement strand
GACCTGTATTTCTGACAGAATAACTACATGTTCTTCCTACAGAACAGAGCAAGCAGGAGAAGGAACTGTCTCTGCATTTTAAATGAAAGTTGTGCTTACAACAAACCCTAAGTGAACACATTCAACACAAACCAGATCTCTCTGCTGGATGGAAGATTATAGCAATACAGCATTTTCCCACAAAAACCCCACAAACCAGCATGTGGAGGTATCAGTAAGTAAGTGACAAAATTTGTTCAGTAATACACTAAGAGCTCAGAGTAAATACTTGCAGATGTTAAGTATCCTCAAGTCCAGTACTAAAAACCAAACCAATAAAAAGGACAGCTACTCTAAGAGTAAATCAATAGAAGAAAGACAGTCTGAAAGGAAGAAAGGTTTCCAGTTTAATATCCTGGGAATTGTGTATGAATTCTTCTGCAGCCCCCAGGAGCCCTGGTTCATAGGGACCTGCTATATGAAGTCACATAAAATCAAAATACATTAAAAAAAGAAAAATCACCCCCAAATTTAGTCTGAGACAGGAGGTAACACAGGAATACAAGTAGAACAGAAGCTATTAGACTTTGCCTGTGGACCCACACCACACTGCAGACCATGTAAGATTTTTGTCCAAGGAGGCCCTGGCAAAAAGGCAAATTGAGGCATTTTCCAGCAGGAAAAACTTACCCCAGTTCAGGGGGAGTTTAACAGGTACCTACAGGCCCTCCTCATCCTTCCCAAGCACCAGTAACAGCCTGGCCACTGCTTCTTCCAGCAGGAAAACATTCTTTCAGCAGCTTTCAATACACAAATAAATTTAAATCTGTGGAAGTCTATGGACTGTAACAATTCTCCAACAGATTCAAGCAGGTATGTCAGTTCTTTGTGCAGTGCCTACCAGCACCTGACCTCACCTTGTATTCCTCCTCTCAGGATTCACATGCTCTCCTTTCTGCTGGTTAAAAGATTCTTCTTTCTCCTGTGTCCAAGGTGCTGCCCTGCAGTGACACCCAACTGGCTAAAAAAAGAGCTGTGCTACCTCCTCTAAGCCCTTCCCACTTCCACATGTTGAGTGCTAAGACTCCTTTAAAAGCTGCAGATGTCAGTTTGAATTGCTCACATCTCTTCTGGCTGTGCCTTGGGTATGGGGGGATTTAATTTCAGCAGCTGCAGCTGTAGGAGTTCCTCACAGAGCAGGAACCTGCAGTGCAGGTTAAAAGTGACACGCAGTGACCTGGAGCAGCTTTGCCAGGCTGTGTGGAGGTCTGAGCTCACACACACCATGCAGACACACCTGACAGCCTGGCATTTTGGAAAGGGATGGCCAGAAACACAGCATGCTCTGCTTGTCTTCCCCTTGCTCTGCAGGCATTTGCATCTTAAAAGTGTGATTTTTTTTTTTTTTTTTGCAGCTATACAGAGTATTCTTAGTAAATCTGTCAAAAAGTTCTGCACAGAACTAGCTATATTTAGCCTGGCACTTCACTTAAATACTCAATTATCTGTAATTTGATTTCACAACTTCTGTCTCCATAGATTCTCCCTGTGTTAGCAAGGTTGGCAAGGAATAACACACTCCTGAGTAAACACATGCTGGTGTGCTGTGAAGCTGGGCTACCTAAGGGTTTGTGAGAGCTCATGTGGCAGCTTAGCTCAGCTTTATCCAAAATTAGGGACAAATCACTAAGCTTGATGCTAGAGTAACAGTGCCACAAAGTTGAGTTACTAAACCTCATTGTAGTAAGAGATTAACCCAAGTTACAGCAGAGACTTTTGTCTGGATAAGGCCCTGGCATCTATTCCCACTGGGCTGGATACTTGAGCATCCCTCAAGAGGAAAGCTGTAACACAGGGATATTGCTAATCTATCTTAAAAGCTCTTAAGTAGATTAAGTGTTTTGAGAAGGGCTCTAAATGTTCATCCAAAAATCAGCCAAAAATCATCCAAGAATCCCTTAAGCATTTCAGGATACTTTAGCTGATTGTTTTGGTAGCTCCAGAAGAGCGGCACAGAGACAGCTGCAGCCAGCCCTGAGGGACCAACATCCCTGGGACCAGAGGATGTTCCTCACCTGCTGTCTCAACACCCATACCAGGAGTACAAAGCAGTTCCCAGTGACTGCTGAGAGCACTGCCCTCCTAGTTTAACGTTCAAGTTTCATTCTGTGCTTATGAAAAGATCTACATCTTCTTCCCTGTGTCCCTGCAAATGCCCTGGATGGTTTTGTTGCAGCAGAGTGCAGCAAGAGATTGACTTGTGAGATTACACAGAGGCTCCATCTACATCCCCTGCATCCAAGTGGCAAATGTGATCAGACGTCTCAGAATGCCTCTGAAAAATGCAGGATGCTGTACAGTCTTCCTTAATATTTTAGCATCCTGGCTAGAGTCAACAAGTTGGCAATGTGCACTTCAACCTGTTGCCCAGGACAGAACAGTTCAGTACTGCAGGGTCACATCCCACAGCTCTACTTTCACCACTGGTAAAACCACTGAAAGGTTCTTACCCAGTTTTCCCTGAACACATTCCTCAGAGCCTCCTGTCCACTTTCACACGCCCCTCGTGCTGCAGAGGAGATTTCTTTGGCAGGAGAGACACTTGTGAATCAAAGACTCGCATTCCACTCGGGCTTAGCATTATCAGGAGCAAGACAATTTGCACAACTGAGAGCTAAACAGCTGATGACTACTGCTCTCCTGGGGTCCTCCCTAAACCCAGGCACATTTCATGCTGCTACAGGGAAAAAGTGCTCAGTACAGAGAAGGATGAAAAAAATCAAACTGATATTCTGCTGGTATTTATTAAAAATAGAAGTCAAACTAATTCTCTAAACAGTAACACTTGGAACCCTCTGCTCTCAGTGTGTGCAGACAGTTCAAGTGGGATATCAGAACCCAGTTATCAAACACCAAAAAACCAAAATAATGGCTGGAATTATCCAGAAACCGCCTAAGGTTGTGTCAGCCTGTGAACTCGAGCACGAAAACTCGAGGGTCCCCCAGGACATTTGCCACCTCAGCTATGATGACAACTTGTTTATTATACCCACATCAACTCCGTGTCAGCTGCAACTCCTTTTGGACAGCCCCTCGTACACAAAGCCATAAACCCCAGCCTGACCACACACAGCATCTTGCAACTGCCCCCAGAGAAACAAACATCTACAGCTGCCCCCTCATTCTGGTAACAAAACATCCAACAGTCTAATATTCCTTAAAAGAAGTTACGGGAGAACTTCAGCAATGTATGAGTGACAAAAAGGAATCAGTGAAAGCACTGCCCAGCCTGAAGGAATCAGCATGAATGCATAATCCCTTTCTGTCATTGGAACAGTGAAGAGAAATGAAAGTGAAGTCATTCCTATCATTAGTCTCCCAAAATGACAGAAGGTATCACAGAAGAACAGAGGTTTCTGTTTACTCAGGACATCCTGACACTCTGTATGGAACAAGCTAACGCTTTGGGATAATTTTCCAGGTGATACAAATATTTCCTCAGAGGAGAGAGGATCTCTGCTGCAGTTGGAGTTACTTCCAGCCCATCTGGCCTTTGTGCCGTTGATAGTCCACCCCTAAATGGCAGATCAGCAGAACTGCTGACAGCACATATTTTCTCACATATGTATTCACAGGCTACATATCTGGACACGCAGCTGTCTCCTGATTGCTTCCATCTGAGAGGGGAAAGATTTCTTTGTCCCCTCTCCACTTCTCCTAAGACAGCGATGAAGAAATCTGGATCATGTGAACAGCTTGTCACTTCACTGGAGTCACCCCAATCAACAGCAACCCACAAGATATTTTTGATAGATGTTCTCAGTTCCACAGAAATTGCTTTATGCAAACGTTCTTTCAACTTCTGATATGCAAAATTGGTATCAACACTTCCCTTCTCTCCAAGTTTACGACATTGAGTATAACACAACTTTTCAGTGAACTTGAAGAGTCCAGGACACACCAAGCTCTTGCATGAAATCCAACTTCAAACACACTGGAATTATTACTTTAAGGGCAATTCTGAGAGTCTTGGAAAAAAAAAGAAGTAAAACTCAAGGAAAAGGGAATGCTGAGAGCATCAGTTTAAGGGCTAACATATGGAAAGAAAGATCGTGTGTAAAGAGGGCGTGTTGTAAAGAATTTTATTTACAAAAGGCACACAGCATCTGCCCCAAAAGATCTGCCCTGTGAGAGAGCTCCCACACTCTCTCTGGAGTCTGGAGAGTCTGGAGAGCCTGAGAGGCTCATGGAACCAGAAACAAATCAGAAACACACATCCTTTGTTAGCCAGGAAAAAGCCAGGCTGGATTCCCGTGTTGTTTTTTCACTGTGTCTTAAAGCACAGACTAAAATTATCTTTAAGCAGATGTTTCAGCCCGAAAATGGTTTTAATATTACACCAGCAAAGCTTCCTTTCTGTGGAATTAACCTTTTCCTGAAGCAACCTAGTCAGAAATCCAGGTGCCTTACCGGAAGAAACAGGCGCTGGGCAGCACATGGTTTGAATAACTTTTTCCATTCCTGAGCATTTCCTACTGAGAAGGTTATTGGGTAAATGTTGGACTCAAACTTCTTTGTATATGAGGAAGGCCACTCCTTTAACTGAAAGACATGGTGGGAGGAAATCAGACACTACACATTACAGAGCTTTTGTAAAAAAATGCATGCATAAGGAATTTATAAGTGTGTACAGTAAACAATGTGCTCAGCTGCTACTTGTTCATGTCAATGTAATTTTTCTCAGAGATTTACAACTTATAACTAACTCATTTATTTATTCACCAAAGGACAAAGAAACTCACCTTCTTCTCAAATTCAGGCTTAAGGGAATCCTCAGCAAAGATGTGGAAGCAGAGCCTCCTGTTGCTGAAGAGAACTGCTGATTTCAGCATGATCAGCGTCTCCTCCAGCCGGTCCCCACATGCCACCACTGCCAGATGCATGCACTGCAAGGATGAGGGCTCCTTTGGATGTTTCTGCTCTCCAGGCTTCCTGAAAATTCAGGGATAGGTACATAAAAATTACTGAGGTAGACATAAAGAGAATCCCTCATTAACAGACATCAAGGTCATTTTTTTTCTTCATTTTGCGAGGGATCAGGAGGTTTTTTCCTGGTTAGATATTTATACAACAAGCAAATAGCATGGTAATTTCTGTCCATGGTACAGATCAATAGTGTTACAATTATAACATAAAGAAAAGGGCTATTTTCTGTTATTTCTACATTTCTGGGTTTGCAAAAATCACCGCACTACAGACACAGATGAAGCCAGTTTCACAGCACCTCAAACCAGACACCACCTTGCTCTGTGCAAATGACAGCTCCTTCCCCAGCCCGAGGTCACTAAAACAGAACAGAGTTACAACTACCCAGCCAACTTTCTAACACAATGCGGATCACACAACTGCATCCAGCAACTTAATTTCCAAGCCCATAATGGCTAGACTGGAAGAAGACAAGACATCCATACTTTAAAAAAAAACCCCACTCCATCCATATGTAAATTGTTCTAACAGTTAATTAATTTTGCTATTAAAAATGCATGCCTTAATCCTGGCCTGAAGGCACTGGCAGAGTTTCAAAGGACTGCTCTCCATTTCACCCCATGGAATCCATGAGGTCTTGCTAAAATAGAGATTTTTGAAAACAAATATAGTCACATATCCCAGATGAATCAGACTATATTCCAAGGGCCAAACTGTGGGATTTTCACTTAGCACCCACCTGTGTGGGCTTTAAATACATTTCATCCAGATATAGGGAACACAGTAAGAGGCACAATGAAGCTTCCTGCTAGCCAGAAAAATCAGCTTCTCCTGGGGAGCTGAAGACCTTTTGAAAGCAGTCTTTTGGTTCTGTGTTTAGTGTGGAGGTAAAAAGTGCATCTTCCAGGAATGCTTGCACCATGGTGTATCCACATTCCAACACAGATGGCATTTAGCCTCCATCACACAGGACGGAGCTGACCAAGCAACTAAATCCCAGGCACAGTAATCATTCCTGGAGAGTTCAAAAGGCAAATCACAGATCACTGCCTGCTCTGGACATATCTCTGAGCAGAGGACACCAATCCCAGCCTGGCTCAGCACACACAATTACACAAACACAATTAATCACTGGAGTTAATGCTACAAACAGAAGTCCTAAATAAAGAGAAAAAATGACAGTTTTGAGCTGTTGTTATTTTTTTCCAGACACTGAAGTGCTGCTCTGTGTAATTCTACCCTTCAGAGTAACCCACCTCTGTGTAAAGGAACACCAGGCACTGGCACTTCACTGACTACACAAAGCAACACGTTTCATTAAGGGTTTAGAATCTTCTGCTTTAGTCTTAATTAACCCCTAATTTCATCAGTGTATAAATAATGGAATATTACATCTATGTGAAGTGGTATTTACTTTCCGATCTATTAGTGTAAAAATCGCTGAATTATCGAAGTGAATAATTAGCTGCTCACACAGATCACCTTTTCCCCCTTCTCCCTATCTGTGTAATGTTTCCTTTTAATTGAGTCTCTAAATCAAGCCATGCACGGGCTGGGAGCTGCTTTGATGTAGTTTCTGGCAATGGAATTCACTGGGAGAGGGACTAAACCCTGCACTTTTACTGCAACATTTCAAAACCCCACACCAAAGCACTCAGCTTTCCTGGGCAGTTTTAGCCACGGTGAGCTCTGCATTATGCAGCTGTTTTGCAGTGAAAAATCCAGTCCATGTAGACAACGCTTCCAAAGGACAGACTCAGCAGAAGCAATCGTTGGTGAAAGCAGAATGCCTGGAAAGCCCATGGGAGTAGGGATAACAACAGACATCCAACACAGACACCGTGGAGGAGAAAGCCGGGCCTTGGAGGTGAGGAATTACCAACATTGCAGGGGTTCAGGAGCCTGGATTGGAATAAAAATCCCAGAAAAAGGAGCTATTTGAACTACATCAGTCATAGTCTGGGACACAGAGGGCAATAATCAATGAGAGAAGTAGCAATGAGGTACAGAAGAATTTTGGGACACTTTGCATCTTCTTTGTAAGTACGTACAGAAACTTAGAGGGCAGTGAAAACAAAGGTGAGCTGCAATGGGAGATAAAACAGTGCCACAGCAGGGTACGCTTGACTGCAATTTTAACTTATCCTTTAAAAAATAGCAATTATCCAGAAGCCTGAGAAGGGGCAGGTGTAGCAAAGGCCAAGTCAAGCTGCCTGGGGGGCAAACAAGCAGATCATGGCAAAGAACATCCCAGCTCCCCTTCCCTGCCCTGTTCATGCACCTCATCCAGGGCAAGGACAGTGGAAGCAACAGGGACAACAGCTGGGTTGAAGGACATCTCCAAAGATGTACAGGACACAGCCAAGTTGTCCTACCTGTAAAATGGGAACAGCTGTTACAGCTCTAAGAATTTCCTACCTCAAGAGACTCCCTAGACATTAAAAAGCCCATAGATCCACAGAGTAATGCAATTATTATCATTAGCCAATTCTTCCTAACATTTACATTCATTCCTTTATAGTTCAACTTGTCTGTTATGAACAGTCTGTAGCTGGATTTTATAACCTAAATTAAATGTTTAAACACATTAAAAACAATGCAGAGACCTGGGCCCTAAAGTTTAATGTGTTTCACAAGAACAAATACACAAACTAAGATTAAGCACTCCAGAAAGCATCACAAAACACCTGCAGAACACATCCCCACGGAGTGGCTGAAGACTGAACTCGGTAAGATGGAGCACAATAAAATGTTTACAGCAAAGACCTTCCAACAATACAGAGCAACTCCCATCCAGTTGCTCACTCATATTTTATTTACTGAACACAATTTTTTCAGAAAGGCACTGACACAGCAGGAGCAGCCTGAGTGCTCAAGCACAACAGTGTGCATTCCTAGGTCTTAAAGTTTAGATTACACGTAATTTTCTTATTAGTCACAGTCAAAGTGTCTCAAACATAATTAACCCAAAACCTGTCTAAATCAATCCAAATCCATTCAAAATAATGCATTCCCACCTCACTACAGAGCCTGCTAATCTATTCAAGCCTTCAAATTTATTCCTGAAAGATAATGCATGCAGACACTTCCAAAACGCAAAATAGTTGTTAATTTTTGAAACCTTCTTCCCATTATGATCTCATTTACTTTTGCAGCACAAACAAGGGTAGATTTAGGCATTCTGTCAAAACTGGTGATTCACTGAACAGGCTCCTTCCCTGACAGCCACCCCTGAGTCAACGTCCCAACAACAGCTCCAAGATGTGAAACACATTTTCTTGCACGCTTTGAAATACAAATGTTTCTAAATCAACCTTTCTCACTCTGCAGCAGTTGCACAAAATCAACTGTAGCTGCTGTCAGTCCAAAAATGGTTGAAGTTTCAACCTTCTCCTACCACTCAGAGAAAGGGAAAAAAGCCACTCAAAACCAGAATGGATGTTTCTCTCTTCTTTTATGAAGTAGGTTCTTTATGAAACAAGTATGAAATACTTGGGGTTTCAGCATGTTATTCTCAAACTCAAGCCAGACTTGCATGTGTATGCACACAGGCTGCACAGAAAGAAAAAGTATCTTGACGGGTTGCCATGCAAGGAATGTTTTGCATTGAAAAAGTTACTTTCAGGGAATTAAACGTGCTGGTGAAGGCTCACTTTGCCAGCCTTGCCATGCTGGTTTAAGAGAGAGCATGGTCACATCTGCCTTTCAAATGTAAAACAATCCTCCTTCTTTTTGATTCTTTCCACACATGGGTTTGGCACGTATTTAAAAAATTTTCTATAAAAAAGCCTTACCGAAGGCATAGGACTTGCTACTTCCAACAGGAATGAGCCATGGAAACCACCATGAAAAATCAAGTTTTCAAAGCTAACCAGACACTTACCTAGATTTGTCCAAATTATCTAATGACCAAAGCAGGACACATGAATGCCATTGCTAACACTGGTGAAGCACCAGCCAGCCAATGACATGTGCCTACATTAAGCTTTATGTATAGCTTCTTATGTTAAAAGAATTCTGCACTGCTTAAAACTTGAAACTTGGCGTCTTCTGATATTATGGGACTACAGAAAGCAATATTAAAAATCCCAGTCAAAATACAATACATCTTCTCTGCAAGATGCTGATTCTCATGAAGCAAACACAAATCCTATGTAATACCTTTGCTTCTGAGCTGAGCCCAAAACTTGCATCCTCTGACAAATCAACCTGACAAAACTGAATTTAAATGTTTTACATTCACACAGACAGAACTTCACTAAAGTTCTGTTAATCAATTCTGCAGTCTCATACAAGCATGTACACTGTGATCACCTCACAAGACCTTACACAGTGCTAATCAGGTTCATTTTTATCCTGAATGAATCAGTTAGATCAGGTGGGATCTCTCGCATCAAATAAAAAATAATGTTCCTTAGCTCATGAGGAGGAACTAAAATGATAATCATGTCCTGTTTCTTACAATCCAAACTCAAGGCCCTCACAGTGCTTTCAATTCAGCTTGGATCAGGCTTTTTAAGCACAGCAGATCCCACCACCTGATGCCTTTCCAACCAGGCAAGCATCATCTCCACTTGAGCCACTTATGTCACACCCTCCCCACAAAAATTCTTTTTTTATGGATACCTGCACCTGAATACATTTTAGTAGTAACTAACAAAACACAGAATCTTTCAGCAAATGGCTGAACAGGACCCACAGGATTGTCCTTCTCAGTTATACAAAATCCTGCTGGGGCCAATGGTGCAGGATGACGAGGGAAAAAACAACCACCAAGCCTCACAAACAAAATTCTGAAGAAAATGCACTCTTTGAATACTAAATTCCTCCTTTTTTTTTCTTTTTTGCTGTTGTGTCACAGACCTTGTAAAGAGGACTTGCAAAGTCAACAAATAATCAAGAAGTTGGATAATGTCAAATTGTGAAACATGAAGATGCCACTGAAAAGCGCTTTGAAGTGGAATGGTTGTTTACACTCTCTGGCAGTTCCATACTTTCCGGGCTCCCTCCTTCAATGTTCTTCTTGATTTCCATGATAATCACAGAGATATGCCTTGAAGAAAAATGACTTCAGGAGGTACAGTTGCTAGTGGAAATAATCCTGCTTTAATACCGGCATTTGAATTCTGTCCGTGGCCCACTCTCAGCCCCAGAAAACATCTCCTGCATTCAGTGGGGTAACAATGCTGGGGAGAAACCAACTGCTTTAATAAAGTTAAGGAGTAAGAGCTCAAAAAACAAGAACAGTCTTTCATTCAGAACATCTCTGTGAAATCACGAATCAGAGACACAAAGACATACCAAGTTAATTAGATATATGAGGTCACACTGACCATAATATAATTGGAATGCAAAGGGGAAAACAAGTCCTCCACCCACTGAAAGCTGCCTTTTCTCAACTAATTAGTTTTTTTTTAAAAATACCCTGCCTGTACGGTGCTGGGAGAGAAAACACACCACACCACGACTTACAACACCTTTAAAGTTCTCATAAATTAATTTACATATAAAAAACACCCAGAACAAAAAGCTCGAAAGCTTAAGATCTGCCAGTGCCTCCGCAGTTTGGAGCCCAGCGGCACCACAGGGCAACGAGGAGCCTCCTTCCCCTGTCCCTGCAAACCGCAAAGCGCAGCTCCCGAGGTGACAGCAGCGAGCACCACACTGCCCACGTCAGCCCCGAAACAAGGCCAGAATGAGGGAAAAGCCGCTATTTCAGAAACTGCTCCCGCAGAGGAGCAAACCCCCCCGCTCGGGCACAGGGAAAACCTTTCGTGCCACCTCCGGCAACTCCGCTGCCAGGGGAAACACGCAGGGAAAAGTTAGTACTTGTGAAGCTCAGCAGCTCGCACAAGGGTCTTTCATCACCGATCACTAGCGGGGGAAGAACATCTGGGAGAGAGAAGTGCCCGACGCACCGGCACCGGAGCGACACCGCCGAGGGGACCCGCGGGGCGGGCGGCTCCCGCGTGGGGCTGGGCACGGGCACAGCGGCCGGGGGATTCCCGAGGGCAGGGGCCGGGGGACGGANCCGTGCCTACCGTACTGCCTGGAGTAGCCGCCCGGACGCGGCGGAGCTCCGCTAACGCGGCACCGCCAGCAGCGACCGCGGGTACTCAGAGGGACCTTTGGTTTCACGGGTGGGCAGTGCTGCGAGAGCGTGAGTGCGGACAGCGAGGTGGTCGGGAGAAAAAGGGGAAGCTCGTCTCGACAGCGCGTTTCCTCTGCCTGTGCTAACCGGGAAACCGAGCCTCCCTCCGCCTTGCAGCCCCAGTTCATCTCCTGCATAGTGCGCGCTCCTCATGCCATCTGCACCGAAGGCAGGTAAACGAGAAAAGTGCAGTGCTTGTAGAACTGTGGAGGAGCAAGGCGCTCACTCACTTGTGGGTGGCTTTGTCCCCGTGTGACCCATCCTGGCCAGTCTGCTGTGGAACATCAGCAGAAATCACAGCACTGAATCTCACAGAAGTAAATCCTGCTTGGGGTCATAATCTGATCTCTGACCTTGCACTGTACAGAGTGACAGCAATACAAGGGTTCCTGCTGCCCCGTGGGGCTGGAGTACAGGCTGTGCAACGAACGGAGACACCAACGTGGGAAGGGGGAGAGAAGGGAGAGTGGAGCCCCGTGTGTCCCTCATGGAGCCACTGGAAGTGACACTGGCATTCACTTGGCAGTGAACTGTACAGCCTGTCCCTTTTACACTGCTCACACCACATGCCTTCACCAGTGGTATCCCAAAATGTACTTTGCCTTAGGCACAGTCCAAATGCAATGAAACTGTTTCAAGAGTTTCATCCAACTCGGATCGTGGCCAGATATGAAAATGTAAACTACTTCATGCTAAGGGAAAATAGCAATACTAAATGAGAAACTACAGAAAAACCACAATGCATAAACATATGCTCTTTCCCGAGAATATATGGACTATAATAAAACCCTACCAAACATTATTCTTAATGAAAAAGAGTACCAGTGGCAACCTGCTGAAATCCTCGAGCTGTTTAAATGTGTGATTTTTGTATCATCAATACAGTCACTTTCTTCTTTAGATGTGTCAATTAAGCCCTCTTAGTAATTTTGTTTTGGATTACCATTTCCAAGGCTGCCAGATTTACTCATTATTAGCGATTTAGAGCCAATCGTGCTTACCAATTGCAAAGCTTCATGTTTCTATTTCTCAAGCGAACAGCAAGTTGTCCTAATTACTTGCCCAAAACATTGTAGATAATGCATTTTAATTCTTCTGTGCTCCATTAAATATATACCAGTCAAATTCCCTTCATCAGAAAGATGCACTAAAAGATGTAGTCTTTGTACATTTCCAAAGAAAACTTTCTTATTACAGTTATAAAAAATTACAGTATATATTTTACAGAAGAAAGCAATACACATTCCTTAGAGATGCTACTTCATCCTTTACTTGGATGGAAAAGCAGAATGGCTGATGCACCACTTTCTTCGCTAAAGTCAATATATAAATAGGTCTTTTACAAGGAAAGTATTAGCACAAAAAAAAAGGCTAGGAGTTCTTAGGCTCTACAAAAATAATTCTGAGGCAGTCTTGGAAAGTGTCAGACAAGAATAAATTCTCAGATGAAACTTCTTTATCTTTCACAGGCTTGTCCTGCAAATTTGAACTTCTGCAGAGAAGATGGTGCCTACTGGTTCATAATCCATCTTCCTGTCCAATATACTTATTACAGATTACTTTGTAAGGTCCCAAAGTTAATTAGTGCTGAAGTTCTCTGGAAATGCACCAAAAGTTTCTGAGGAAAGCTTTTGACTGAGGCCTTGGTCCAACACAAATCAGCATCTGAAATTAGATATCATTAACTTCTTAACATGAATAAAAGCTTTTTATGTGCCATGCATCCTCAATTTCCGCACATGAAGAACTGAGACACAAGGAAGTTTAGGCTGAATATTAAAACCATCAATTTTAAATCAGTGGGGAGAACTATCTATTTTGAAGCAAATTATTTAATTTTTGTGCAGTACTTCAACTGCTGGTTCAGTTCAGGACAGGAGTAAAGAAGTTTTCTCAAAAGGAAATGTCATATTTAGTGGATTCCCAGTCTGCAGGATTGTCTACTTTTTTTAAAGAAAACTTTATTAGGAGAGGTTACATAATTATGCTTTTTCCCTCCAGGAAAAATATTTGAATGCATTTCAGAGGGGGCAGTAAGACAGTCAGTAGCATGTTAAAATGTAGAGAATTATCTAGAACCAGAATACCTCTCATGGTCCAAAGACAGAAAAATTAGATTAATTCTACATTATGTGATATATTTAATAAATTACAGCTTTTAAACCAACTTTTCTGCTCTTGGATCTTCTTGTCTTCCTTCATGCTGTATTTGTTTTGATCCATCAGCATCTGTCCCCTGTTCACCCTGCCAATGTTTGCATTAATCCAGTAGCTTAGAAGAGCTTTATGTAATTGGGAATTCCTACTCTGACAGTGCTTGTGGGGTCACTCTTCTGTTTACTCATCTTCTACCTTATCTGCAGCAAAGGAGAAGACAGATGAGTGTAAACATAACAGAAATAACACATTTGTTCACAGGAATTAGTACTGGATTAACCAGTGCTTTCACAGGAAAAAACCAAACCATCTCCCCAACACACTCAAGCCCAACTTCCACACTTCTGCATAAAAAGCAGCAGCTGAAATAAGATATGCTCAGTCTGCAAGATGCTTTATGCAACCGCAGGTAAGAATTCATTCTTTTCATTTGTCCAGTTGACGGATTATGCTTTTCACCCTAAACGACCTAGCTTCACACAGTCACACTGACTATTAACCACTCCCTTTCCAACAACTCTTGCAAACATCAGGAAACTCCACCAAATTTACGGGCAGCAAGAATTTGCAGCAGATCTCTGAATTGCCGCGAGGGAGCGGAGCTGTGACCCGCGGGCCGGGGTTCAGAGCCCGCGGGGGGGGGGCTGAGGGGCGGCCATGAGGGGAGCGCCTTTACCGGGCGGGCCCGGCCCGAGCGCGCATGCGCGGCTCCGCCCCGGTGCGGGCGGGCGCGGGAAGCGGCGGCGGGAGCGGCGCGGGGCTCAGTGAGTGGCGCGGGCGGGCACGGCCCGGGCGGGTCTGGGCGCTGTTCCCGGGGCTCTCCCGCTGGCCGCCGCCTTCCCCGAGGGCTCTGTGCCCTTGCAGGGCCCGCTGCTGGGTGGTTGAGGGAGGGTACGGCCTCAGGACGGCGCGTGGCCCGGTGCGGCGGCAGCGGCGGGAGGCTGTGTCCGGTTCTGGGCTCCTCAGTGCCGGAGGGACAAGCGGAGGGGACAAAGGTGGTGAGGGGTCTGGAGCATCTCTGTGCTGAGGGGAGACTGCGGGAGCTGGGCCTGGTCAGGCTGGAGAAGAGGAAATGAGAGGGGCTCTCATTAATGTTCTTAAATAAAAGTGTACGTAAAGAGATGCCACAAGACGGGACCAGACTGGTGCCCAGCGGCAGGACGAGGAGCAGTGGCCGTAAAACGAAACACAAAAAGTTTCGCCCCAGCGTGAGGAAGAACTTTTTTCCGTGGCGAGTGGCAGAGCGCTGCCCGGGGGCTGTGGGTGCCCCTCCCCGCGGACATTCCGAGCCCACCGGGGGTTCCCGTGTCACCTAGCCCAGGTGGCCCTGCCTTGGAGGGTTCCCCAGGCTCCCCCCAGCCCCAGTGGTTCTGGGTTTTAACGCCGAGTCTCTCAGGCATCATCCCTGTCCCGGCCCTGCTCCCTCTGCCTTTCCCTAAGGCACAGGAGAGGCTGGGAAATGTGATTATTTGGGATACCTGGAGTTTGAGTGCTGTGTCCCAGTGGTTCCTTAGCTGTGAGATATCCGGGATTTGTATAGGAGGGGTTTGGGGTGATTAATTTGGGCCAGGGATGCTCCAAGTGCAGCAGGGAGAGCTGGTTTTGGGGCTGCTGTTTGTTGAGGAACCTCTGACTGGGGGAAATAAAAATGTACACTGGCAAGCCATCCTTAAAGAGTCCAAAATGAGCTACTGGGGTTTTGGTGCCTCTTAGCTGTGCTTGTGGTGTTGAGAGAAGAGGAAAATCCACAGGAAAGTGCATCTGGTGTGCAGGTGTTCTACAAGCCTGGTGTTTCCTATTTAGATACAATTCCATAAAACACCTGGCAGCTTTTCAGCCTGGAATGGGTGGGAATGTTGCCCCTGGAATCATGTGGTATGGTGAAATGGGAGGTTTTAGTATTTTTCATACATGTTAAACAAGGCTGATTACCCATATGAGAAAAAGAGTGATCAGTTAATTTAGCCTTGTTAATGGTTAATGATTTCTGGCTGTTCACGAAATGGTCAGAATGGGGATATGTTTAGTAAAGATAACTGAAAGTGAGTGAAAAGTAGCTCTTTCCCAAATAATAGTTCTATTCTGGTTTTATTTGTTAAAATATTTTTGGTTTAAAAAGCTAATTTGCAAAACCATGTGACCTTTTGTAAACACACTTTCCAAAACAAACAAAAAACCCCCCAAACAAACAAAAAAACCAAAAAGCAACAACAGAAAACCAAACAATCCGTAACTGGGTTTTAAATTAAACCTGAAATGAGAAGCTATTGAAAGGTCAGACAATTGTATATTAGGTGAATAGTACTATATAAATTCCTTTTCTTGTGCTAAGTATGTACACATGCTAGTGTATATGGTTCTGAGGGATGTTATGTAAACTGCTCTTGAATCTGTTGCTCATATTCTGCCTAATATGTGTGTGAATTATAAAACACAGTCTATTTTTTGGAAGTATTACTTGTTTTTAGGGTTTTTTTAAAATAGTGGTTTGTGTTCAGTTCACTAGAGAACTGCAAAGGTCAAAGGTCTGCTATGTGTGAAATTTTAAGTAACAGTTATGATAAGTTTTAGGACTGAGTTTTAGTGTGGTTTTCATGTGGGATGTAACAGGTGCTTTCCTGTACTCCAACTCTGCATTCAGTTGTTCCATTAAGGTGCAGAGAGGTGATCCCTTCATGTTTTTGATAACACTTTAATGTTGTTTGCTGTTGTTATCAGTGTTTTCTTCTTGAGCACATGGAGGATAATTATGTGGGAATCTGAAATGTTCTTACAGAATTTTGGAGAGACACCACTCGCTCTCACAAATTGGAAGCTATGATAATCTTTTTTTTTCTTTTCCTGTTTCTATAGGGCCACACAACCAGTGTTTGCTTTTCCTGCTGGATTCATCATGATAACTCCAGCTTTTGAACTGACCCAGGATCCAGATTTTCTTACAGTAAAAATCAGGGTGCCTTATGCCAGAGCTTCAGAGTTTGACATTTACTTTGAAGGGGAAGATTTCAAATTCTATGCTAAGCCATACTTTCTCAGGCAAGTAGTGGGAAAAGTTTTCAAAAATTCATCTTCATAGTAGGAAATGAACTTAATTTTGGTCCCTTCAGAATGTTCTTCATCTGCAGCTTTTATTCTGTTTACTACAGACAGCTCAGTTCATGCAAAGGTTTGCTTTTTTTAATCTGGCATCTTTGTTCCTAGGCATTAAATCATAACAAAGGGAGTTGAAAGAAATACTTTGCTAAATTTACTGTACAATGGCTTTTTAATTGTAAAAGGCAAGACAACTCTCTGGGTGTAAATTTTGTAGAGTGTGTCTTTTCCTGGGAGGAATCCAGGGGGACTGAACTGCATGGATTCCATTGCTGTGAAGAGGAGTCATGGAGTTAAGTCCCTGGTGCTGCTTTTGGAATGTGCCTTACATTTTTATAGGCTGAGACATGAACTTGCAGAATTAGTCAGGCTTTCAGTGAGGCATCTCATTTTTTGCCTGCAGGTTGACACTTCCTGGAAGAATTGTAGAGGATGGCAGAGAAAAAGCATCCTACAATACAGATGAAGGTATTGGTATCTGTGTCATAAAAAATGTTGCTCTTTCCAGTAATTTATACTTCAAAACAAACAAAAAAAGCAATAAAGCACTAAGTTTGCTGTTTGCAGAGCCTTTATTACATGACTTAAGACAATAATCAGATTGGTGAATGTAGCTTCTGGATTGTTTGGTGGAAGGATTAAAAATTAAATAAAGCTTGCTTTCTTCAGTTGGTTTGTGTTTATACAATGTAAGTCAGGAGACTCCAAGTGTTAAATATTCTCTTTCATGATTTATCCTGAATTGTTATGAAATAAGGTTAAAAACATGCACAGGGATCAATGCTAAATAGAATGTTACCTGCATGTGTCCTATTTCCTCTGAGCCTTTCTCATTGAGAAAAAATGTACATTTGCCTGTCTCAGATATTTTAATGCAATAATTATATTCCTACTTTCTTTTAAGGTACTTTTACAATTCAGTTGCCCAAGGAGGTTCCTGGCCAATATTTTGAGGGGCTGGACATGCTGACGTCTCTTCTAGCACCAAAGAAATCAAGATCAGCAAAACCTTTGGTAGAAGAGATGGGTAAGACAAAATCAATTGTGTTTATACAAGATGATACATGTGTGTAGTGAAACAGTTATAGATCTAGAGAGTGATACATGTAGAAAAGTACAGTATTTTTATTATTGACTAGGCCAAGGTGTGAGAATGGTGTGAATAAATTGAAGTATGGGTAAGAGTAGAAATAAATATGTTGCAGATGATACACGTCAACTTTATAGGTTTAGTTATGTTTAAATTTTTCCAAAATGTGCTTTAAAAATATGTTAATGCTCTGTAGGTCTTTGTACCCCTCTAGTGGCTGTAGAACACACACACAGTTGAGTCTTCTGCCTTCTACAAACTCCAGCTGGACTATTAGCTCAAGTGAGAAGCTAATTAAAACCACAGGTTCTAATGCATGTCTTGCTTCACATCAGTATTTAACAGACAAAAATGCTTGGCTGTCTCTGATTTTTTTAATACCTGCCTTAAATGATTGATGACATCACTTAGGTTCTGTCAGGGTTCTCCTAGCATCAGATGCTGGTCTTGTTGAATTCAGTGGGACAGGTATTTCAGTCTGAGGGAGTGCATTTAAAGTTTAGTGTTCCTGATGTTCATGTTTGAAAGTTGGGGAGTTGGAAGCAGGACCTGTGGGTTACAGATCTGTATGACCCAGTGTTGAGTGAGATTTCTTAAAAGATGCAGTAAAATAAGAAAGGCAAACACCAGTAGCACAATAAACCTTTCAAGGAAATAATATGTATTTTTCTATGTAATAATTTTCTTTTTCTGACCATGCCATAAATACAGGTGCCTCTGCTGAGCTGTCTGAAGAGAATGAAGAAGAATTTGACTGGGAAATGGAACAGATTCCTTATGAAGAAAGCACTCCACCGCTGCAGCACCCCTATGGATTTGGGAATTTGCGCTCAGGGGTGTTCCAGAGGCTGCAGGTAGATGCATTTTGTCTTCTCCTGTCTTAAAAGTTTTGGGGAACTTGCTGTGTAGGCTTCCTTGCTCACAAGCCAACAGCTTTTGAAAAGTGCAATTCAGTTATGCAACTGTAACTTTCTGTTGTATGAATTGTAGTATTCACAGGTCTTGGAGCAGGATTGCTGTTTATGGAGAGAGTATTTACATTCTGTTAGAATATTTATGCTGCTTTGTTACCACAAAATTTGTGAAGAAATACATTTCCCATCAGCATTAATGGGATGGTAAATAACTGCCTAATGATGTTTAAAAGGGCAGTGCAATTGCCTATTAATTAATGTACAGCCACTTCAGAGAGTGAGAGTATTCTCAAAAGTCACAAATGGTGTGTGATTCTTATCTTGTTTTTGTTGGGGTTGTGTGCTTTTGTTTAACATTGCAAATGTATCATAATGCAAACTAACCTCCCTGCCGTATGATAAAATGGCCTGAATAGACTTGATAATATCATGAATTCTAAGGAGCTTCAAATAATTGCATTTCCTTGGAATTTTGATGTTTTACTTGCATAGTGGAGCCTGAATTTGGACTATTTGAAAGGGAGGTTGAAGCTTTTTTAGGGATTTCAGTGCAATGCTGATAAGCATCCTTCTTAAATTCTTCCTGAATAAATTTTGTGTGCCATAGCAGTGGCTTGGTCCTGTAATTTTGTTGCCATTTGCAGGATGAGCTCAGTGATGTTATTGACATCAAGGATCCAGACCAAACTCCTGCAGAGGAACGTAGGAGGAAACGTTTGGCAGCTGAGGCTGCCAAGTTTGAGCCTGATCATTACCTGTGAGTACTGATTGGCTTCCCCTGGCCAAGTACCTCTGAAACACCTTCCCTTTTCACAGATGATTTGGTTTAAGATCACTTTTGGAAAGAACAGCTTTACTTTTGGTCTGGTTTTGTCTCATTACTGCAGGTGTTAGTGGATATTCTGACACTGACACAAAATATTGCTGATCTGTTTTGGGGTTGCTCAAGTGTTTAATTACTGCTGAAGTCTGTGTTTAAGGGGGGCTGCTGTCAGCTGCTGCAGAAAGTTGTTCCATACTTCATCTCTTCAGCAGCTGAGCAGCAATTCCCTGCTGGCGCTTTGGGTTGACAAAGTCAGAACTTTTTTCACCTTGTGAAAAAAAGATTCAGAAGCCATATTTGTCTAGGAGGGGGGAATTTGAGTTTTGAAGTTAGGAAATTTTGTCTTGGCCACTTTGGTTTTTGCCTTCATCATGTGAAGCTTGTTTACAATCAGAATGAGGAAAATGTCCAAACCAAGACTTTGTGTTTATTTTATGCCTCATTACATATAGTGAGGTGAAAATGATTGTTTTTGTCTTTCAGGTTGGAGTATTTCAGGTCAAGTTAGGTTCAGATAAGTAAAATAAATGAAAGCCATGAGATTTATTAATATAATTATAATTCCTGCAAGATGGATCTGGTGGGAGAAGAGGGTAGTCCCCAGTGGGGAGAACTAGTACTGTGGTATGTTTTGTGGGGACAGGAAGGCTTAACCCATTATGAGTTGTTTCAGAAGGTAACTTTGCAAACCTGGAATTTTTCCTCAGTTGGATGTTTCAGAGGCATCCTCGTGTCTTCCTGTAACACACAAAAAATAGAAGAGCTTTCTTGAACTATGTTTCACTAGAAATGAAGTAGTTCCTAACCTCTAATGGGATGCAAATTGCAGTAATTTCAGGTTTCAATTTTAGACTCTGTGTTCTGGCCTGGTAGAGCTACACCATTTAGTTTAATGGCTGTGTCTTGGTTGTTTCAGAACAGATGATAGCAGCCTTTCTTTGACAAAAATTGTTTTCCTGAGGAGAACAGAAGCTCTGGTAGAAATGGGGGCAAACAACTGATCTGGTGGCCTTGAGGAAAATGTACCCTGGCTGATATCTCTAAGTTGCTTTGACATTGAAGGGAGGCAACAAAAAACTCTGTCAGTGTGAGAGGGAAGATTGCACTCTGTGCTTAGGTTTTGTGTGGTGATGAAGAAGGTATTGAGAAATTTCCTGTGGTTTTTTTTCAAATCTCAGTGTTTATACCATAGTTTGGCTTGAAGAAAAAGCTTAGATGGTAAGAGTAGGCTTAGAACTTGAATCCTTTAGGATAAATCCTCCCAGAATTACTAGGCTGAGGTTTTTACCACAGTGGTGAGACAGTGGTGATCTCTCTTTCAGAATTCTTGTACAACTGTCCATTTTCCACCTTGCTGCTGCATGTCCTTGCTTAAAGTCCATCCCCATCCCTGCTTTACCTTTACCCTTCAGCTGCACTTCCTCCCCACCAGTTCCCTGGGTCTGAAGTGGGAGAGCTACCCAATAAAATCAAGTGGTTTTTCTGGGAAGCCTTTGGAGTGTTTTCCTTTAGCTGCCTTCAGAACAAATCAGGTTGGTTCAGCTTCTTGTGATGCTGCAAGCTCATTAATTCCCTGGGCTTCTGGGTGGCTCAGGAAAGGTGGAAAAGTAAGGAAGGGATACTGAAAGATAGGAGAATATTGGGGCTTTTAAAATAATTGTTTTCTGCTTTAAAGTCCAAGAACATATTTCTAACATGGAAAATAACCTGGAGCCAAGTGAGATGTATTCTATGGATGTGTTAATATGTACCCACATATAATATGAATTGAAATAAATAGCACATGGAAGTTCTTTTTATTTTCCCTAGAGCTGATTTTTTTGAAGATGAAGCTATTAAGCATCTTTTAAAGTACAAACCCTGGTGGATTGATGCTCATAAAAAGATGACAGCCTTGCAGGGAGAAAGTCATCAGGAACATGACAGTCCTGCATTTGGTGAGAATATACATATATATATATATAAAAAATATATATACACATCTGTTGCTTGAATGATAATTGTTGTGGTGCCATGTTATAGCTTATTATTAAAGGAAGTTTATTACTCTCTTACATTTAATATTTATTATTTTATTACATTACTTTATGGGTCTCAGAGACCTTTTTTCAAAGATAACTTTGTGTCCCTTCAGAAACCTGAAGGGACATTTCCAGGGTGAGTAGGTGACCTTGTGGGAATGCTGTTAAGAGATGACTGAGGCTGCCTCCCTGCACACAGTGATTACAGAGAGCACTACAAGTTACTATTGTGCATTTCCTTCTATTGTTCTTTGTTCATTTCCTATGTCATATGAAAATCTGATATTCCTGAAGTAGATGATGATAATCCCTTCACCAGGGGTTCTCTGTGCACTGATAACACCTGCACTTCCACATTTTCTCTGGGAGAACAATAGAATTTGGGTAGATGTTGTGTATTTTAATGTGAATGTAATCTGATTTTCATTCCTGGTGTCTTTTCAGCCTCTGAAGCCAGAAATTGTTAATTATGTCCATCATAAACACTTGATTTAAAAAGCATTGGACAGAGGTACAAGAGGCTTGAAAATACAATAATGAGGGGTTCCTTTGTTTGTTTTTTATCCATTCACTCCTTAGTAAATGAAACACTCTGTTCCTGTCTGCTTGGCTTAAGGAATATAATTAAAATGAAGAGTTGCTGGATGATTTTTTTTGATAAGGAATGTTTGTCCTCCAAATTGAGGTACTGAGGAAAAACATGTCTTTTGTTGGATTTTAAGGGCAACAAGAGACAAACTCCTCAAAAGCCTGGCAAGCCTGCTAATCTAAATTACACAGAAAATGGACTTTTTAAAGGTTCATCTTTGCTGCAAACCATTTATTATAACAGATATCTATTTAATAAAAATGATGCAAAAATCTCACCTTCATGGGGCAGAGTGGAGAGGCTCATGCAGTTTTGTCAATCATGAGGAAATTTAAGTAACAAAAGAGGCAAGCTGGAGTTTTGGTGGTGTTCATGACAACAAACCCACCCTTTTCCTTGGAGACACCTCAGTTTTGGGAACATTTGTGCAGCTTGAAGAAGTGACTGAGATCAGTGGGGGTTCCTAAGCCTGAGTGAGCTGTGGTGAAGGAAACCACCATGAGAGGGAGTGCAGGTTCTACTTGAAGGTCTCCTGTGGATGGAAATGCAGGAGGGCAGGAGGTGGCTGCAGGCTGTTCCTCCTGGGGTCTGACCATCAGCAGGATGTATCCCTGGGGTTTTATGTTGCTTTACCCAGCCAAAGGAATGGTGCAGTTAGTCAGGAATTCCTGTCTGTCCTGTGGGAAGGAAGGATTTGTTTTTGAATAAATAACATGTTGATCCTCAAGTTAAATGAAAAAGTGAGTTTATGGTGGGAAAGAGACATAAAAATAGCAGGTTCTTTAAAAGTTTGTTTTCTTATTCAGAAACAGTGGATAAAGAGAATTGTTTTTTTCTTCCTTTTCCTGACTTACATTCATGTCTTTTCAGTTGTTATCTTCATTCATTTCTTGGAACCAGAACCTTGATTACTTTTGTCTTTATAATGTCTTTGGCTGCAGGAAATAATTGGAAGTACAGATGGCCTTTTTTTTTATTTTTTGCATGACATTGCAATTAACTGAAGATTTTCTTTGGTTGATTACTGCTCTTATATTTATCTCTGGTTATTTTCTCTTTGTTTTTACATCATCAGGTTCTTCTAATGTCTCATTACCAAATTTTTTTTCTCTTTTTGGTTCATCTCTTCTCATTAACATTTAAAGTTTTCATC
The DNA here is from genome assembly GCA_013399835.1 of Leptocoma aspasia. Classification (NCBI taxonomy): domain Eukaryota; kingdom Metazoa; phylum Chordata; class Aves; order Passeriformes; family Nectariniidae; genus Leptocoma; species Leptocoma aspasia. The sequence goes on along the minus strand of VXAX01006620.1, from coordinate 1,969,612 downwards.
TCTCTTCAGTCCTTACTTTGAATCTATTTTTAATTGACCTTTTAACTTTTTCTCCAGCTTGTGTGCATGGTTTGTGTATTTTTCCTTTTTAAATTTTTTTCTTATGCCAAGTGTCTTTTCTTTCTTTTGTCCTTTTTGTACATCTTACTGTGTATTCTCTTCCAGCCCTTTTTGTTCACACTTACAATGTCTCATTCAAATCAAGTAATACTCCATAAAGCCTTATTAATTACACAGCCTTTCCCATGAGGGGATAACATTTTTGGAAAGCTTGCTTGCTGCTGCTGCTGAAGTTTACATTAGTGTCTTGCTTCTACAGATTCCAGATGAAAGGGTTTGTATTTTCTAACAGTCACATTCAGCTTGGTTAAAAGTTCATTTTTATTCTGCTTCCAATTGCACTACTGTAAAAAACTCCTCTTTAGGCAACACAATAATCTTCAAAGGCTCAGGCTGACATATGTATTTAATCTAACATTTATATGCTCCAAGGATATCTTATTTTGTTCAGGGTAACCTCTCATGCTTACAGTGACTGTTCTCTTTCTTATTTCTTTATTGAAAGAGAAGCAATTTCCTCTCAAAGTTCTACCTTTCAGTAAGGCTTGGCTCAAATATATGCCTTTACTGGTGGATTCATAAGTTTAAGATGGATTACTTTTTTTTTAAATCAAATTTCTGCAATTGTGCTGTCTACCTGTTTTGCTCAGTTTTCAGGGCTCTGTATCATGTGTCCCTTCCTGGCACTGCTCTGCTGCAGAGCAGTTTTTGTTATATGAGGAAATTCTGCTTTTTATTCATGCAGAACTCTTAATGATCAGGCTCCACTGTAAAATATCTCAGATTTTAAAAGGCAAGAACAGTAGGAAGAAAGAATGATGTATGGTGTTGATATGTTTGCAGGAACTGTGGATTTCTTAAGGAATAATAAGAAAAATGGGTATAAAGGAAATTGTGAGATCCAGGAAAGGCTATCCAAGTCCAGTGGTTCTGTGGAGAATGCCTGGAGAAAGGAGGTCAGAAGTGATGTGGAGGAAATGTGCTGGAAATCTTCATTTGAGAAGTGGAGGTGGAGGCTTGAGAGGGAAGAAAAGATAAGGAGAGAGAAAATTGGAATGGAAGAATTGCAGAGACAATGGGGATGAAGAAACCAGACTTGACTGACCATAGTTAGTGTGAAAATGGGTGTGCAGAGGGGATAGATTTGTGGGTTTGGGACTTTTGGCTCATTTCCTGAAAAACTGAGGCTCTTCTGATCACAGTCTACCTGACAGAGCTTTAGGGAGTCTCAAAGATGGCCACAATCTGAAACTTTGCAAAAATTGGCCCCAGGTACCAGGGAAGAGCTTTTGCTGAATCTTCAGTGCCACCTTTTGAGAGGCAGAGTCTGTACAGGAAAGAAGAGGGAAGTTCCACTAACCTCTCATACCTCAGCAGGTTGCAAGAAATTCAAGCAATTGAACAGAAAATCAGCTTTATTACTTCAGTTACTTGTTTAAGTTTACATTATTACTGAGTATTTTTAAGGCAGTATCCAGCACTGGGGAAGATGCTGACCCTGCACAGAGGCTTTGGGTGACTCCAGTCAGAGCAGTGCTGCCTTTCATCTTGTAATGGCTTAGGAAGAGCTTGAAAAGAAACTTGTTTGCTACTGATTAATATCAGTAACTTTATTCTGACTAATCTGCTCTCTGCTGACTATTCTCTTCCTTCATCTGATATTGCTGATTCCTTAACCTACCTCTACAGTGGTAGAAGCACAAATTTAAAAACCTTAAAGTTGTAACATAGTATTTTAGTTTAAAGAAAAAAAGAGAAAGAGGGGTCAGTTTTGCGCAGTTCTTTCCCTTTGGGAGAGTTGTGGGATTCAAGACTTGGCTTGACAGGATCATAAACTGAGGCTCTGCTCTCACCAGCAGATTATCAGAGGTGCTTCCTGACCTGTACTTTGCTGCCTGACCACTGAGTCAGCTCCCTGTGTGGGTCCAGCACATTTTATTTAAGTGCCCCTAACACATTTAGAGCTGGAAGTGTCATAGTAGTCTCGAGATAGAGATCTCCCAGTGATTTAAGTGGTGTTATCACAGTGTAAAATGGCAGTAGGGCTGTAACAAAACACCCTCTGGCTGTCAGACCTCATCCTCCCCTCAGAGATTAAGCTCTGCTTCACTGACACTCTGCTACTGGAGGACAATTTGAGGAATCTTCTCTTTTAACATGAGGAATGGCCAGCTTAAAACAAGTAAAAGAGGTGATTAAAATGTAAAGGTAATGTCTGCAGTCTCATCTGTCAGAAACTTTGTGAGATGAATGTCTGACTCCTTTAGATGTGAGTATATTAACACACATTTATACTCCGGCATGGTTTTGCCACTGGCAAGTACACAAAACAATTTCAAATCAAAGTTACAAAAAACTTGCCCATTTAGCTTACTTGATAAGTAGCAGCAAGTGCTGCTTTGCATTAGATTAATACTGATTGTGGTACAGATTGTTAGCTAAAATTTGGCAGTGTAAGTGTACAAAAGTGTACAGGCTTAGTGCAGCAGAAGTGTAATTACAATTTTAATTGTTCAGATAATTTCACACCATGTACTTGGAAGTTTTGAACAGGGAAAACAAAGTAGGTGGTGGTTTGGACATGTTAATAATGATAATTAATTGTTCAAAAACTTCAGGCAATGGATAGAAATGTTTTTTAACATTGAAGTATTTCCTCAGAGAAAGATATTTTATTTAGCGCCTGGCACTTTGCAGCAACTTAAGGAGCATCTTGGAACATTTACCTTTGGGAATTTTCTAGTCTACATCTTGTTTGCTGTAGTTTATTAGACCTGGAATTTCTGTGTTTATGGTTTAGTTGAAGATGTTATGATGCTTCAGAGTTTGAATTTTGAAGGAAGAGAACTTTACTGCTGTATTTCGTGAATTTCATTGGGAGTTTTTTTTTTGTTTAGAAGAAAGAATTCGTCAATGTTTACATTGAAGAATCAACTTAGAAAGAAATTTACTGATAGAATAGAGATATGTCATCTGTAGTTGTGATTCAAGGGGTGATACTGACCTGCTTTGCATGAACAGAAAAAACAGTGTTAGAGCTGCCATAATCTTTCTAAATTGTCACTTGCTTCCGGATTTTTGTTCCATACCATGTGGACTTAAGAATCCTCATTTTACTCGGATCCTGATTGTGCATTTATCCCTGTAGAAGATACCCAGGTATCCACAGAAATCCTTGACACCTGGAGAGGTTCAAAATCATCAGTGTGTACATGCAGTGCTGTGCTGGAGCTTGACATTGAATATACCAGAGCTTAATAAAAGTTAAAAAGGAAAGTAAGAGTGATTTAGGCTTTTTCTTGAGTGATGGGTGACTTGTGATTAGTTACATGCTCCTTTTTAAAGAATACTGTTCAAGTAGTATTACCACCTATTAAAGTGAATGTGCCAGCTTTAAATTCATAATCAATTATCCTTTTATTTTTATAGTTGTCTTCTCTGAGGAAGAGAGAGAGCAGATGAGAAAGTTCACAAATAAATCTTATCTTCTGGATAAAAGGAGCCGTTGCCATGTATATCTTGGATTAATTGATATTCTTCTGGCATATTGCTACGAGATCTGTGTCAATGAAGGGGACAAGAATGTAAGTTAAAAAAAGTAAAAAATATAACATGTTTTAGGAACCTAGTGCTGGACCCTGTACTGCCATTTAGGGAACTTACCTTTTAAAGGAATTTACTCCCAGGCATTAAACATACATGATGAAGTTAAAATGAAAGACTTCATATCTCTAGATTTGGTGCACATGGGGATTAGTAGGATTTCTAAATACTTGTGCAGCAGTATTGTAATAGGAGACATGTGGAGTAGCAGGAGATTCCAGTTAATTCTGTGTAGTTCTCATTTGTGTATCTTGGTTTATGCAAATTCAACAAAATAATTGTTCTTTTTTGTTGTGTGTGGACACCTTGCCCTGTTGGAATTGCTTCCAGATACAACTTTGTGCCTTGCATCTCCTGTGCTGATATGAACCAAGGAGATGTTTTTTCAATGCGTTTAACCAAAACATTGGCACATGTAATCAAAACCATTCTGGCCTGGTCAGACTGACATGCAGGGCATGGACTGTGGGGTGACAAGCAAAATGTCCAGACCTGCTGCTTCACCAGAATCATCTGGGGTGGTTGTTGTGTTGCACGTTAGGGCTGCACAGAACTGCAAATCTGCCAAGACCACAGTTGTACAATTCTTTTATATAGAAAATATTCTATATTTTGCAGTAACTGCATGATGTGTGTGGAAAACACACTGGGGTTTTTTATCCTTTTCCCCCTGCCCCTTTTTTTTATTCCTGTTTAATAGGAAAACCAAGACATTCAGGCCACACAAATCTTTACTAGAGCCAGGATTATAGATCAAGGCTTTCTGGCTCTTTGCCCCAGTCATCCACTGGACCGTACTTCCACTCAGATACTATGAATCTGTCACATATTAAGAATAATGACATTTTACATGTACTGCTGGCTTCAGGACCCTCTCTGCAAGCCAAAAGTCTTGAGCTGTTTTCATGAAACAAGGCATTTGAGCTTGGCTTTTGTTGATTCAAGTCTCTGTTGCTTTCTGCAAAGGGACAGAATTCCACTAAAATACCATTTCTCTGTGTATTGCTGTTACATTTTAAAGATTGTGTGCATGTGCTGCATCATCCTACTGTGGAAAGCAGCTCAGTTATTCAACATCTGCATTGCAATATAATTTTTAATGCTGTCCTGTGGCCATTTCAATGCACATAATGTAATTACTGCTTCTTATTCACAAAGGTTCTTAAATTGCTGCCAGAATGTTATCTTAAATAGTTTGCCAGCAGTGTTGGATTAGATAATACTTGTTTTACTGTCTTCTCTTCAAATCAGGTTGAATCATCTTGGAACATAAGGAAACTGAGTGCAACGTTGTGCTGGCTGGAGGTAAAGTAAAAGTAAAGTTTTGTTATGATTTTGCTGGATTAATTGGGGGTTTTTTTGTGTTTTATGTTGTTTCTGTGCCAAGTTTGCTCTTTCAGTATTAAGGATTAATTAATTGTGTATCTGTTTTTAATGGTACCAGAAATTGAAATTTCTAGGCTTAGAGGTTAGTGAGCACATACTGCTTTACCTGCCCCCTTCTTTTCAGCCTTACTCTTGGAATAATAAAGGTTGGAAAAGACATTTAAGATCCTCAGGTCCAGCCATTACCACTACAATCACCATATTCACCATTAAACCATGTCCAAGTGCACATCCCTGTTTTAGCTGCTGCTCATCCTTTGGAACCAACAGAGATCAGAGGAAGCCCTGAATTCATTCTCTCCACGTTCAGGTTGTTCGCTGAAAGCACCCAGGTCTGTGTAAAGAAATTGTTACAGAGCTGAAGGTGGAAAGGACTTGACCTGGCCTGAAATCCATTAATTCTTAAAATGCAGGAAGGTGGAAAGGCCTGTCCCAGCTCAGGCCTGAAATGAGTGAGCCAAGTCTCACTTTGCAGGATCAAAACTGAAATTGCACTTGATTTTTGGGTCCAGTCCTTCAAACTTCTCCAGTGGTGTTGAATGTTATGTTCAGTTATAACTTGTCCTGTGACAACAGGTGTTCTTTTATTTTGAGTTCTGCAGTAGCAGGTTACAAAGGAGTGCAGTTAAAATGCCCTGTCTTAATTCACAATTCTTTTTTTTTCCATATCCATGTCCTAACACAGTGAAGGAGCTTTCTGCATGTACTTACCTCATGACAGAGCAGTTGTTGGTGCAGCCTGTGCCAACAGTGAATTTCACACCTAGAAAACTCACCTTCCTGGCACCAAACTGTTAATAACTATCTCTGTTAGACAAACCTTTAGGGCTGGGAGTTTTCATCATTCTGTACTAAAAAAAATTGCCTCAGCTCTGGTTTGTTTGAGCTGACTGCCATTTTGCTGGCCATGACATGTACACACCTTAGCCTCTAAATATTAAATCACAAACCATAAATGATTTAAATGCTTGCTGGTGATCCATTAAAATGAACAATGGGTTGAGGTAGCCACAGAATGCAAAGAAGTGCTGGCTGTCAGCAAAGTGCTTTTATTAATTTTAATAGATTGAAAGTTCAAGATGAAATAGGTGGTTTTTTAAATTAATTAATAAATGGAGCATTTTGTCTTGAAAAGTGTAAGCTGGAAGGGAAATCACTTTTAAGAAAGTCTTTAATAACTCCTTAATGCCTCTGGCCTGAGTAAATTAGAGGTGTTCCTCACTCATGAAGGAGGACAATGAACTGTTCTCCCCAGGCAGGTATATTTATCCCTGTCTTGAATATCCAGAGTTTTCATGAAAAGCAGTCCTGTATCATTCTTAAAGATCTTATATGTACACATGTATTTGGTTAATATCATATGGATTTAATTTTTCTTTATTCTTAAAAGGCTTTTTATAGCTTCTCCTTAATATATATAATAATGTGGGACAGATGTAATTTATTGCTTTAATCTAAAGGATGGCAAAGTCTTGAGTGAGATGTTTTATTCCCATGTTCTCTACGTTCTTTTTTTAATCCCAAACCACTAAAATGTACAGGACTTCTGTTATCTTGCCATGCAAACTCAATGTGCAGTGTCTTGTTTCTATTTAACGTGTACATTTCCATATCTACTCAAATACAGATTTTTAGAGGCATAATAAATCAAAATGTGCTTTTTTTTTTTTTTCTGTTCTGCTATGGCTTTTTTCCTTAAAGGAAAACAAACAAGCACACAGAGTAATTCAGATTTTTCACTGATGCACACAGACTAATGCAGATTTTTCACTGATGCACACAGAGTTTCTCCAGCATCCATGATGTCCTGGTATCTTTTGGAAGAAGAGTGCTGTGCTATCCCTTGTACAGGCATTTTGAGCTGGTGACACGTGCCTTCAGTGACACAGTCATGATTCTGCAGCTGGGTGAGTGTTTAGGGATTGCAAGTTGTACACAACCATCTTCAGACCTTGCCTTGTTCAAGTTACCTGCAACTTCTCTATTTAGCATGAGTTACTTCTTGGAGAAAAGCATTAGATTTATTTTTTGGACAGAAGGATCACTGAGAAGCAGTGCTTCAGTGGTTTATTTTAAATGCTTGTGAGTTGCAGGATTAAAAACCCACGCAAATGGCAATATTAATCTTTACTACTGCCAAAAACTGTTGCTGATGGAAAATCCCATTGACATTATAACAGTCAGGGAGTGAAGTTTTAAGGGGAAGATGGATGCTGTCCCTCCTCACTTATCTGCACTGCCTTATGTTGCTGTTCATAAGTGTGAAAAAGAAAATTCTGATAACAAAATTGCAGTGATGCAGTGCTGACAGCCTGCAGGGTTTTTTCTGAGGAGGATAGTACATGAGAGGCAAGAAATTTGCTTTTCTTTTAATGTCATGATGGAAAATGGTGTTGCAGTGAACATGCAGTGATCCAGTGAAATATTGTCTGACTGGGTAAGTTATTACCAGGATGTTTTAATTTAAAAGTTTGTAGAGTTCTTTTCTTGTGTCTCAGAATGCTGTTCCATTAAAAAGAGAGAATACCAGCAAAGTTTAGTTTATCTTTAGATGTATGCTCCTCCTTGAAAATGTGGAAAAACACATAGAAATCTGTGGGGGAAAAGAATGTAAAATAGAGATATATGACTTAAAATTTCCTTCCAAATACACAGGATGAAAGCTGGTAGAATTTCATGATGGTGTAAAATCAGATTATCATATCAAATGGCACATACAGAGCTGGGGTCAGATTTTATCCTCATTTTGAAATAGTCTGTGGAAGAGGACTGGATTTCTGAATCTAAAATTCGGGTTTCAGGCTGTTTTCTGGCAGCTGTGTCAGTAAGGAGCTCCAGAAGGATCCAGTGATCTGCAGACACTTTCTCTGACTTCCCTGTTATACACATTGGAAGCTTTTGTATTCGTGCTTTTAAACACAGCTAGTGGGGTTTTTTGAATAATCAGGAAGTAGTATCTGCACATAAAAAGCAGTTTATTTATTGATCAGTATAATGCAGAGCTGTAACTACACAAAAACTGTTAAATCCCATGGGCCCATGCTCTAAAAGCAGACATTTGATGGTTTGCCTGATGCAGGATTCCCTGTTTCAAATCTGGCAAGATTTGCAGCCTCTCATTAGAGACCCATCAAGCTACTATAATCCAAAACTTTTAATTTATGAAGAAAGACATTTTTAGTTGGGAATTAGTGTAACATTCACTGATGTACATTGTTACTTGGCAGATGAGTAACAGCAGTGGATGTTGGAAATGGTTTGGGCTGACAGCTTGACAGCTGGAACCTGAAAAAATCAGCAAAATTTTAATTCCACACATCATTTCTTTGTAAAAGAGCACACTTGTCTTTAGTCAAAATAGTGATGTTTGACAGACTTTGATGGAGATACAATTTAGAAGTTATTAGTTATATTTGGAATTTCAGGCTTTCTTTGCTGACTTGGTTTCCAAAACCAGTGGTTTTTTCTGTTCTGTTTGCAGTGGCTTTTTGCTCTTCCCATTCCTCCTCCTTATTGCCATCTTCCTCACCCTTAACTTTCATTCTCTGGCTGTATTTTTTCAGCATGGAATTACTTACAAATAAGCAAACAAATTTTGTGCTTGAACAGCAGGGGGAGTTCTGATCTTTTTTGTTTCTTTTTTTTTTTTTTTTCCTTCTCCTCTAAATCTGTAAAATGTAATTTCATCCCTGTTCAGGTTTCATAGCCTAGGAGGAGCCAGCCTCTTGGGAGAGGGTTATTAGATTCCATTTGCAGTGGTGGCTGTTTTCATTTGAATGTGGGTTTTTTTTCCCCACCATTAAACGGTGAAAATAATTTTTTTAAAGTGTTCCAGCATTTAACCCTTTAGCAATTGTCATCAGAAAACTAAAGGGGGAGATTCCAGCTAATTGGGATGTTTCATACGAAGGAAAAGTCAAACTGACAACAGAAGGTTTTCTGGTTGTGGACTGAGAACACATTTTTCATCTTTTACTGTATTTATTGACTGTGTGTCAAATAGCTCCTTCCTGAGCCTGAAGGGAGTTTTTTTTTTTTCATTTTGCCAAACTGTTCTGTGACTGGCAGAAGTAGGAAAAGTTCTCCCTAATTCCAGGCCCTGGATTGCTGTTAGGTAATCATCACATTGCCTCACACAATTCCATGTGCTTGGCCCTGCTGGGAGCTGTGTGTTCCCAACCTTGTTATTTCCCAGCACTGCTATTTGTGCAGGCATAAAGGGAAAAATGCTCCTCTTAACAGAGATGATGGGACATAACTTCTTGTTATTTG
>VXAX01006620.1:1904928-1960247 GCA_013399835.1 Leptocoma aspasia | reverse complement strand
ATCTTTCATAATTCTATTCCTCTAAAATATTTAATTTTATTTATAAAACCATCTTTCAAAAATTTTTTCTAACTTCATTTCTTTCTCAACAATATCTATTTTATTCTACAACATTTTTAAACNTTCTAAATCTGTAAAATGTAATTTCATCCCTGTTCAGGTTTCATAGCCTAGGAGGAGCCAGCCTCTTGGGAGAGGGTTATTAGATTCCATTTGCAGTGGTGGCTGTTTTCATTTGAATGTGGGTTTTTTTTCCCCACCATTAAACGGTGAAAATAATTTTTTTAAAGTGTTCCAGCATTTAACCCTTTAGCAATTGTCATCAGAAAACTAAAGGGGGAGATTCCAGCTAATTGGGATGTTTCATACGAAGGAAAAGTCAAACTGACAACAGAAGGTTTTCTGGTTGTGGACTGAGAACACATTTTTCATCTTTTACTGTATTTATTGACTGTGTGTCAAATAGCTCCTTCCTGAGCCTGAAGGGAGTTTTTTTTTTTTCATTTTGCCAAACTGTTCTGTGACTGGCAGAAGTAGGAAAAGTTCTCCCTAATTCCAGGCCCTGGATTGCTGTTAGGTAATCATCACATTGCCTCACACAATTCCATGTGCTTGGCCCTGCTGGGAGCTGTGTGTTCCCAACCTTGTTATTTCCCAGCACTGCTATTTGTGCAGGCATAAAGGGAAAAATGCTCCTCTTAACAGAGATGATGGGACATAACTTCTTGTTATTTGTGAGCTACTTTTCAGCTTAGTTTGTTTCTTTTTAAATACAGTGCCCTGCCTAGTTCAAGTAACATTTTAAATGAGGTTGAGTCAAGTTTTGTATGTCTTTAATTTTTTGAATAGTTTATTTGTAGAACATAATTTTTCAATTTTTAAGTACTTTTTAAATAACACCTAAGTAAAATTCTTTTTTAAATTTTGTTTTAATTAGAAACTTTGAGGTAAGATGAGTTGAAAGACTATTTTTATTAGTAATTTAAAGTAAAAGTTATGTTTTTATAAGAATAAAACATAAGTTTTTATGAAAAATGTAAAATTATATTATGTTTAAACTTATATTAATTTTTAAAAGTAAAGCGAATACGTAGATGTGAAAATTTACATACAAATACATACGATATAAATCTTTTGTTAAACTCTAAAAATTCTCCAGCGATCCATTTCCCACGCTGGCTGTGCTGAGGTGTGGGGCAGGAGGAGCGGGGGGAAGGGGCAGCCTCAGCTGTGGGGGATTACACGCATGGCTGGGCCTGCAGCCTTTGGGCTTGCAGAGATTCCTGCAGAATCCAGAGGCTCCCCATGCCCAGGGATGGGGATGCTGAAGGACACAGCTCCAGTGCTGCTGTTCCCAGAGTGGTTGTAGTGTGGTTATTGAACCCTCAGGTGTGAGATGATAAAGATGATCTGTTATGGTTTCTTGTGAATCGTAAAAACAAAATGCTGTTTCCAGGGAAAGCTGCAGTTTTGAAGTGTCTGCTGGACATTCACAAGATTTTTATGGAGAGTGACCCTGCCTACATCCTTAATGATCTCTTCATTACAGACTATTGCATCTGGATCCAGAAAGTCAAGTAAGTTCTTCTGTAGTTATTCATGTGGGAGATGTTTTTAGCATACTCCATCTGTGAACAAATACCAGTAAAATAAATTCTGTCTCCTGTATGTGGGAATATGATCAGTTCTTTCATTTAGTAACTGTGTCTGTGCAGCAATTCTTGATACAGAAGCAAAGACTTTCAGTGCATTTTTTTAATACAGGGACACCACTGGAGAAGGGAGGGAGGAATTGGATTTTAAATAAAAATGTGAGTTTCCATTAATGTGTTAATAAGGGTTTGCAGGGGGGAAAACAGCTTCTGGGGAATTCTCATTCTATTGTGATCTTAGGAAGAGAAATGTTTATGTAGTACTTATGTAACTTCAGGATAAAGGTTGGAAGGAGCTTCCAGTTCAAAACTGACAGCTCATGCAAAGCATTCCCAGCTGCATGGAACATTGATTTATGGGCTGTAGCAGTTGCACAATTGATTATTAACACCAGAACCAGTGTCACAAATCCCCATGTGCTCTGTGCTCCTGCAGCTCTCTCTGGCACTGTGGGAAGCTTTGGCTTCCACTACTTCGGAGGAAAGAAGGACTTTGCCACCTCCAGACAAAACCCCTGCACTTCTGTGTCTCACCTGTGTTCTTTTAGTGGTGTCAGCATGGCTTATTTCCAGAGTTTTGGGTAGTTTGCAGCCAGGCTGGTTGGAATACCAGCATGTTTTAATGGCTTAAAACCAAAAGTATCAGTAGAAAAACAGTAGGAAGTGGATTAAATTATTAAAGCAAGCTGCATGTTCAAATCTTACTAAGCTTTATATTGTTCTTGTCAGATTTATTCTGTTTTTCATACAGCTTTTGTATTATTTTTCCTTCCTTTTTATGTTTTCACAGCCTTCTCTGAAAGCCACAAAAGGTGTGAGTTGGAACAGGCTTGACTAATATACACACAAAAAATGTCATTGTCTTATTTGTTAATACAGCAATGCAGACTCCTAAACCAGTGGCTAAAATAGTCTTTGTATTTAACAAGAGACTCTGGGGGCTAAAAATATCTGAAGTGCACAAGACAGTGAAGGGGTTATAGAGGGAATTTGGCAATAATTGTGATCAGAAGGGGGAATGAGACAGAGAATTGAGGCAGCCTGCACAGGCTGTTATGTTTAGGTGTGACCTTAGCAGTACTTCTTGGAGAATTAGAGTTCATACCTGTTCATGATGGTTTGTAGATATTCTTTTTCTCTGTGTGCTTTCAGTGATTGTGTTCCTACAGGTAACAATAGATAAAATACTTTAAAACAATTACAGGTGTTTCCAAACATTTTGATTCCTCAATCCTGCTTAATTCCTGAAACAGCCAGTTCATTTTACACTGTTTCAACCACACCTTAAATGTGTAGGAAATTCACCAAGTATGGGGAAATTCAGGTTGAAGTTGAGTAGAAAAAGTGCAGTAAATAAAGGAGAAAGTTATTTCATGGGTCTTTTACAAAGAAATGAGTCATTAAGCAGTAATACCTCTGCTGCCCATGTCAATGAATATAATGTCTAGCAAGTCAGTCATAAACCCAGTTTTCTTTAAATGCAGCCCAGGAAAATGCATAGTAGCTATAAGTGACTGATAGATTAACACATTTCCTCCCAGACTCTCACATTATGTCCCAGTTAAGCAGAACTGACAGCTGCTGGAAAGAGGGCAATTAAGCTATCTTATTGTCAGAGTGACATGGCACAATGGCTGTCTGTCATTAGGAGAGCAAGAGAGAGAGAGGAGCTGCAGAACCCAGTCCTATTTTTAGGCCTGAATCAGGACAGCATTTAAGCATATGCTGCAGTCATTGCTGTGCAGTTCAGCAGTGTTTGAAGTTCAGCAAGTGCAAAGGGAATGGGAACACTTGATTTTGTTCCTTTATGTTGAAGGGAACAAGTAAGCTCACTTGTCATTCAGGACATACCTTGGCAGGGTGGTGATTTGTCTGTTCAAGGCAAGGGGTCCCAGCTCCCCAAGGTGAGGCACCTGGAGAGCAGGGTGGTGCATCTTCCCTTTCAGGGAAAGAAGATTGTCACATCCCTCTGGTAATTTCCTTTGAAGCACTGGCACAGTTTCCCAGAGCAGCTGTGGCTGCCACTGGATCCCTGGCAGTGTCCAAGGCCAGGTTGGACATGGGGGTTTGGAGCAGCCTGGGACAGTGGAAGGTGTCCCTGCCCATGGCAGGGAGGTGGATTGAGATGAGCTGTACGGTCCATTCCCACTCAAACCATTCTGTGATTCTGTAATTGCTGTTGTGGTGGAAGAGTTTTGGGAGAGGAAGGTGTTTATATATGTTACTGTGGTGAACTTGTAGTGTTATAGTTATTTCCATCACCAGTCAGTCTGGGTACTTCCCCTGTTTCATTTCTTAACTATTATTTGCTCCATGCAGGCTTCATGAACTTCTTTGCCTCCATTTCCTCCTGTCCTTTCGTGGCTGAGAATATTCTCAAAATCCATGGAGGGTTTTCCTTTTCTTCTCCTCTTTCCCTCTAAGCAGCAAACTCCTGGTGGAGGTCTCTGTTTAAACAGTTAAAATAGACTGTAGTTTCTTTTTAGTGAAGAATTTGGGCACTTGAAAACCAGCTGGAAACAAGCTCTTCAGCCCACCTGTGCTGGCACAGTTCTCTGGGTTTAGGAAGAAAGTTTGACACAGGCAAAACAGTAACAGGTATATCCAAGAGAGCACACAGTCCCATTCCAGATGAAGAGAAACACCCCTGGTAGGTACTATCTTTTAAATATTCCATGTGGAAACAAAATCCTTATAGCCAGCAGAGTGTCAATAGCCGATTACAAATTCGGTTTGAGATCATAGTTTGGCTGTGGCTAAATTAGATGAATAAGTGAAAGTGTCATTGGGCTGGCAAAAGCTGATTTATTTGAAGCACAGTGTATCCAGAATTGGAAATTATGAAGATGCTGAATAAAACACACACAGGTGGCTAGTAGTCAATTGGGGATGGGGAGTACAAGCTAGGTCTGGAATTCTAAGCATTTTTTTGTTTAGTGGGTTTTTTTCTCCCAGAAAAATTACTTTATTCAGATGCCTGTTACTAAGAGAAAAGTAGATTGCCAAATGTCTTAGACAATGGAAGATATTAGCAAGCGTAGCTAAAATTTCATCTTTCTGCTTGCAATCTTAAAGTCAGTTTCACCTACTTTCTGGGTTCCTAGTATTTCCCTTCAAGCTGCTTGTGAAGTGACTATTAATAATTCCATCCATTGTGTAAAGTGGCATGTAAATCCTTTTAAGTGTTGTTAGGTTTTGAAGAAAGGGAGCGTGTTGCTCAGCCAAACTTATCAGAAAAGAAGGAAAAGTAAATGTTAACCTGAGTAACAAAAGCTTGACAAAGACCTATGAAGGCAGCTTGTGGTAAATCTCAGCAGGTGGTGTCAACATTTCTGTTGAAAAGCCAGATGCAGCCAGATGGAAAATTGCATCTTTAACCCCTGAGGTCATAATGACATGTCATCACTTCATTTGATCCCCCTGCTAAGTGAGCTTATCATCCACCCTGCTGTCACTTCTGTTATTGCTTTCATTTCCATAATAAAATTAAATTTAATTTGCCTGGTTTGCATGCTTTTGTTCTTCAGGTCCGAGCTTTTACAAGCCACTCTGATACATATGGCAGCCTCTCCGAGGTGAAATTAGAACTGAATTTTTGTTCTAAGTCTGGGGTTTTCTCCATCTTTCACACCTTCCTTTAAGGAGAAGGGATTGAAGGAGAGGAGAAGGATTTTTGGGGAAACCACTGCTTGATTGATGGCTGCAGTATGGGCAGCTGAGACCAGGCCAATCCAGGTGTGCATTTACTGCAGGAGAGCTTTTTCTCCCTTCTGCCGGGAGTCTGTGACCCCACAGGAGCTGTGTCCTTTAGAGAAGTCAGAATAGTTTACCCACTGTCTCTTGCTGTGCTGAGGTTCCTTTGTGTGGCCTGATGTCTTTCTCCAGTGTTTTGTGTTCCCCTTTGTGCCAGGCTCTATTCACATGGTGGTTTTTGGCTGCTGTTGTACATATGTGCCTGCTGTCCGTGACATGGGTGGGAGGCTGAACAGCTTCCTCCAGTCCTTGGCCAGGCAGGCAATTCTGCACCTCTGCTTAAGGGAACAGCTCCAGCCCATGGCAATTTAAAGTATTTTTACATAATATTTACATGCATATTTAGCTTTAAACGTGTGCCACTTTAATATTTATAAATGTGTATTGTCTGTGTTCCTGAATTGGACGTGAAGCTGTGAGTGTTCCTGGCAGTTTTCCAAGGTTTAGTGCTCTCAGTACAGAATCACAGAATGGTTTGGATTGGAAGGGACTGTAAAGATCACCCAGTTCCAGCCCTTTATCATGGGCAGGGACACTTCCACAAGACCAGGTTACTCATCCATCCAGCCTGCCCGTTGTACAGTTTGCTTCTCATAGTTTTGTAGTTTTATGGGTATGACCTGTGCAGGAGAATGTTTGATCCCATGTATATTTTTCTACTTTTTAACTTAGCATAAGATTATAAAGATCATTGTTTGTGTTGTATTTTGTAGTAGCTTCAACACGTGCAGTGGAGGAGAGCTGTGAGTTGAGACAGCTGAGCTGTTAAATTGCCTTGCTGTGTTCTGTGGAACTGTATCTGCAGCTTGCTTTGTTATCCTTCACAAATATGTGCTCTGCAGCCTGAGACAAATGTGGTGTTGCTAATTCTGGTGACTGTAGGTGTAACATGCCAGTTCGAGCATGGACTCCTTGATTTAAAGTAAAAACCAGGATTCCTGGTGGCATTTATACAGTCTCTTTAGAAGCTGCTGTCTTCATTGGTACTAACGAAATGAAAATCAGATATTCCTGAGCATGTCATATTTGCTTCTCCTGGTTTGCAGGTAAGACAGCCCCTGAAAGGTGGGTTGGCCTCACAGGTCTGTTTTCCTTTTCATCTCTTCCTCACAATGGAAGCCTTGTCCTTGTTACACTGTAATTACCCAGTCTGAAGCCAGCAGGGAGTTGCTGCTTGATGTGTAGGATGTGAATTTCTCCTAAATAAATGTAGGATTAATTACATTCACAGCATGTCACGGAGGTGATGAGATCGACTGTGATTGTTCAGGCTCCCTTTTCTTTTCCTCAGGTTTTCTGAATCCCTTGTTTAAGCAATACAGTGTAATGTTGGCCTGATGCTGCAAAGCCATGAAGGAGTCCAGGAGTTTGAGGGGGGAAAAAAAAAAAAAAGGATTTGTGAGATACAGGATTTTTGCTGCCTGTGTCACATCAGTTCCTAAAGTGTACAAGGGAGTAAAGAACTCGACTTCAAGGATTGTAGTTTCAGTCCATTGCATTGGTTTTACCTCAGACTTTTGCTAGATTTGGGAAAATACTCTGTAATATATAAACATCTTTAAGCTTCCGTAGTCAAATATGATCTTTCAATTAATGTAAATAGAATTTTAACATACAATTCTGATGGCACGTTAAAATAATTTGTGAAATGGATAATTTATCTGCAAACTGAAGAAATTTGATTTGGTTGTTACTTGCAGAAATCTGGAAAACTTTGAAAAACGTTTCAAAGTGTGTAGAAAAGATCTCGATTGTGCTACTTTTGCAGCTGTTTCTTCTTGGCATTCTTGTTTTCTTTAGTGTTTTGGGGTTTTGAAAAGCTCAAAACACTTGAAAAGACACAAGCCAGGCTTTTAAAAGTCCTTTGGTATTTGCTTTTTTGCTGCTTGTAGGGTTGATATTCATAGATTAATAGAATGGTTTGGGCTAGAGGTTTGGGCTTAAAGGTCATCCCATTCCACCCTGTGCTATGGACAGGGACACCTTCCACTGTCCCAGGCTGCTCCCAGCCCCAGTGTCCAGCCTGGCCTTGGGCACTGCCAGGGATCCAGGGGCAGCCACAGCTGCTCTGGGCACCCTGTGCCAGGGCCTGCCCACCCTCCCAGGGAGGGATTTCTTCCCAATATCCCATCTAAACCTGCCTCTATTCATGAAGTCCTATTTCACCTTTATGGCATTTTCATGTTCCTAGGAAAGGTTTAATTGTAACCTTTGAAACTGAGGACTGTCCTACTAAATGAGGAGTGAATGGAGTTTTTCTTGTAGTCTCAGCACCTCTGCTGTGAAAATAGTGAGTTCAGAAAGGAGCATTCAGGAACAAAACTGTCCTTCCTAAAAGGTTTTCAAATGGTGCAGTGCTAATGTTAGTTTATTAAATTTTTGATTTGTGATGGGAGGAAGAGGGAATGTGTTAGCACATAATAAAAATGAGTTGGTGCTTTAAAGTATTCTCAAATGTTAGAGGAATATGCTAATTTTCAGCTGTTATCCTCCTGGATCCAGCAGCCGTGATCCCAAAGAACAAAGGCATAAGCAGTAATATATTCTGGATGAAAATCCTGCCTCTTGGCTCTGTGGGATTAATCTGATTTGTACAGCACGTCTAAAGCACTTCATCCAGTTGAGGCGTGAGGGAAAATGCCCCTCATGGTGTTGTGTTCCAGGGTCATGGGCAGCTGTTCCCTGCTCTGGGTTTGGGTTTGACTTTGCCTTCATTGCTGCCCATGCCAGCTTTAGTTTAGTGGAGGCTGCAGTACTTTCGGGTTTGATAAAAACTCCAGTTTTCAGAGTGTGTGGTGCAGAGAAAAGCCAAATGGCTTTCGTGGTGCTGCTTTGAAAGCAGCTTTGCCATTAGCATGTGTTTTTAGCTTATGTTCTGCTGTAGCCAGTTGTGTTCACTTACCAGGTAGTGTAACAACCCCATCCCAAAACCCCTTAACTTGATCTGTTTTGTAGAGAGAGGATTATATTTTTGACGATAGCTTTTTAATGATAATGTCACTGTGGATACACTGAAGCCACATAATTCTCTGCCCCCACTCCCTGCAAATCAAAAACCTCCCTATTTTGAAGATTTTTAATTGGAAGGCTGTTCTTTCCTTTGCTGTTGTGCTTTGGTAAGAGCCATGCAGGTGCAAGGATGGACCCCAAACCCTTGGTGCTGCTCGTGGTCCCAGCTGGAGCACGGTGAGGCAGCTGGGCTTTGTCAGGCTGCACTCCGACTGCCCTGTGAGGACTTGCTGCAGCAGCTCAGGACTACAATCCCCAATTACTGTAGCTCATGACTACAATCCCCAATTACTATAATTCCTTCTTAGCAGGTTTTACAGGCTGGCATTGCTGCTGCTGGCAGGCAGTTCAGTGTGCAGCACTGTTTGCTGCCTGCTTGGAGTACTCGTGCTGTGCTGGATTTGCTTCCCATTCACTTCCTTGGTGGCCTGGAGTGCTGAATTAACTTTGAGCTGTCCCAGCTGCTCCAATAAAGAGAGTGGCTACTTCAGATGGTCTTTGAGATTAATTTAATGCATATTTTAAAATCTGTAAGAAAACACATAATGTGTCCTGTAGATTTTTTTTGTGGCATTAAATGTTATTTTTTTATTTAAAGGTATGAAATGAATTGCACAGGCTGCCCCAGACTGGCCATAAGTGCTTATTTGAACAATGTGCATTTTTATACAAGTGACTCTAAAATGACACACTCAGTGAAAGCTTGTAGAGCACAGTTGTGCATTGGAGAATAAAAGACAGCTGAGGGCAACAGTCTCAGAAAAATAGGTTGGGTCATGCTTGAGAACTGTTTGAACCTGAGCAGGTGAGAGGGAGAGTGCACTTCAGCTGAAGAAGAGAGTAGTATCATTTACAAGAAGGAAGTGGCATGACCTTAAAATGCATCATTTGTAAGACTGTTAAAACACTGATTCTAGTGCTTGTTCAAAAAGATGTTGAAAAATGGAGAGGATTAGGGGGGTAAATATTTCATGAATGTAAATGTCTGAGTGACCTGTGTTAAGGCAAGACATCAAATAAACTCAGGAGTGCATTGGTAAGAAAATTAAAGGTTGATTAGGACTTGTCTACAAGTATGATGGGACAGAGATTTCAGGTTTTAGCCATTGAGTTGTATTAAAAAAAAAATCACACAGTCTATTTGAACAGGAAAAATTGAGACAGCAAAAATTTTTCACATTTTCCTAGTGAAAAGTAATTGAGTTGACTCATTCTCCCTGTGTTGTTGGGTAATTCTGTACCAAGTCCTACTTGTTTCTATCAAAATTGCACAGCTCAGATGAACACCTTTTGTTCAAAGCTGAGTTCTGGGTCTGATGGAGAAAGTATTGGAGATTCTGAGCAGTTTATTATGCTACTAAAACAGGAAATGCTGTCATTTTCCTTAAAACTTAGGTACGACTTCACCAGTTTACCAGAGAGTGCCTTGACTGTTGGTAGAACCCCCAATTTATTTATTTTCATCCCAAGTCATCTGCTTTTACACCTTAGATCACAGTTCTTGGATTTAAAAATAGTAACTAACAATTTGCAGGCATATTCTGTGTGTGTCCTCTTTCAGTGTTTTGAGGCATGTTTTTAATATAATTTCTGTTTGTTTGCTGCCAGTGCCTCTCCTTAGGTCCTGCATCTTGTAGAAGGCCTGAGCTGTCACTTGAGGTGTCTGTAAAGCAGGAGGTGCACACAGAGCACTTGTAAATAACAATACCCAACTAACATAGTACACTGACTTAAGAGCCTTGAGGCAAAACACTGCCCTGAGGGCTCAGAAAGGTGATAGACAGGTGTGTATAATACCAGAAATTCCCCCTCATGTATGTTTTAGCAAGCCCTGTAAAACATGGATTTTTAACAAGGGATTTAATCTCTCCTTCCAGCTGCTAGCTGCAGTTGCCTTTGATGTTTTTGCTCTCCTGCCCTCTGTTGTTTTTTCCTATTTATTCCATCACTTTTCTATAGCTCAGATTCCTTCAGGCTGTGTCTGAATGCACCTTGCTGTGGGCAGAGAAGGCAAAGAAGAAAGCCATTTTTTCCCCCCCTCAGGCTACTGCTTTGATTTTCCAAAGTTGTTGGGAGGCAGTTCCTGTGTGCCTGCAGAAGGGTCAGTGATCTGTGTCGTGTCTGTTCAGGCAGCACAGCTCAGCTGAGTGCATTTCTGGTTTGATGAGGGGAAGGATGAGCTTGTGCAGTCCTTGCCTTTCTGAGCAGGTGGAATGTGCAGCTCTGGTCCAAGGGGGAAGCTGAGCTCCAGGCTGGGAACATCTTCCTGCTTTGTTTCCAACCTGCTCAGCAGCTAGCATAATAATAATTATTTCTATGAGGCACGATCATGGAATCATGGAGCAGTTTGGGTTGGGAGGGGCCTTTACAGGCACCCAGTCCAACCCTCCTGTGTGAGCTGGGACATCTTCAGCTTGGGTCAGGTTGCTCCAAGCCCTGTCCAACCTGGCCTTGAGTATTTCCAGGGATGGGGCAGCCACGGCTTCTCTGGGCAGCCTTTTCCAGTGTTTTATCACCCTCATTGTTAAAAACTGTTCTGATATCTAATCTAACTGGCCCTGCTGCAGTTCCAAGCCCTCCCCCGTTGTTCAGCGGTGCCCCAGAGCAGCTGGGAGCAGAACCCGAGCACACCGGGGGATGTGGGAGGAGCTGGGAGCAGGCTGCTCACTTCAGCCCTTGCAAAAATCTGCTCTCCTGCCAGGAGCTTGCGAGATGCTCGGGTTTGGGGTCTTTTCCTGTTCAGACTGTGAATTGAGAATGGACTGAGAGTGAGAAGGCTGCAGGTGGTGTTTTCCCTTCAAGTGCTCTGGCTGTCAGTCGCAGCGATGGAGCAGTGGAAGAGTTAAACTCTGATCAACCCCACTGTGCTGTTTGGTGGATAAACTCCATTGTGAAGGGGTGGGATCATACTGGAGTAATGTTTGTAATTGTGCCTTTAAGCCTGTTCCCTGCCATTGTTGTTATTTTTGTAATACAGGACTTTGCTGGCATTATCCTGACACTAAAATTCACATTTTCTGCCCTGTTCTGTGAGTACCTTTCATTCCCATACTGTAACACAAATTGTCTAATTTGCAGCATGAGAAAAGCTTTCTCCTAGATCACCAGCAGTGATGGTGAAGACGAAATTCTAGGTAATGGCAGCAAAGAAACTTGAGGGAGATGGGGCTAATACAGAACAGTTGTCAGTGTTCCATTTCTGTAACACAGCCAATATTACTATCATTTTAGAAAATCTCTCTCTGCATCTGTTTTGTGGTGAGTTATCTCTTGATCTTTCATTATTTGTGTTTATCATATATGACTTTGGAAGCTGTGCCATTATTAGACGTTTGGACTGGCTGCAACTTACCAGAGCTATTTTGGCAACAGAGCTCCATTAAACTATTCTTAAAACATATAAATACTCTTCAGTTTCTTTTTATAGTCCAATATTAATTCCAAGTCTGTTTTCTCTTACGAATATTTTCATAGTATCATCTACATAAGTAAGCTGTACTTGATTTCTTTTATAATCCATGATGTGTTTGGTTTCAACTTATCAAAAAGACCAAGTAATGAAAGTAAGATGTTATATTGGAAAGCTTCTTTCTTTTTTTAAATATTTATAAATGTGAAGTTCGGCTCATGCAGTATTTAGATTCATTATGAAAGAAGCACTGTGGAATTTCAGAATAAATATGGGGGGAAAGTCACTTGAAACATTCAGACTTATTAACATAAAAGAAATCACTTCAATTGAAAGGATGGTGCTATGTTTTCTATTTGATTTATGGTTAACAAACTGTAATACTTTAAGCTGTGTAGATAGCAGTTCATGTTTACAAGACTGCCAGTTGGATTGCAGCGTGAGTACATCACTCCTTGGTTTCAGAATCCACGTCATGCCCTTTGAAAGCCAGAATTCCAAGATTAAAGCATTTTATGTTCCCCTTAAGCCTGCTGGATTCTCCCCATCAGCCGTTGTTTATGGGCAGGGCTGTGTTTTGTCACCTGCACAGAAGGGGGGTTTCTCATGTCCAGAGGAGTCTCTTGGGGCTGCATTTCTGCTTTTCTGCTCCTCTCCATTTGAAGTGGGGGCACCTTGCTCACAGGGAGGTGCATTTGCCAGACGTTTTTGAACCCAGCACTCATTTTCTCAGTGTGGTTTTCCTGTTTGTAGTGAAGATTTGCTGTGCAGGGAACGCTTTTCCAGTCTCTGCTTTGTCTGGTATCTGTGAGGAAAGGAGGAAAAAAGACTTTATAAACTTCCCAACCTAAGCCTTGTGCTCTTGTCCCTTCCCCACACCTCCACCAGGCATAAGGAATATCCACAGCTGGAATTAGCATGGATCAGCTGGCTGGTGGGTGCCTGCCCTGGCCTCCTTCCAAGTCAAGACACAATAGCTGTGTCCTGCCAGCCTTGTCCCAGGAGGCTCATCGTTCGTCCCTCTGCTTATTTCCATGAAATGTGTAGGAATTCAAAAATCTTTAAATTCTAGTTGCTCTTAAATTTGATAAAGTTGCCTGCTGTTTCCAGGAGTTGTTAGAAAGGAAATTATTATGGGTCAGTATGGATATGGACAGTGTAATTGTGTAAAGCTGAGTTATTTAGGCTAAAAATCAGAGTACATCATCTTGAGAGATAGAAAGCATGAATTCCTACCTGCAGTTGCATAGGAGATCTTGCACAGACTGAACACTTTTTTTTTTTTTGAGTACTGACTCAAAGTTTAGAAATTAAGTAGTCTTTGTGTTGGGGGGATGGTTTGTTTCTTTCCTGTGAAAACAGTGATTAATCCAGGACTAATTCCTGTGAACAAATGTTGTGGTTTTGCTGTTGTTTTTACACTCATCTCTCTTTTGTTGCAGATAAGGTAGAAGATTAGTTAAAGTTTAGGTCAATTTTTACCTAAGTTCTGAAGAAAATGGTCCTGTTTTTCCTTTACTAACATTCTTCCATTATATTCTGTACTCATTGATCAGAACTAATGAGATTTTAATGGAGTTATTTATGGCTTCTCCCTCTTACTATAAAAGTGTAAAATAAACTGAGCCCATGAAACTGTTGGATGGTGCTGTTTGTTTTTATCTCTGTTAATTGTACGACCTCTTCTGCCAGGTAGGGTATGATGAGCTAACCAGCTAATAAAGGCTGGAAAGAAATTTAGTAGATGTTACTTATTCATCTTTCTGATGATTATAAAATATTTTTTGTGCTCTTCTGAGTGAGGGCCTTTTGCTGCCATGGAAGGGTTCAGGTGGTGTGTGTTTTTCAGTTCATGCCTTAAACTTGATGGTAGTATTGAGCTTTAAGTTTTAGCCTGAAAGGAATAGTTGTGTTCCCAGATCTGGATGAAATAAAATCTGTGCACAGATTGCCCAAACCTGTGGGGAATTGGGGTAAAAGTGTGTAGTAAGGTACTTCAGCAATAAAAACTGTGTAAAGTTAGTTGTTGTCATGGTCTGTAATACAGCAGTGTGCATGGCAGGCAAAGTGGGTGGCACTATTAATACTTAGCAAGATGACTTTCTGCTCTGAATTTCCTTCAGCACTTCCTTTGGAGTTTTTTTGTTCCCTGATCCTGAACTTGCTTTATCAAAGCTATTTCATTCTGATTGGAGGTCACTGACTAGTGTATAATTGAAGCACTCATTATAAATAACCTTGAAAGTGAAATAATAAATGATGAAATATGTGAGATGCTATAAAACACACTCTAAAAGGTGTAATTGAGCCTTAGTCTCTTGTCTCCAGGCAGATTCTGAGGCTCAAGTTCTTTTGTAACCCATGACTTTTTAAAGAGTGGTTTGGGCAAATGGATGGTGCCTTTAGGGTGATGAGTTCCTTATTATTGCACCTAAATGTCCATTTGTAAGGGTTCTTTCCCTGAACTGGAGGGGTTTTGTGCTTTAACCTCATTGTTGGACCATTTATGCAATTTTGTGCCTGTTGACTCGAGCTGTTTCTGCATTAATGAATTCTGCTTTAGTATTCAATGCCATCATCATTATTGCTCCTATGTCTTACCAGTCAGGGCTGATCAAACCTAGACTCTTTCATGTCTTGAATATTTTATTAAAATCAAATTGTCTGTCAATTCTGTATCATAAGAATTCAATCTTTTTTTTTTCTTTCAAGCTGCCTGAGAGTGCATATCAGGTGTGGAGGGATGTTTCACATTGTCAGTTGCCTTTCTGAAGGAATCATGCTACTTTGGGGCTAAACCCCTGAAGTTTAAGTTCTGTTACAGCCAGTTGAGAATGTGCCTTTCCTCCGCTTTACCCTCCACCCCTGGCCCTCAGAATATGCTGATCACTGACCAGGGTGATCTCAGTTATCAGCTTCAAGCTTTCCCCAAAGATCACCAGTTGGGCTGCTCCAGTAACTGTTGGGGCATAGATAGAAGCAGCATCTGAATTTTAGAGCAAAGAACAATTTACTTTCTCCTTGATGGACTAGTTGGGTGCTTTGCCAGCTGTGTCATTCTTGTATGAGCTCACTTTCTTCTGCCTTTGTGTTTGGCTGTAACTTGTTGAGCCTTCTGCTTTGAGAGAACTTGTGTTGTAGACTTATTGCCATGGGGCTATGAATTTCCATCAGGATCCTGACAGAGTTCCATGGGGAGCTCATCTGGCATTATCTGGAGACTGGATGTTGAACGATGTCTCTCAGTACCCCTGATGTCTGGGCAGATAAGGCTTGGGCTGGAAGACACTGATGGATGGAATCCAGCAAGAGCCACTG
Source organism: Leptocoma aspasia (assembly GCA_013399835.1). Taxonomy (NCBI): domain Eukaryota; kingdom Metazoa; phylum Chordata; class Aves; order Passeriformes; family Nectariniidae; genus Leptocoma; species Leptocoma aspasia. Next base: position 1,945,106 of record VXAX01006620.1, on the reverse strand, counting down.
TGAGCAGGGGGAAGATGAGACCATCTGAAGGGTGTGGAGAGCCTGTCCCTTTGCAGCTGCCCTTTTCTTCACTAGTGACAGACTCTGCAGAAGCACCAGTCACATCCTATTGCAGCCTGTCCTCAACCACTCTTGGTGGCAAGGCAGAAAATTTCATTATTCCTTACAGTTTAACTGACATTTCAATGTCTGGCAGATAGTAAATTTGCACATTCTCTGTATCTGAACTGCTGAGACTCTGGGATAATATCTGGTGATGTCTGAGATAATATTAACTCTAGAATTGTCTTAATACTTGCAGTGCCTCTGGCTAAATGAATAATTGTGGGAAATTGTAAGCAGTGCTGCCAGGTATGTAATTTGGAACACATTTAAAGTGGGGTTACTGGTTTGGTTGTATTGCTTGGTATCTTATCTGTTTTATCAAAGAAAGAGAAAGTTTCACAGACAGCCTCTCCTAAGTCTGAGTTTTGCCAGGCCTTGTGGAGAAAGATAGTATAAATATAGCCTGATGCTTTCTCCTTAAACTTGGTAACTCCTTCTATGTTAAAGATACAAAATTAAGGCTCTTGTGATGCAGCAGACAGAAAGCCTTTTGCTTAATGCAGCAGCTTTGCAATGGGATGGATCCTGTGTGTGCAGAGCTCCTGCTGAGTGGAGATAAGTTAAAAACTGCCCTTTGTGTGTGTGCCAGCCCCGCTGGGTGTCTCAGCACCTGCTGGTTTGTGTTTGAATGCATCCTGAGGAGCTGCAGGGCTGGACACAGCCCCAAAGGCTCTGTGCTCCACGGCTCTGCTGCCTCTGGGACTTGCTCATCTTGCCTGCAAGGCTTAAAGATAATTAATGGGAAGTGTTTCACACTCTAAAACAGGGCTTGTCAGCCCTGTGGAGCTGAGTCCTGCCAGCATGGAGCACTGATTCCCACTGGAACACTGACTGGGTCCTAACCACACGTGAGCAACATAACTTTTAGTTAATTCCAAAGTCCCATTCAAACACCAGGCTGGCCAGCAGAGCTGCTGTCAGTTTGTGATACTGAGGGTCCTGTGCTTGGTTCCTTTCCTGCTGTGCTGGGGCAGGAGCAGCTTGATGTGCCCTGGCAGCTCTGGGCTGTCACTTGGCCAGGACTGAGCCAGGGGAGGTACCAGGGAGAGGCTGCTGGGTTGTGCCATGTCTTACACCTCGTTTACACTGAGTACTTCAGAACAGGGGATGTTTGAGTAGTCTGTGAATGCAAAGCAAAACTGGTGAGCCAGGAGAAATAATCCTTCTATTGTTTACAAAAACAAAGGCAAGCTGGAGCTTGTGCCTGTGCAGGAAGAGTCACTTTCCATTCCACAGGGGGATGTTACTGACTCCAGCTTTGGGAGGCTGTGCTGCCAGTGTGAGTCTTTCATAGAACCGTGGAATGGTTTGGCTTGGAAGGGACCTTAAGATCAGCCAGTTCCAACCAGGGACACTGGTTCCACTAGTCCGGGTTGCTCCAAGCCCTGTCCAGCCTGGCCTTGGACACTTCCAGGGGCAGCCACAGCTTCTCTGGGCAGTGACATTCACTCCCATGTTCTCAGATAATCTGCAGAGTGTTTTAGATCTGTAATTCCCCTGCCATGATTGAGTATGCAGTGCCACCATCATTGAGAATGAGGAGCAGATTGCTGGTTTTTATATTTTCAAGTTCTCTTTGAGTTGTTTGGCCTTTTTAACATAACTGCTAAAACAAGAGTACTGCATGTAAGGGAAGTACCAGGCAGATGGGAAGGTCTGAGCTATTAACACTCTTTCTTTAAACCTTTTCCCTTACACAGTGCTGACTGATGGACATAGTATACAGAAGCATAATTATTTTTTTCTTCATCATTTGGGAAAAACAAGAGGATTTCATGGCTGGATGTACCCCCCCCACCCCTCAAGTCCTGCATTTTTTTTTTACTGTCAGTGACTGGGTTGATTTTTGTCTTCCCTTCCAGCTTATGTGAAATCTTCCTTGGAAACTATCAAATCCCTGATGTCTGTCTGCAGTGAGACTTTTCCTCATAGCTCTATCTTCTGGAGATAACAGCTGTCCTGACTCTTCAGATCCTGTGCTCTCTGTACTCCCTGGAACAGAAAGCAGAACTGGAGCTTGTAGGAGTTTGGCTTTACCTGTCCTGTTCTGCTCCCACCCTGCTTGTCCCCAGTCCTGCAGTCAGTGCTATCACCATCTCTTCATGCTGCCACAGGTGGCCTTTGCTGTAAACCTCTAATGATCTCCCTTTCCTCTTGCCATAATCCTCTTTTTCTTTTTCTCAGAGTTCTATCCATCTCCCTTTATTTGCTAAATCTCCTTTGATTCTTTGTTCTTTTCAGCCCAGTTTCACTCCTTTATAATCTAAGATCTGTAGAACAGGATTTTTTTCCTTCTTCTAGCACCTGAAGAAACTCTCCTGTGCCTACACAAGGATTACTGTAGTTCTGTCTTGGAATTTTAATTCCAGACTACATGGACAAGCCCCGAGATGCTTCTCTTATCTGTTCCTCAAAGCTATGCATTAAACAAAACATGCATCTGATCAGTTTAACCTGTAATTAAACATTTTCCTTAAGCAACTGACATTGTGATAACTAATAATTATCATGTGTAGCACCTTTAAAACCTATTATGCATGTTTATGTAAGAACACTATTACCATAATAATAAGATATCATTACCACAAATGTGCATACTGAATGAGCATGTCTTAAAGTAATCATGGATTCCATTAATCATACTTGAAAAATTAAAGTATTTGCTGTCTAATCTCTCAAACACTACTCAAAAGGTTTTGGAAACAGCAGAGCCTGTTTACTGCAGGTCTCTCATACACAAGATCTCATTTCTGGTGTCTCATTTTTGTTTTCCTGAGCTGTTGTTTCTTTCACCTTGGTAAACCATCAGCTCACAGACCCACAGTCTCCCTTTGAAAGCATTTCCTTGCTGATTTTTAGTCTGTTTGTCTCGTTTTTTGTCCAGGGAGTGCTGCCACCCTTTCTTAAGGCTGATGTGAAATGCACTCTTGAAACTTGGTTCTCCTTCAAATTAGATAATTGCCTTAAAGGAGATGAACTGATGGCTAACTGTAATTCTTAGTCCCTTGCACAGGGGTAGAAAGGAAACAACCCAGTTCTTCAAGTGTTCCTTTTGTTTGTTTGTTTGTTTTTTAATACAAGATTGCAGAGTTGGGGAGTGGAGTTTTTTGAGTTTATGTATAAAATTAAGGGGTGACAGTTTTGAGTTCGTCTCATACTGAAAAGTCAAGCTCTGTAGATTCTGATAGAGACTGGATGAGAGGAGTGAAAGTTGGGAAGAAACATTTGACCTACTGAGAAAACTGAAATTAGACTTTTTTGTAGAGTCAGAATATTTGGGGTTGGAACCTTTAAAGGCCATCTAGTCCAGCCCCCCTGCAATGAGCAGGGACATCAAACACCTGATGTAGCCAAGAGCTAAAAAACCAACTTAATTGCTTTAGGGAGATCATTCTTTAACCTGTCTTTGAATTTAGTACCATAATGTGTGGTGAGTCAAACAAGTTCATCACTGTGTGTTTTCTTCCTTAACATTTGGCATTAGGTAACCTGGACACAGCAAAGGATTTATTAATGCCAAAAAAGCACTTTAGGTCATACAACCCCTTAAAACTTGGTGCAGTTCTGTGAAATGTTTCTGTATCTTAATATATAAACTGCATTATAAGAGAATAGTGAAGGAGGTGGAGAGAATTCAAAGGACTGAGAGTCTGGAGCAGAGGAAATAGGCATGAAAAGGTAGAAAAAATAGGCAAATAGGCAAACCAGAAAAAATAGGAAAAAGCAAAAAAATACAGAATTAGGAAACAAATTGATAGATACAATGGAAGTGTGGGGAGAAATAGGACTTTGAAAATTGCTTTTCTGTCCTAATGGCAGCAGTGAAAAGGTGGTGAGACAGGCAGTAGGAGCTGGGGGGAAATGGTTGTGCCAGAGGGTGTGTGGTGAGTCGCTCAGGGTGTCAGTGAATTAAAGAGAACCACATGAAAAGGGACAAAACAGGGCTCTGTGGCAGGGCACAGCCAGCCCCTGGAGCTCCTGTGGCTGGGACAGGCAGGAACAGGGGAGGAAGAGGAGCTGAACCTTCATGTTCTGAGCAGCTCTCCCAGGGAAAGGGGCACGTGCACAGACAGCGAGAAGGAAGGGAAGAGGCTGTTTGAAAAGCACAGCAAGATGCTTTCTGAAAGGGATATAAACTCCTGTGACTCGGGGTATAAATCAGCTTCTCCCCAGTGTGCTCAGGAAGCAGATTTCCCTGCAGCCACTTGTTCTGTTCCCACCTACCTGCAAGGCTCCATGAACCTCTCAATGTATCACTTGGCTTCGTTTCCTTTCTCTTCACTGATGGAGCAGGGAGAATGCTTGCTTTGTTCCCAATTAAGTTGGCAATTTCTCAAATCCCCCATAACTTCTCAAGAAAAATGCAAGTCCTTGACAAAAAATGGAAATAAGTTGCCAAAAAGAAAACATTATTCTAGTAAGTTTTTAAAATTTGGTACCCCTTTTTTTTATTAGAGGCTGGTAGGATCATGTTGCATTTAATTCTTAGCTTTAGATTAGAAAATTCTAGAAATATAAATTGTTTTCTCTTGCTTTACTTCTAGGAAAGTTATTTCTCAGTTTTCTAGTCAGTGGGCTGAACTAAGAAAGTGTTTTATTCAAAGCTTTTAAAGTATTTAAATGTTGCACTGTCTGTAAAACGTGCAAGAAGCTGCACTGAATTTCCCTTCCCCCACTTAAAAATACAATTCCTTTAGGAGCAAAAAAAAAAAAAAGTGGAAGTGGAAGCATCTATGTTATACTGAGTAATTATGCCCCCTGGGAAATAGAATATAAAGATCTTTAAAATCATTCAAGTGAGAGAACAAGCTCTTTAACTTTTGCCTGGCAGGAGCCGTGTGTTACATCCCCAGCTCCTTGCTCCAGTGTCAGTGTGTTGTGCCTTGCAGGTTCACAGCCCTGGCAGAGGAAATGAAACCCAGTCAGTTACTGCAGGATTTATAGCAGACCTGCTGCTGCAGGAAGTGGTGAAAAGCTGATTGATAGTCTGAGGCAAAACTCCACAACAAGAAACAGGATGTATGTTTGGGTTTTTATACCCGTTCTCCCCTCTGCCCTCACCTCCCTCCATTTCAAGGCACTCTCTTACTTTTTAGTCTCTGTTTATAAACCCATGGTGCCCTTTTCTGGTAAAGCATGTGCTGGTTTCCAGCACTGGAGGAAATGGATGGGGCTGGACCAGAGATTTGAAGCCAGTGTGGTGTGTCTGCTTTATTAGGGGCATTTATCTAAATGGTCCTGTTACTCCTGCTGAATTATATTTCAGCTGAATTCCAAGTGAAGGGTGAAGTCCATCTGCAGCCAGAGTTATTGAACATCTCCTGTGGTCGTGGGTGCAGCAGGCTGGGTGGGAGAGGAAGAGCATGGATCACTAATCAGCCCTATTCTCTTGGTTCAAATGCATTTCCCAGATATATCTGAGAGGGTAGGAAACCAAAGTGATTTTCCTGCACATAAACTTCAGCCAGCCAGCCCTGTGCTGCAGAGTATGCTGCTAAATGCAGCAAACCTGAAAAGGTTTGTTCTGAAATCTCTTCTCCCTCACGGCACTGCTGAAGCATCCAGCAGCAGGATCTTTCAGGAAGGTATCCTCAAAGCCTTTCAGTGGGATATTGTCTAACCTTGTGGGAAAAGTTACCCTAAATAATTGTAATTATGAATCCTTCTGATTTTTCTTCCCTCCTGTAACATCCACTTTTAGAATCAGGGTTGAAGAGGAAAGTTGTTTGCATACCAAGCAAATGGAAGAAATGTTTAAGATTCATGTTCTCGTTATCAAATGGGAAAGTTCTGTTTGTCAGGTTCAATAACATATCTTGTTCTTTGTTAAAGGTCAAAAAAGTTGGCTGCGCTCTGTGAGTCCTTGCAGAAAACCACACTCAGCAAGTCCCACATGGGGCTGGAGCTGGAAGAGCTGGAAGCAGCAGCAGTGCTGGTACAGGAGGAAGAGAAGGCGTTAAAAGCTGCTGGCACAGTTTCCAAGCAACAGCTGCTTTGCTCCGAGTCGGAGACAAGTGACTCTGAAGAATCCAGCAGCACTTCATCATCTGAGACAGAAGGCTCTGATTCAGATGAGCAGGAGTCCTCGACCAGTGAAGATGGGGAAATAAATTCTTTCCAAGGCACGCTCCAGGAGGAGAGGACAGCTCCACTTATTGACTGTAATGGATTAAGGCAGGGCACAGACACTTCGGTGATGGAGGTCGGTGATGGAAAATCAAAGGTTTCCTTGCAATCTACGACTCCTCCTGGAAAACTGGTACAAGAATTAGAAATGCAAATCCAGTCTGCAATGAGACTTTCAGAGCAGCCTGAAGGATTGGCTACTGCAGGCTGCATTTCACAGGAACAAGAAGAAAACCCTGTACCCGAGCCTGACAGATTTTCAGAAGATGCTGCTGGGAAGGGAAATTTCTTGGAGGTGTCTCCCAAGCCAAACCCGTTGCTTTTTCTCTGCAGCACAAATGAAGATGAAGACTGAAGGACTGTGCAGGAGCACAGTGTGACCCACAAGCTCACAGCTTATTCTATAATGAGCTGTCCCAAGGCTGTCCTGTGCTGCACAAAGATGTTTTTCTTTTTTGTTGGAGGACAAGACTGCTTTGAAAGGAATTGACAGGACTGTGTGATACTCTCACAGTTAATTTTTATTTTTCTCCAATTCAGCAGTCTCATGAGAATGTATAATTTCAATAAACTTCTAGAAACTGTTTTCATTAAGCTTATTCAGTTGATAGAATGATGTCCTAATCAAATACAACTGAACTTACTAATTTTAATTTTCTCTAGCTGTTGGGATTTACTTGAAAAATATCCTCATTGTGTTTGTATAAACTTGTTTATGACATTGTACTGTTATTTTAAAATGCTTCATAGCAAACCACTTCAAATAATGGTTATAAGTTTAAAAGTTTAGATAATGATGGCAAATTATTTTTTTCACAAAGTAAAGGAAATTTTTATGCCATCAATACAAGATCCAATGGTTGTGTCTTTTATGCCTAAGAGATGGACGTTTATATTTATGCAGTTCTTCATAAGTTCTTTCAGTAGTTTTGTCATGTATTCATTTTTTTGTGTTGTTTTTGAAATGTTTCTATGTGTGGACACTTCTGTTGCTGTTTAAATAACAGAAATCCCAATTATTTAATGTTTTTCTGCAGATGCTCTCAGTCTCACCACAGCAGTGTTAACCAGAGTGAAGGAACACCGTTTGTGGATCTGGGAACAGGACTGAGAGCAAACCTGGCCTGGGTAGTCCTGGCCCACAGCTTTAGCCAACTTATTTATCCTTTTCTGCCATTAAGATGTTCAAATAATCTAGTCAGGTTAATACAGTTTGTTAGCTAATTTATGTTATTGAAATTGGGTGGCTGCTCCCAGTCATTTGCTGTTTTGTTAGCTAATTTCTGCAGAAGGATTTGGGAAGATGGAGCCTGGACCACCACGTTTGGCTCAGCAGGAGCACAGACCCAACAGGAGCATCTGATTCACTCCTCTGGAGAAGCAAATTTTCATTACTTTTCAAGCTTCTTTTCCTATTAAAAAGTGTATAAAAATCCTAAGCTAAAGGCCTTATTCTTCACCAGTGCTGTTCCCTGCTGGAAATCAGCAGGTGAGCTCTGTTCCTGTGCTAGCTCCTGCTCAGAGAGAGCTGCATCCCTCACCTGCCAATATTTTTTATGTTCTTAAATACCTGCTGCTCGCTTAATCAGTCTCTGTGTTTTGTTCCCTGGGGGAGAAACCTTTCCCATCCTGTGTGGCAGGGAGCACTTCTTCTTCTAAATGCCAGCAATAAAATCCACACTGGAGCTGCCAAAGTCTGAGAGAAGGGGTGGAATTGCACTTCAGAACAAAAGAGCAAAGGTCCTGCTCTCCCCAAATTCCAGGGGTGAACTCGGGAGCTTCTGCAGCTGACCAGGGGCTGGAGAAAGCTGTGTAAAACTCTTCTCTGGCTGTGGAGCTGGTCAGGGGTGTTGATTGTTGTGGATTGACTGATGGCAATTTTACGTGACCTCTGTAGGGGTCGGGTGTGAAGTTTTTGCGTATGGGGTGATCAGAATTCCACCTGAGGCTGAGCTACCCAGCACACGGGGAGTGCTCAGGATGAGCAGTGCTTGTGAAAAGGCAGCCTTGCTTCTCCAGAGAGAATGCACTGAGACACTTCTAAAGAAAAAGTAGAGCTTTAACACTGTTGAGCCAAAGTTGAGGCTTACTGAGTCTGTGAAGTATCAGCACTTGGGAAAACAAAACAAAAAAACCCACAAAACAAAACCCAAACAAACAAAAAAACCCAAAAACACACACCAAAAAAAAAACCTCATAAGAAGTCACATTTATTTAGAGGGGAGGGAGGTCTTTGCATCCAGGAGCTGGCTGGAAAAGGATGGAAATGTCTTAGGGACGTGCTTGTTCATGTAGGACTTTAAAACTAAGGTGTTAAAAGCAACAAGTGAAATACTGGAAACCATCAGAAGGAGCTAAACAGAAATGTGTTTTGATTTTTATTCCTGTTTCTCATGGGAGCAGTGCCACATTTTCCTCTTTCCCCAAATTAAAAATCAGAGCTGAATTGATTAAATATCTTTTTTTTTTCCACTGGCTTTTCTTAATTCCAAACAGATTTGTGAAAAGCTTGTAAGGGTTTTGCTGCACATCAAAACGAGAAAGCATCGATTAGACTTGATTTAGTGCAATAAATGATAAATATGGCAAAGGCATTGATTCACAGCCCTGAGTGAAGGGGCCGGGTGACCATCCACCAGTGCCCCAGCTGAGGGTTGTCACAGCCCAGCCGATGGCTCAAGGCTGCAGAAAACAAACAGGGAAACACATGTCAGGCAGATAAATTGCTCTGCTGTTTAGAGCTCTCCGTGGAGGCCATTTGTCTCCAAGATAAGGAAGAATGCACTCCAAAGCCGGGGAGAGATAAGCTGGGAGAAGAAAATGAATGTGGAGCCACTGTGGTGGCACTTGGGCGGTGGCACAGGGAGCAGAGAGCGTCCCCCCAGCCCGGGGTCCCTGCAGGGAGCAGGGTGAGCACCAGGGAAGTGTCTCACGGGAACCTGCAGGCCCTTCCTAAGCATTTCAGCTGTGGAGGGTATTTATACCTTCACAACACACAAACAAATGGTCTGTGTCAGTTGTCTGAGTCACCCAAGTGTTCCCTGAGCCTGTCGTGGATCTGTTCCTCCCCTTTTCCATGGTACGTGGGCTGCAGCCCGTGGTTATGTGGGCACATGTGAGGCATGATTTGGCACTGACACAACAACTCTGGGTTTGTAGTATTGTGGTACCCATAAATCAGGTTATTTTTATAGCCTTAGGTTTTGGAGAAGTAACAGTCCCGCTTTGACAAATGCTGGATTTGGTGACCTGACTGAGATCAGATCCAAATGCACTTGGCAATGTTGGTTTGCATTTCTTTGTATGTTTTCTCATATCATAAGCCACCACACAGCAGCAACTGAGCACAGCTGTTGGCACGGTGAGGATGCTTGGAGACAAAAAGATCTGTGTCCCTTAGGTGACGACTAAGATGTTGGCAGAGCTCGGTGAGGGACAGCTCTGACCCAAGAGCAGCTCATTTCTGTGGGAGAAGTAGTAAGCATGGAAAAGGACAAAAAGTTTCAGGTCTAGAAAGCAGCAAGGTCAGTAGGTGATAATGTTACTCCCCAGTGACACCAGGAACTCTGTGGTCAGTCCCTCTCTTTAATGTTGATGTGCTGAGTGAGTGACTTCAGAAATAATTTTCCTGGTTTCACAGAGGTACCAGGCCTAACTCAGGAAGGTCCAGACTCTGGAAGGGGAGCAGAGAAATAGAGTTAAAAGGAGTAAAACTCAAATCTGACAGTGGGGATTTCTCTGTCTGCTACTGACTTGTGCAGAGCAAGGCCGAGAAGCTAAAATGTGCCATTTCTGATGTATTCTTAAATACCTTTCTGTGTGTCAGTATCCAAGTGACTCAAGGCCATGGTGCCTTGGGAGCTGTGGTGCTCACCCACACCAGCTGCAGTCACTGCTCCTCTAAATCCCTGGAAATTTGACAAAGCTGGCCAAAATTAGATCCCAGAAACCTCTTAAAAATGTAATGTGTCTGAAGGCTTGGCCTCTGTTCCACTGTGTATCAGTAGCTCCATAAAACACCTCTGAGCCCTGGGTCCAGGGCATCTCTGAGGCCTCAGCAGCACCTGAACAAGACTTTGGTGGCTCTCTGGGAGAGGTCCTTTTCTCAGGCAGTCCTGGGGCACAGCTGGCTTTGAGTCCGTAACCCAGAATAAAACCCACTGGATGTGTGCAAGACCTGGAAAAACATTTCCTCCTGGCAGGAGGATCACCTTCCTTGAGGAGCCCAGAAATGTTAAAGTCTCTCTCACTCATCACTGATTTGGCTTGTACCCCTCTTCTCCACGTAGAACCCCCCTTCCTGAGTGTTACCCTGCTCCAGAGAGGTCCCATCTCTGCTCACAGGGTGCTCATCCACAGCACACCCGTTCTTTTTGTCAAAATATTTTATATTGCTTTTTATTTTCTCACTCTGCCACTGGGATATGGTGAGACCTCACCATGTCCTGCTTTCCACGGGGTGGGAGCTGCAAGGGCTGAAAAGCAGAGCAGAGAAGGTGCTGAGCAGGGAGCACCGAGCCAGCGCTGACCTTAAACAAAGCTGTGCCTGGGGAGCCACGGGAGGAGAAGGATCAGCAGCCACTTTAGTCAGGAGCCAGCAGCTGTGTGTACTTGGCCTCAGCCGTGCAGCCCTTGGCTTCCCAGGGAGGGGAATTGCTGGAATTCCCAGGGATTGCTGCTGTTGCTGCTGCTGCTGGCATTTTGCAACCTTCAGTTGTGCTTTTGGTCTGGACTCAGCGGTGGGGTGAATGGCTGCAAACATCCCCCTCTCTAATTATGGATGTGTGAGAGATTTGGGAGTGCAGCTCATAAATTGTTATGAGATGTTTAAAGCATAAATCAACAGAACATCAAGATGAGACCGAGTTTCCCTCAGCTGTGCTCCGAACGAGCCAGGTAAGTGACCTGCTGGCTGCACCCTACCTGCCAGGGCTGTGATTACATCTCATCTCCTGTCCGCAATTTTTGGCAATTACGCAGAAATGTCCCGTTTCCTGCAGTAAATAAATAGGGATCCGTGTTTTGCCTTGATGTAACTCCACCTCCTCTAATATGCTGCATTGTCCATTGATTTGCCTAATTATGTGTATTACAACTGCACGAGGCGCTGGGTAGCAGCAGGGGTCCGTGCTGGGGAGAGGAGGAGGGTGATTGCTCCATCTGTTCCTCCGAGCTGCCGGGAGAAGCGTCGGGAGTGGAGTGGGAAATGGAGGGAAGGAATTACCATTTAGTGCAGGTGCCTCTGGAAGGGGAATCCCACTGCCAGGTGCTGGCAGGCGGCTCTCCTGAGCTCCCCACGTGCTTAATTACCCTACAGCGAGTCCTCCCATCTCGAATTAGAGCAGGCAATTGCTGCTGAAGCCTTGAAACAAAACGGGGAGTGTAGCAGAGCTTCATCCATCTCACTGCAGAGACCTGCATTTCCCATCCAGCAAGATTCATGCCCCATTCGGCCGAATTTAAAAGCACTTACCTGGAATTAGATGATTATTTTTAAAATCTGAATGTAGGAGTGCAGCAGACAAGGTCAAAGCATCCGAGCTGTGAATCTGGGTTCCAGTGATGACATTACAAAAAAATGTCAACCAGTGTGATTCTTTGTGCTGTGGATTTAGGAAGAAGTTGCTCAGGACTGTGGGAGTCAGAGAAGGGAGAACCAGGAGAGCAAGGGATGAGCTGTCGGTAGCTGCTGTCCTGAACAAGGAGCTTTATTCCTCCACAGCTGCTTCTCCCTGTCACGCTCCCAGATGGCTGATGGATCAGGGGTGGCTATAGGGTAATGTGCTGCTCGTTCTCCTGCTGGTTCCTGCTGCTGCCAGCAGGTAACTCAGCAAATCAGCCTGTTAGTCGGACTGGAGAATATCTGAGGGATAAAAACTGCCCAGAACCTCTTGTGTGCCGTGTAACAAGCAACGCACGGGGGCTGTGACATCCTGGGAATAACACACCCGGAGGGGGAACACTATCAAAGTTAAAATGCTGTGTATCCTGCGGTGTTTTAAATTGCCTCAGCACTTTTTGGTGGGCTTCTGCACGGCGGGGCAGTGCTGTGAGGAGTTACACACAGTCTGTGCGGGCTTGGCCGTGGCCAGGGGATCCCGCAGCACCGTGTGTGAGGATCCCAGCTGCATCCACTCAGGCTGCATCAAAGAGCTGCGGGTGTCACCAGCAGGAGCTGTGAAACTGAACCGAGGTGCCTGGCAGTGCTCCAGTCCTTTATCCACGGTGGGAAGGATTAGACAAGGATTTGGCATGGGGCGCCAGTGGAAAGTTGCCTTTTACCTTCAGATGTCTGACAGCAAACCCCATCGGTCTCGGGGGTGGGGGTGTGGGGGCTCTCAGAGAGTAGGGGGGGTTAGCACTGCCTAAAAATTGGGGTAAGGCTCTATTCCAAGATACTGGTGCTAATATGATCATGCTCTGAAGCCCTGAAGGTTTGAGCTATGAATAATTGCAGTGATACGCCTTTCCTGAATCTATTTATCACACAGCAGGTTTGGACAGTGCTCTCAGTCCCAGGGTGGGACTCTGGGGGTGTCCTGTGCAGGGACAGGAGCTGCATTTGGATGATCTGTACGGGTCCCTTCCAGCTCAGGATATCCCAGGATTCTGATAGCTGAAACACCTCGTGGAGCCTTAATACCCTGCTCTTAATGACCCTAATGGAAAGTCCTAAATCACACTTGGATTATAACCTGCAAAGCTGTTGGGTGTCAGAGCAAAGCCAGCGCGGGCAGGGACGGGCGCGTGTGCGCCCGCACCGGAGTGTGTGTGTGTTAATCAATTTGCTTTTCAAAGTGGCTAAAAACAGAAGCCTGAGGGGTTCCCCCTGCGAGGTGATTTCCCTGGATGCTGCTCCTTGCGCTAATGTTATCCTCTCACCAGAGAAAACATCCCACTCCAGAGCTGAAGTGGTTGGCAGGAGCTGTAATTAAGGTGTGAAGAGACTTTGCACACAAGAACCTGCCTTCCCGTGTCGGGCTCCTCGCTTCAGAGCAGGGACTCTTTGGCAATTGGCTTTTACACATGGGCTTGGAAGCCTGTTTGTATTCCTGCTATTCTGTTTGGATTGCTAATCCTCCAATTTGCACCTTAACTCCCTTAAAATAAAACAAGGGCAGAAATGTTATCACACTGATTTGTAGTAATAAGTGTAAAAAACCAAAATATTTATAATATAAATATTTATAATACAAGTATTTCTGGACCCAACTTTATCAAAACCTCTTTCTCAAACTGCAATTAATAATTTTTTTAAATACTGCTAGTTGCTAGAACAGTAATCCTGAGGCTTGGAAATATGGTTTAGATATTTTTTTCTTAAAGAATTACTGGCTTTAGTAATTAAGTAGAGATTTATATGGGGAAAAGAGAAACTAAAGAAAATACTGATGTATTAGCTCAGTAGGAGAAGTGATTCGATGTGAGAAGAGTCACAGACCAGTCCATTAAGAGAATCTGTTGGATTTTGGCAAGTCATGGGAAGATCTTTTCATTGATAATGTGAAGCAGACCCTGGTGCACGTGTCTGTGGGAATGCAGGAGGCTTTGTGCTGGGAATGTGTGGCTGCTCAGGGATCCACATCCTTCTTCTCCATGGGCTCTGACCAGGTCCTGCTGAAAGGGCTGGAGCTGCAGTATCAGCTTTTCCTGGCTGCCGATGTTACTTTAAAACAGCCCCAAGATCCTTGAAATTGGCTGGGTATTTCCCCTGGATCCCACCCCAGGCACAACGAGGGCTGCGGATGGGCAATTTTGACTCATTACTCTGATTTCCTGAGTGACCATGGGCCCCTCCCTTACACTCTTGGCACGCCACATCCCTTAAGATTCCAGCAGTAAAGCTCCTTTGCCAGGCAGTGGTGTTCCCCAGTCACAAGAAGGAAAGAGGTGAAATCTGTTCATATTCAATTTTTCCCTTCGATTTACATTCTGCTGGCAGGTTACTGAGATTACAGGTTAATCAGTGGTGCAGAGAAACTGGGTGATCTGGTGTGACTGGGCCTGAACGCTGGAGCAAAGCAGCGACAGCTACGAGCTGTCAGGGCCCTGCTGGGATATCAATATTGGATGGATATTTCATAAACTGGGGAAAACGGGCCGGAGGAGTGGCAGCGGTGGGGAAAGTGCAAACACGCGGAGACAGCCAAGGCTGGGAATGTGGTTTGAGTGCTGAACTGCCCCTCGCATTACACACACAATTACAAGCTGTGTGGCGAGCAGATGGGAGCTCCAGGGAGGCTTTAAGCTGGCGGAACGCGCGTGAGGGAAGGCAGGAGAAGACATCCAAACCTCCCCTGGAGAGCGCCAGCTCCCGGCTGGATCCGCTCCACGGCCTGCTGGTGGAACCCCGCTCTGGGGAGCTGGATGCTGCTGCTCAGCTGAATCCATCCCAAAGATGCCACGAGAAGTGCCTGTGGAGGCTGGCTCTGTGCTCAGCCACAGGAGATGCCATGAGCCCAGAGACTGTGCTGGCCTTTCCTCAGCATTCCCTGAGCTCCAGCACTTCCAGGCTTTGGTGAGACTTCTGGGCGCTGTCATGTGCTGGAGGAAAGCCCCCTGCGAGGACAAGGACATGGTGGCTGGAGAGTCCTTTGCTTTTCAAACTCGGTTGTGGCTGCTGCTGCTCTGTCCCGAGCTTCACTTTGTGTCCTTCCAGCAGCCTGGCACAGCAGAGTCCATGGAGAAAGAGGCTGGGAGCTCGGCCAGAGGTGAGACCACAGCTTTCCTGGCCTCCTCCCTCGCTGGTAAATTTGCATCTTGCTTTGGGGAATATAGACAGGAAAAAATGGACACATCTGGCTTAAAAATAAGCTGCTGAATTGCACTTTCCATCGGCTCCAAGAGGCTCCGAGGTGCCCAGCAGTGGCCTCTGCCTGCTGCGGGTGGGGTGGGAAATGAAAACCTGGAGATTTCACAGGCAACAGAAGAGCTCCATGCAAAACACACTGCACAACTCGAGGAAAAACGTCTGCAAGTCGCCAGCCTGAATTTTCACTCCACCCTAGTCCAAAACCAGCCCCTGGCAATTCTTTGCTGGCTGAGATTAATCCGTGGGCGTCTTTAATCTCAAATGCTCAATCGGAGCGGAGTTTCAGTCTGTGCGAGCCCGCCCGCCTGCGCCGGGAGTTCTGATTCCCTTTTTCCGTTACTTTTTCCCTATTGCTACAACAATTAATTAAGAATGGTTCTGCTGAACCCTGTTGATTCATTTGGCACTTGGAAGCTTAATGAGGTGTGAACCTGCAGACTGCGGCATCGGTGTAGCTGACACGGTAATTTATATCAATTGCTGTGATTAGTCCGGGTCCTCAATCACCGCTTTGTTTCTCCGAGCAATCTGTCACAGCCCGGACGGGGGGACCTCAGTGCTGGGTTTCTCTTACACTGCCAGCAATGTTCTTGAGGTGCTGCTAACAAGGAAAATACAACTCATGGGATGCTTTGAGAATAGCAGCACAGAGATTGCTTTGGTTGTAACGTGTACTTTTCTCTCCCCGGATGCCTGAGATGCAGCCCTGGTTTGCAGTGAGAGCAGCTGGGGTTGGGTGCAGGTACCTGCCCGAGCAGCAGGGTTTTGGGAGGGTGTTCTTTCCAGGTCAAAAGGTCTTGTTGCTCCAGCCTGTCAGGAGCTGGCTGTGAAAATCACTCTGTGGGTTGCCGTGTTCGCTGTGCCATGACGAGATTATTCATCAGCAACTTGAACTTCTGCAAATTCGGCCCAGGACCGTTGGAGCCACCCCGGATCTCTTTGTCCATAACATGGGGTCGAGTAGAGCACAGCAAGGGCTGTGTGACCTCTCTGCAATCACACTCCCCCAGTTACGTCCTTGGTGATGGCACTGCATCCTGTTAACTTCCATATTCTAACAAAAATCATGGAATCACAGAGTGGCTTGGAAGGGATCCTAAAGACCATCCTGTTCTATCTCTGCTGCCATGGCAGGGACACCTTCCACTGTCCCAGGCTGCTCCAAGTCCTGTCCAACCTGGCCTTGGACACTTCCAGGGATCCAGGGGCAGCCACAGCTGCTCTGGGCACCTGTGCCAGGGCCTCACCACCCTCAAAGGGAAGAATTTCTTCTTAGTGTCTAATCTAAACCTGCCCTCCTTCAGGTTGTCACTACAATCCTTGTGAAAAGTGCCTCTCCAGCCTTTTAAGCCCCTACAGTCACACAAATGCAACTATTTTGAGTTTTGGAAAGAGCTCGGTGTTGAGGCGTAACAAGAAAGAGAAGGACAAGCTCCCTTTTGGCAGCCTGGGCTCAGCAAAGCTGCCACAACTTAAATCATCATCTCTGCTCCTCAAAAATACCTGCTCTGCGGGTTGAAGGTGCATTGCCTGCTGCTGCATCATCTCCAGGTATCCCTGTACACACTGCCTTGATTGTTGTGTGAGGATGGTGCTTTGTGGGCCACCAGGGAGCCCATGCCACATCCTGGCTGGGGACAAGGGCCAGGATGGGCAGCAAGTCCCTTGGTGGCAGCTGCTGGAGGCAGAGGAGCGTGGAGCACAGCGGGGCCTGTGTGGCACTGGGCAGGGGCTGCAAATCAGCCCTGCTGCTGGGGAGGGGTTTAAATCAGCCTAATTGAGTTGGTGTGGTTTCAGTGGAGCTGGTGCTACTTTTGTTTATTTTACGCCTGGTTAATGGGAAAATAAACAAAGCACCCCCCTGAAGTGAAACCAGAAATGGGAGAAACTGAGCTACACCAAAATGAACCCACTTTGAATTATTCCCTTAAGCTGGGTCTCTAAACAGGAGAAATGGATAGATGAATAAATCTAAAAAGCTGAACAATAAAGGTAAAGATCTTTTTAATGTTCACAGAACCAGCAGGAAATCTTTAGGTTGATTTTTCTGGAAAAGAAAATTCTGCATATGCAATGTTAACGCTTTTAAGCTGATCAGTGAGGCACGGGCACATCATTTCTGTACCACTGCAGATGTGTAAACTAATTTTAACACCCTTTCTATTTTCAGCACAGAGTCCTTAGAGTAAGTGAGCGTTTGACCTGTAACCGCTGAGAGTAGTGTTCACTTTGGGGCCTATGTGTAGAGAAATATAATTCATTTTAATGATATTTAAGCTAATGAGCTTGGCTAATAGATATTTTTGAAGCCCTTTTTAGGGGTTCAGTCATGGGACAACACGCCACTGGGCACAAATGCTCATTTACTCTGCAAAATGTCAGAGAATGGCCCAGCTATTAGTAAAGTGCATTCTGTTTGATTTTTAAGAATATATTTCCATAAATTACTGGCCCTAGAAATGAAATAAATCAGCCAGCTATTCAGTGAAATCTTAAATGTTAATTGAGAGTTGTGGGAGTGGCTGAAGCCAAAGGAGAGAAAGATGTGGGGGATCTCCCTGGGTGCTGGCGCAGGGGCTGCCTCACCCCATGGCCTGACCAACAGGGCTCCCATGGATGTGCTCACCCCGGGTCTGGATTCACTTCTGCTGCTGGAGATCCTGGCAAGAGACCTCCCCATGGCTGGGCCACTGTCCTGCCATCCTGGGTGCCACCACTGAGCATGCTGGGGTCAGCTGGGCAGGCTGGGGCTGCTCCCCTGAGCAACTTGGACAGCCTGAAGTGAAAAGTGAGCCCTGAGGGAGGAGGACGAGGATTGAGAAACTGTCTGGGGACTAGAAGGGTGATGGTCAAATGAGTCACCCAGTCTGGGTGCAGGCACTTGAATTACACCATATGCAGGCTGGTGTAGGCTCAGCTTCTTCCCCATAGACCTGGTTGAATTTGGGGTGTCGGGATGGTTCCTTGCGTGTTCCTTTTTTATTTATTTTGCTCAATGCCAGCTAACCAGCGTTTCCCATTGAGGGAAGATGTTTCTTCCACTGGCACCAGCTTGAGCCTGTCATGTTTTCAGCAACCCCAGAACTTTGCAGGACTGGGCAGGGAGAAATGCATCCATGATGTCATTGCATCAGGAACACCGGGAGGGAACAGACCTTGCAAGGTCTATTTTCCTGCCCCCAGGCAGGTTGATCTGTGACAAAATAATTCCCTGAAGCTGTTTGTTTATTTAACCCCTTCCTGAACCTTGCCAGCACTGGAGGTCCCACAGTGTGTCCCTGGCAGTGCTGTCAGAGTTTTGGTTGCAGCCTGTGGCGTGGATGTGTTGTTACACAAGTGCTTCATAACAAGGGCAGCAAGTTTCTCTTCTCTCCTTATTAGCAGCAGTGGTGTGAAGCTCCTTCATGCCCCAGAACACCAGTAGCAGAGGGAAGGGGCGAGGGCAGCAATTAAATCCGTGTCAGTGCTCTCTGTGGGCAAACCCTGAGGCTGCTCAGGACTCTGGGTCTGAACCCCCTATCTCCTTTCCCCTTCCTTCTGTCAGGTGAAGTGGTCTGGGTTTGTGCTGTGCATCCTCCTCCCAGTCTTGCTCCACAGGTAAAGCTGTGGCACCTCCACACGCCAGCAGCCCAGGCCTGTGCTGAGCAGATGAAAGATTATAGTGATCAATTTGGTGAGAAGGGAGATTTTTCTCCATCTGTCCACCCTCAAGGCTCTATTTCCTCATAAACCATTCCCCGAGACATCAAGAAAATTGAAGCTGTTCAGAAATGGAAAAGATAGTTAACCCAAAATGAATGAATATCCGACAGGCTGGCTGGCTCTCTGGAGCAGGAGGGGAGCAGCCAGCCGAGCCCGTGGCTCTCCCGCACCGCGCTGGCTTTTGCAAAGAGCAAAGTGCCTCAGATCCTGATGTTTTCACCCAGCATCGCTCCTCTCCGAGCTGCTCCGCTCAGCCAAGCACATGCAAACCCTCCTCCCCTCTGCTCAAGGATGCCTCTGCCCCGACCCAGGCAGGAGGAGGGCTGGGATGAGCTGCTGTGGTACCCCGGAGCGTGGGAAGCGCTCATTAGCAGAGCCCGGGGCTGGCAGGCTGCTCCTGGCCGGCCACAGCCATTTGGAATACGGGCTCCGTGCCCCCGGGCTCTCTGCTCGTTCGGCAATCCCGTGTGAAATGTGGTTTGGTTGGTTTGTATTTTAAGGGAACAGCAAAAGATGGAGAAGACGCTTTACAGGATCTATGTTGGTGCAGCGTTCGTGTCCCGTGATTCCAATCCCCCCGGCTTCATTAGCGCTCCGTGCAAATATTTTTGGAAGCAGCAAGGCCAGCTCTGGAGGACTGGCGCAGGTTTCCAGGTGGAACTTCAGGACACAGCAGGGCACCTGCCTCAGTTTCCCTCTTGGGGCTGGAAGAACCAAAGGGATAAAATCCTTGTCCTTATCCAGGTGTGCCTCCCTCCCCACCCTGGCTCTTGCAAAGAATTTCTCTCTTCCTGCTCCATCACTTCTTTTTTTCCCTTTCCTTTCTGCTACAATGGAGAACATTTGTTACATCCCCATGTAGGCTTCTTGCCAGCCAAAGATCTTCAGGCCATTCCCTGGACAGACCAGAAGGAAAGGGGTAAGCCACTGGGTTTGGAAACATCCTGCACGGAAAATTCTATGGATGAATTTGCAAGTGAGCCTGCTGGAGGGGAAATCCAAGGGTTTTCTGTAGGTGCACAGGGGTGGTTTTCCCGAGGGCCAGGCATGGCCAGGGATCAGGAGTGGGAAGGTGCTCCTTGGAGAAGTTGGGAGCTGCAGGGCGGATCTCAGCCTTCCTCTTAATCCTGTTCAGCCTATGGATGCCCCAAAGCTGTGAGGAAAGGATGGCACTACATGATTTTATTTTTGCCTAAAGCCAAGTTTCTGCCAGGAAAATTTCTCCCACATATCCTGAACCGAGCCTGCGTGGGCAGCCCCCAGCAGCTGGTGCTGTCTCCCACCAAAGCCCAGAGGCAGCGAGTGTAGCAGGGAGGCCAGAGCTGCATCCCAAAATAATTTGGGTCCTCACGAGATGGAGAGCAGTGAGCTCAGCCTGGAGGAATGAAAACCACTTATCCTACAAAGATACCCCTGGAGCCGTGGGTGATGCTGGGGGTGATGGTCCAAGGGAGAACCTTGTGGCAGCACCTCAGCCCACTGATGCTGCAGGAAAGAGCTCAGCTCTTCCCACAGCCACCATCCTCCTGCCATCCCTGTCCCCATCTTCCTGCCATCCCTGTGTCCCTGCCAGCCCTGACCCGCAGCTCCCTCTGGGCTTTCAGATGCTTCTACAATGCCAGCAAGGGTTGGGAGCAGCATGCTATTGTAAGCATGAATGCAGAATCAGTCCCTTTCCTACCAGCTGTCAAAAAGTATTATTTAATCTCAAATAGCTCCCAGTAGCTTTTTTTGTTGTTGTTGTTTCCTCTAGTTTGTTTTAAGAAGGTTGTTGAGTGTGAGAAAGCAGGAAGCAGTGTCAATAACACAGTGGGTTTTTTTCTTTTCACAGACACCCTTTGAACTCCCTTTACTCTGCCTCCCCTCCAGTTACATTTACACACCCTATAAATAACCTTCCAGGGCTTTGAAATGCTTTTATTAAAGCTGAGTGGAGATTTTTTTCCAAATCCAGTGTTATTTGCTGCATTATCTGTAGACAACCTTCAGCATAATTACTATAAATGGCTTTAGGTTTTAACCTGTCCCTGTGTGCACTGAATGGGAAGGAAAACTGGGCAGAAAAGTGGCAGAAGCTTGGGAAGGAGATGATGGATGTGCTGGGACCCCATGGCCCCAGGTCTCTGGGGTCTGTGGGGTGAGGGGAGCTGAGCCCAAGCCTGACCCAATTCACTGCCCACGGTCATCCCTGGGGACAGCTGCCCTGGACACCTGCAAGGTCCTACATGAGCACTGGATGTCTGAATCCTCCAGCCCCTGCAGTGACAGCTCTGCTGGGAGGCACTGGGACCAGTATTTGGGGATGAAGGCTGTGGGTCCATGAGCAGGGTCTCCCCAAGTCCAGCCTGCCCTGCCCAAAACCCCTGCACGCGTACAGCTGTCCCCTCTGCACCCAGAGAGGGAACCTGGACCAACATCCTCATGTTTGGGGTCAGTTCAGCACAATCTGGCTCTCTGGGATGGGTATTTCTGTTGTTACTTTAGGCTTTACATTGCTAACTCCCCATTTTCACCAATTTAAGCCAGAAAATGATGGTCTTTCATAATAATTCTCTGCTGCCCTGCAGTGCTCTGTTCCTTGGCTTCCTATGCCAGAAGCATTGCAGATCTGGCAATAAGGTTTTGGGATTTCTCTGCTCGGGGTTTCCTTCCTGCCCACTGTCCTTTGTGCTGCAGCAAATTGAGGGGAGCCACCTGTACAGCTTTTACTGACCCACATTTTGCTCTTCTCCCTTTAATTTTTTTTTCTATTAGTCATCACTAAGGCTGTGGCTTAGAGAGTGCTTGGGTTAAGTTTTGCTGTCCCTGGAAAACCACCACGTCCCCTTGTGTAGCCCTCAGTGACAGCAGATGGAGCTTTCTGGAAACTTAACGAGGTGTAGGACCACTCCCCCAGCCTTGCAGCCCCCAGAAGTGTTTATCTCTCCCTCTAACCTCACTAAATGATGAAAATCTCCTTCACCATCATCAATCTTCAATTTTCTGTGCCACCAGGCTGATGCAGAGAGCTCCTGCAGCTCACCTGGGCTGGGGGTGGCTCTCTCTGATCAATGTCCCTCGCAGTCACCTGCCCCAAGAGCTGGATCTAGATGGCCTTTAAGGGACCCACTAACCCAAACCATTCTCTAATTCTATGATTCTCTGAATTTGAAAGTCAGGAAATGACAAAACCAACCTGTGATATTTTGAATTAATTGAAATATTTCTGTTTGTGAACACTTTTTTCTTGTTTTGTTAATAACTACAGAGGTACGGTTAAAAAATTAGCTCCTTAATATGATATTAACTAGGAAGTTAAGTCTTTATCATAAGATTAAATAGAATAAAATTTAGTAACTGGATTAAACAGTCTTTAATGCATTTATTCCTTCACAATGGATTTCACTTCTTGGAGGTGGCCATTTTTGATAAGGGGAATGAAAACCAGGAAAAAAAAAAAAAGGACTCTTACAAAACTATTATAACTGCCTAAAAATAAACCCACTAGTCCTGAAATATTTATAAACACATTGTTGGTATTATTGGGATGATGCATTTTGGAGGAAGTGAAGGAAGGAGGAATTTTCCTGACCAGTGTGCTGGGAGCCTGGCAGGTAATTTTCTATTCTAGATGTAGCTTTTGCAGGCGAGTGCGAGCGATGAAGGGCATTAGCTAAATAAGAGATGATTTAGTGGTGATGGCACTGTTGGTCCACAGATCCCACAGCTGCTAAATTTCAATATAAACTCCGTAACTCTGGAGGCAGAAAGAACTGAACACACACAAGAGACTGTTTCTGAATATATTTTTCCCCCTCTCTCCAATAAAAGGCACAAATAATAGCGTATTTTTCAAAGTGCAAAGCACTTTACATTGCAAATAGTTACATTAAATTTACATTTCATGGGTGAGTGGCCATAGCTGCTGCTTGCCACATCCTTGCTGGTGACACTCCAGCAGTTGTACATGATCTAGTGCCCAGTGGGCTGTGTGTGCCTGGATTGTCCAGGAGCAGAGGGGGCTGAGGGCAGAGCGTTCTTGAGCTCCACGGGCACCTCCCACAACCTTGACTTCAACGCCAGAAGGGAAAGGAGCGGGAGCACAAGGGAGCAGCTGCTGGGAGAACGCCTTGTGCAGCAAGGTAGTGAACTCTGGGCAAAGCCAAGGGGAAATCCATTCTTCCAGTGCTGGAGGGACATGATTCCTGTGCCCTCGAGGCCGGGGGGAGCGAGACAAATCCTTTTTTCAGGGTAACAGCCAAGCCCTGCGTTCCCGCTCGGCAGCGGCCGGCCCGCGGATGCGCGGTGCTTCCCTGGAAAGGTCAGCACACTCGCCGTCCCTGTTTTCTCCAGAGGTGATCGATGAGATGCAAACACTGTGCTGACAGTTGTTGTGGCCATGGAAAACTCATTTTCTGCTGCTCCTCACTGGGAGGTGCAGAATGGCTGCCGTTCCCTCGATAATGGCTGTGCCCTTCCTGCCATGGGCCACCTCTCTGGTTTGTGTTGGCAGAGACAATTTTCATGGAATCACAGAATCATTTAGGTTGGAAAAGACCTCTAAGACCATCAAGTCCGACTGTTAACCCAGCACTGCCAGTGCCAGTCTCCAAGTGCCACATCCACATGTTTTAAATCCCTCCAGGGATGATGACTCCACCACTGCCCTGAGCAGCCTGTTCCAGGGCTTGACAACCCTTCAAGTGAAGAACATTTTCCTAATAGCCAATCTCAGATAATTTCCTGTATAATATCCAATCTAAGATTGATTTTCACACCCTCCTTTGAGGAGCTCCCTGTCAGAGCCACCCTGGCAGTTACAGGCTCCCTGATTGTCCTGCCTAATCAGAAAAGGTTGCCCTCCCCTCCCTGTCCCTGCAGACAATTGCTGCTGTGCTTGAGGCCACTGACCAAAACCTGAGTGCTCCCTGGGGCTGGGTGGGTTGTAGGGATGGGTGTGCAACCCACTGGCCCTGGTCATGTCCCTCTGCAAAGTCCCTCTGCCACCAGCACATGGTGTCAGACAGGAGCCCAGTGCTCCTTCACTGCCATAAGAAAATGTAGGGATTTTTTTCTTCCTTTCTTTGTTTATCTGCAACATCCTTGATGACTTTTCTGATCAGTTCATACTGTGACCTTCTCATTCCACTGAATTGTTGCATTTCTAGTCTCAAGGTTTACTGTTTGTCGTTTATCTGTGTTGGCTTTGGCACCTGCGAGCCCAGGGTCTGCACCTGAGTCATTCCTCACCTGCAAGGATGATTCCTCATTAGTTTCTGTGCTGGCATTTACCATCCTGGCAGCCTCTAGAGCCTGCCTGGTGTGTGAGGCCAGGCTGAGTCACAGCTGCGTTTGCATCTATGGAAAATTAGTGGAGACCTGAGAAGGCACAGTGGGGTCTGATCCCATCTCCAGAGAGCGCAGCAGGGCAGGGGTGCTGGCACAGGGAGCCCTGGTGGGAATGTGTCCATTCCAGGCATGGAACAAGCATTTATTTCCTGTGGGATTTATCCTACTGTGGGTTTTGCCTACCAGTGCCCACACTCACAGATTAAAAACCCACATGGGCTTGCCAGCCTGTGCTGCAGCCATGACTTTGCTGATGTGTAACTGTAGCTGCCTGTTGGGATTTGCTCTTCTGCATTTGTTTGCAGGCTCCTGGGAGAGATCTCCCGTTTTATGAATCTTTTTCCTGCACACTGTGCTCCTGTTCCCTGAGAGCAGCAGCATGGCAGCACTGTGTCACTGAGCCTCTCACTGTGTCACAGCCTGTGCCACATCACGGGGCCAGATCCTGCTCGCAGCATCACCATTTCCAGAACGGTCCCTCCATGAAAAAATCTCAAGCAGTTCCTTAATAAACTAGTTCAGCGTATAAACTATTTAACTGTTGTGTAATTTCCTGGCAAGCCAGCAGGTCCCCTAATAAATGCAGGAGCGTCGTGCTGGCTCCTGGCCAGCGCTCAGGCGTCCCTGGCCACTTGCCCTGTGCCAGCTCGTAAAATCCTCCCTTGCTGGCTCCCCTTCCCGTCCCACTCCCCACGCCAAATCCCTGTGGTGGCACAGCCAGGTAGGGGGGTTTCTGTGAGCCCCTCAAGTCATACTTAAGGCTCACTGCCCTGTCCTCTGCAGGGAGGAGGCTGGACAGTGTCACCCGGGCACCATGGCCCCAGCACTTGTGTGACAGAACCAGTTTTTCTCCTCCCGTTTGCACACACGGAGCCCTTTCCCCGGGGGTCAGATGGTTTCTGGCGCCTGCAGCAAAGCCACAGGAAATATCACCGACTTCAGGGGTTTTCTCTGGGTTTTAGCAGTTTCTCACCTTCCCGGGCAGGAGGAAAAGCGTGGAGAAGTGATTCATCCCACCTCTGAAAACCAAGCCAAAACCCACCAGGGGACCAGCCAAGCCTCGGGCAGCGAGTCAAACCTCCCTGTGCTCTAACCCAAGGTCACGGCTGTGGGGCCTGACTCACATACCTCAGCCTTTAGGGTCTGATCCCAGGGGCCTTATGCCTCACCACAGTGCCCCATCCCTTCTTTCTCTTTATTAATTCCCTGCAATAACCCCCAGCTCCTGCCTTCCCCACAACTTTCTCCCTCGAGGCACAGCTCCTGGCTCATGCTGCCGAGTGCCCCTGGGTCTCTTGGGGTGCTGGTGCATCTGCTGGGGTGTTGGCGGGTCTGCTGAAGTGCTGGTGGGTTTTTTAGGGTGCTGGAGGGTCTGTTGTGGTGCTGGTGGTCTGCCAGGGTGCTGCAGCTGCCTGTCCATGTGCTGTCCTGATGTGCTGGCCAGCTGAGAGAGGCGTGCAGGCCGCGTTTGAACCGGAGAGAGGTGGGACTGGGATGCAGCTTCAAAGGCTCTGAACCGGTTGCCAAGAAGTTCAAAGTGGCAGATTTGGGGTTTGTTTCAAGTCTGGATTCATTATTTTCTGAGCTGTTGGGATGCTGTGGTGGGGTTTGGGAGGCTCTGGTGGCCTGGCTGGGTGTGTGGTTGGGAAACAGGTCCTGTGTTTGCTCAGACCCCTCCAGGCAGGGGATGATGCCTGACCCGGTGCTGCAGCCCCCAGCAAGCCTGGAGGAGAGAGGAGGAGGAGGAAACCAGATGCCTTTATGTGTGAAGTGAATCCATCTGGCCACAGACAGACAGACAGGCAGACATCCCACACTGGGCTGCGTGGGTCTGGATGAGTGGCAGGGGCTCTCCAAGGAGAAGGATGGGGAGAGGAGCCCATGGAGCTGGGCTGTAATGTGAGAAGATTATTATTCACCTGGATGTGAGACAGGGCACACTGGGCACACTGGGCACACTGGTCTGTCTCGGTTTCCTGTGACACCACCACAGAGGACACTACCTGACCTGGGCTGCCTGCATGACAGGGTCTGCTGGAAGTCCTTCCTCTGCCTGGAATCAGTTAGGATTGTCCTAGATGATCTCTAGGGTCCTTTCTAACCTTTCTAATGATTCTTTAATTCTACATTTTGCATTTTTATTCTTCAGATCCTCCACATCACTACAGAAACATCCATTTGGTGTGAGCAAAGGTTAAGTTCCCACAGCCATGCGTGGGCCTCCCATGTTCAACCCCATTAAAACAAAGAGTGAAGGAGATCTGCTGGCACCAGGCCCTGTGCAAAGCTCACTGAGGCTGATGAGTTTTCCTGATAACTTTGAGGACTTTGGACCCTGCCCTTTGGCACTTGTGGCTGAGTGCCCTCAGAAGGGATTTATGCCCTGTGGGTAAGAGAGGGAGCTGCTGGGAAGCCCCTTCCATTTTCTCATCCACAGTGGTTTTTTGTATTAACATATATGTTTTGGGTAGGGCAGATAAAACTCACGTAACATCGTTATCTGTATTTCTGAAGGAGAATCACTTACAGGCTCTCTCACAGCATCTGGAAGGATGTGCTGGCCTGGATCTGCTTGAGGATGCAGTTGTACTGGGGATGGTTTGGTTCTGTTTGGATCATATGTGCCAAGCCAGAGAAGTAGCAAAATCATCATGTTCTAGATGCTCATTGGAAAGATTTTGTTCTCGTGAGATTTCTGTTAATTGTCTTAGTAGGGGGTGGCTTGTTTGAATTGGCAATTCCTACACTAAATGCACAAGAGAGCAAAATCTACTGGCAGGCCTTCCCCTAGGAATGCTCCCAAACACCCACCTTGAGCCCATTCCTCGTCAGTCCAGGTGATTATGGTCCACCTGTATGGTCCTGTATGTGTAAGTTAGTGGGACTTTCATGTTCATTCTCCCCACAGGGAAGACCCAAGCACCTGCTCAGTACTCTGCAGAATCACAGCTTCAGAGCACAGCTTGCGGCCATGATACAAATTTGGATTTTATTCACTATTTTATACCAGCACTGTCTGTACCTTGCCTAATGTGGGGTTTTTCTCTCTTTCCAGGCCAATTTCAGACCAGATGCTTTGCTTGCTTGTCCTGCATCTATTTGCTCCAACCACCTTCTGCCATGGAAGGTTCCATTTGGAAGCACCATCCCACGAGGAAATAAATTGTGTTTTTGTTTGAAATTGCACAGTTCTCCATATTTCCTTATCTTTAGCTAAGTGGCCATCACCTCCTAATTATAGCTTCCTCTTTTTTTAACTACTGTGCTCAATTTACAGCCTAATTACTCTTACCTTGTTTGTTTAATGAAGCTTATATAATGATTCCTGTGATCTTCATGAAACGTTACGCTGGGATTTTACTTTTCACTTTATAAACTGAGATTTTATATTAATGTTTTTAACCTCAGGTTTCTAATCATAAAGTCATAAGGAGTTTAATTGATTTGAAACTAGCCATGCCC
The DNA here is from genome assembly GCA_013399835.1 of Leptocoma aspasia. Classification (NCBI taxonomy): domain Eukaryota; kingdom Metazoa; phylum Chordata; class Aves; order Passeriformes; family Nectariniidae; genus Leptocoma; species Leptocoma aspasia. The sequence continues at coordinate 1,917,571 of VXAX01006620.1, read as the reverse complement.
TGAAGTGTGTACATGTCAGATTGATTCAAATTGATCCAACGTGTTTAAATAAAACTTGTGCCAAAAGCCCGTTGCACCTTATGCTACCAGATATTTGCCCAAAGCCCTCTGGTTACTTAATTATGCTGCCATCTCAGTGTAATAAATTATTGATTAGGATGTGTTTTTCTGTGTGTTTGTTGTAGTTTGGGGAGCCAGAGAAGTCCCCCAGTCCCACAAGGCAGCACAGGCACACTGTGTTGGAGGGAACTGGTGTAAATCCATGAGGTGCTGGTACTGGAGGCTCTAATCACTGCTCACTGCAGCAATTTGCAAGTGTCTGGTCACATCCTTGTGTCTTCTCACAGTTGGGGTCAGTTTGGGTGCTCTGAGAAGCTACTCCTGCAGTTCAAAGAAAGGAACAGGAGGCCAGAGGGAAAATACAAGGTGTGGACCCAAGCTGACACAGCAGCAACATCTGATTTCAGACCATGGTCTGCCTGGAAATCCTCGGTGTCTGATCTGCTGGGTCTGCTTTGCACATGGACCTGCACAATTTGTTGAGATCTGACAGACCCAAATGTTACCAGCTCGCAAACACTCAGCTCTGTTGTGACAGACACCGAGGCTGCAGCCCCCAAGGCAGCCCTGCAAACTGTGACCAGCTGCCTCCCACAGGATGCTAAATTTGGGATCTCTGGCTGAGGGATGCAGCAGCCATTCCTGCTGTGGAAAATACCCAATAAATACCAAAAATCACTGTTTCATGGTGAACACCCTGAAGCCACGGAAATGCCTTTTGGAAAGTAAGATTTGATTCAAACAGCCCAAGACGTCATCAGCAAAATCAAATGCTGCATTTTTACCTGAACCTGCCTGAGCTGAGCTCAGGTCGTGTCACCATCACCAGGGTGTCTTTCCAGGGCCCCCATCCCTCCCCTGGAATTGTCTACATGGCTAGAAAAGCCTGATGAGCTGGTTGACATCAGTACAAATTTGTGAAGTAAAACCAAGACAGTTCAATCTAGAAATATGGCAAGAGATTTTTATCATTAATTAGACCTCAGTATTACTATTGGATTTTTTATTTATTCTTTAGTTGGATTAGATTTTAATAAAATAGCTACATGTGTCAGTACAGATGAGCAGAGACAAAACTGCTGAGTGGCCTAAAACATGGCAAAGTTGATTACAGTGACTGCTACAGTCAGAAGTAATGAAGTCAGTTTTGGTTTTAACCATCTTGGATTATTTTATCATAAATTTATGCCAAGAATCATTGGCTGAACTATGATATACATTAATGCAAAGATGCATAAATAAATAAATAAATAAATAAAAAACAACAGGTGGATGTTGAGCCCCAGTAAATATTTCCTGGCACAGCCCTCTGTCACAGCCATGTCTCCTTCTCAGTTCCAGAGGTGAGAGGTTGTGCTTGGAATGAAGAGTTTGACCTGGGTGAGGAGAATCCCACAGAAAAACTTCCTGGTAGTCCTGGCCTTTGCTCATCTGCCAGAGGCAGCAGAGCAGGGGCAGACAGCAGGGGTGTAGTAAAATACAAAAGTGCTGTTATCAGTCAAGCACCTGATTTCCAAGTTTCAGGGTAGATTTCCTGTGAGTTTCAAGTTTGTGCTGCAGAGTCTGAGCTTTAGAATGCACTTTTCTATGTAGATGACACTAATTAACTAAATGAGCTCTGTTCCTCACAGACAGGACTTGTGGATTCAAAGAAACCAGAAACTCAGAGCTCAGAAAAATCGTGTTTGTTTGCTTTTATTTAACTGTTTGTGCCCTTGAGAGCACAAGGTAAGGGAGGGCTTTGTGCACACAGAAAGAGCACTGGAGCTGTGACTACAGCTTGGCTGCATCACTTGTGTGCTTCCTGTGGCACACCCACAAAAATCCTGGCTTAGGTTGTCATTTCTCCACAGGCCAAACAGAGGCGTTGTGCCTTGATTCCAGGGGAGAATTCCCCATGGAGCACTTGGGCTTGTGTTGCCCATGCTGGGGTAGCCCTCTGCTCACAGTGTGTAAATCACACATCTCTACATTGCCTCGCTAGTAAAATACTGGAGCTCTAGAAATAATGTGCATTGCTCTCATGAGAATATTTTTTATCAATTGGCCCATAAAATCCACCAAGGAATTATGTGAGTACCAATATATCTCTACCATCCTCCCACTGATGAGAGCGTTTATTTGGTATAGACGAAATTGAATTTTAATTTGTTCTCCTTCACGCGGGCAGTTTTCTTCTGCGGGTGTAAATACGGTGCTTAAACAAACCAACGAGTCTTCTGGGACGTGGGTTATGTGCATCACTACTTCTCATGCCTTGGTGGCACTGGCTGATGGCAAACACGGCAGCCCAGCGTGTCTGTGCCCAGCCAGCTCTGTCTGAGCCTCCTGAGCAGCACGGGCCTCGTAACCACTGCTGGACACATCGGAAGGGACAGATTTCCCTGGGTGGCCCTGGCAGCCCCGAGTGCCCTCAGTGCTGTCTGCGCCCACACTCCGGAGTCACACGCGCTGCAGGCGGTGGCTGTCTCTCTCTGTGTGCACATCCTGAGATTTGCAGCAGGTTCTGGCACCTGAGGACATCTCTGTGCTGCCTTCACAGCTCTGACGGTCCCCAAGTGCTGGCGGTGACATCGCCCATGCAGGGCCTGGACTGCTCTGACAGCCCAGAGCGTCACCGCTGTCCCTCAGCCCAGAGGGTCACTGCTGTCCCTCAGCCCAGACAGTGACTGCTGTCCCTCAGCCCAGAGGGTCACCGCTCTCCCTCAGCCCAGAGGGTCACCGCTGTCCCTCAGCCCAGACAGTCACTTCTGTCCCTCAGCCCAGAAGGTCACTGCTGTCCCTCAACCCAGACAGTCACTTCTGTCCCCCCTCCACACCACCACAGTGCCAACCCTGCCAGCTGTGGTTTTGCCTGGAGAAAACCCTCTCTTTGCCACAGCAATAGGGGAGGACCATGGAATCACAGAATTGTTTGGGTTGGAAAAGCCCTCTAAGATCATTGAGTCCAGCTGTCACCTCAGCACCACGGTGTTCACCACTAACCAATGTCCTCAATGCCACATCTTTTGAACACTTTCAGACATGGTGAATCCACCACTTCCCTGGCAGCCTGTTCTAGTGCCTGACCATGCTGAAAAAAATTTTCCCAAATATCCAACCTAAACCTCCCCATACAATCATTTGGCCCATGTGGTTTTCTGTACCTCACGGAGGGTCTGGGGGTGTCAGAGGTCTCAGGGGGAAATGTGTGTGGTGGAGCCAAATGTTTCCAAGGTGTCCAGTGGCACAGTGGAGCAGCAGAAGGTGCTGGGGGGGCTGATGGACATGGGATCCATTGGACCTGATGGGCAGCCAGGTTAGGTTGATGGTAAAAAGGGACAGTGACACCCATGGAGCTGGTGATGGTGGTCTGCAGAAAAACAGGCGTTGCCCTGCCAGCCCCTGGTCCCCAGCCACCCCTCAGACTCCAGCCTGGGCATCCAGCCTGAAAACCAGCTGACCCAAACACCGGTTTTCCTGGTGCACATATCTCAGCTGCAGTCCCGATGGCTCTGTAGAACAGGGCGTTCACAGCTGTGCTGTAAATGGAGCACTCCCTGCTTTCCCTCACTGCAGGGAGAGCCCCGGGGTGATGGAAAGAGCCCCAGCCACGCTCCGTGGCCCCGGCTGTGGCAGCTCAGTGCCGTGAGGGCTGGAAGGGGCCAGGCAGAGGTTAGGCCTAATGGCAGTGCGAGGACAGGATGATTTATCCCGAGTCACTGCTGGGCAGGGGGATATCTTTATCTCTGCCGAGCCCCACAGCTGGCTGATAGAGCACAGCTCGCTCTCCTTGATAAGCGTGTGGGCAGCATATATAATTCTTGCAGAGCTTTCCTGCTAACCTAAACAGAGATTCTGCAAACTTTATGTGCTCGGAAGATAAAAGGTAATGAGACTCCATACATTTCCTGGCTGAGCCTCTTTACCAACCTTTCAATTGCTTCCAAAATGCCCTGTCGTAACCTCTCCATTAGAAATAGATTGGCGGTCTTAATTCTCCTCTTATCACAGACAGCGCCCAGGGGAAAGAGTCATGTCCTTCCCCCGCTGCTCTGCGGGAGAGATTTGCTTCCCGATGCGGCTGTAACCCGGAGCGGGTCCTGCGCTGCCGGCTGTGCCACACAGATGGGGAGGCGGCGGGGATTTGTGGCACTTCATATATCTGCACTGATGGAGAAGAATTAAAGGAACAGGGGAGCATTGAAAACAGACAATTGTATTCCCGAGGTCGGGCTATTACATTTTATTTATCATTTAAAAATACCGTGTCTGCTGCCCTTTGAAACCTGCTGAAATCCAGCCCTGCTGGTGCTGTCCTGGATTTGCAGAAAAGAGCAATTTCTGTTCTTCATTAAACAAAGATGCCATCCGCTCCATCAGCTTTTGGGTTTGGTTTCAAGCAGCTCAAAGCTATTTTATGCTTCCTGATTTTTTTAAACCGTGGCTGATGGCCACTTTTCTTTGCTTCTGGCTCCCTGGTCAAGCCAGCAAACAGAATCACATTGCTTTAGCCTAGTCCCATGCTGGGTCAGGAGTCCAGGGGCAATTCCCAGCCCTGAAGCAGCAATCCTGTTTCTAGCACTGAATTCTGTAATTCCTGTTCTGTTTCTGGAGGTAAATAAGCCAAGGTGAGGTAAATAAGCTGGTACCTGTGCTTTGTGCCCTGTAGTCTTTCTGGGTCAGCCTGTGGCTGATCCATGAGCCGGTCCTGGGATGCTCCCTGCCTGCTCTCCTGCCACAGAAGCTCCAGGTACCCAAGCTCCACACTGGGGCCACCTGTTGCTGGTCTAGGCTGGAACATGTTCCATATAAATCTGACATATAAACCTCTCAAGGCTCTAGTGAGGCTGATGCAAGGTGTGCTCCCTGTTTTCCAGGACTCTCAGGATGGGTGTGCTGGGAGCGGTGGGATGTGCCCTGCCCTGATGGGGAGGACACAGAGAGCCCAGGGAATGTTTCCAGGCTGCTCTCTGCCATCTGATGGGCTGGGGCAGTCCCCTGGACAGGCACAAAATGAGACTCCTGAAGGTTTGGATGGATTTATCAGGCTGTGCTGCTCAAATGGCCCCAGAGTATCTGCCCAAGGCCAGTCTGACCCTTGCTGGTTTCTGCTTGCTCGGGAGACTGAATGGGAGCTGCTCCTCCCAAGGCATTGCGATGCAGCCAGCCAAGTGCCAGAGTATCACCAAATGACTATTGATTTTCTAGCAGGGCGTCTGAGCTGTAAGCAAGAGAACTGCTCTTTAGCCCGGCTGCGTGTGGTGAAGAAGAGAAAATCAGCAAAGTGTCGCTTACAGACTCCAGTGTGCCTTGCTGACCCCGCACACCCTGGGTGCCAAAGAGAGTGTTACTCCCAGGGGCAGCAGCAGGCATTGGAGTTGTTCTGTATCATGTGGACTGAACACTCTGAGGCTTGTGCAGGCAAAGCAGGCACACGGTGTTTTGCTTTTCTGGGGGGTTGTGCCCACAGGTGACAGTGTGAAAGTGTCTGGGGAGCTCCGAAGTCTCCTGAGGCAGGTGTGTTGCAGGAAGGGGGCTCGTGCCACAGAATCACAGAATGCTTTGGGTTGGAAGGGACCACCTCATTCCAACCCCCTGCCACAAGCAGGGACACCCTCCACTGGACCAGCTTGCTCCCAGCCCTGTCCAGCCTGGCCTTGGCCACTTCCAGGGATGCCCAAGCCCTTTCCCATGGGGTTTTGGTGGCTGTTGCTGCTCAGAGGTTTGTGCAGCGAGTTGCACTCCCTGAGGAGCAGCTGGGAGTTGTGTAACTGCTGCCATCAGGACGATGCCTGTTGCTATAACTACAGTGCTCAGGATCCTCCTGCCTGGCCAGCAGCACTCCCAGTGTGGAGGGAGCAGGAGGGCTTCTTTGATTCCACGTTTATGGTATCAGCTATGGTGGAATTGCATCCTGAAATCAAATTCTAACAGATTTGTGTCTGTGCTTCAGAGACCCCGGGAGGAGATTGGATCTCCAGTGTTTGGGTGCTGGCTGGCACAGCTGGGGGTGTCCCACGGCCACTGTGTCACAGTGCTGGCAGCTCTGGTCCTGGTACAGTGCCTCCCTGAGCTGCAGGGCTGGCCTCCAGCAACAGGCAGGTTCATCCACCAGGAGAGTTGTATGTCTGGGTCAGGGCACTGGGGCAATGCTCCTCCAGCACCTTGGGAACCTCCAGAGTTCCTTGGAACTCTTGGGAGTTCCTGTGTTGCAGAGAGTGCTGCCTCAGTTTCCCTCTGTCTCTCCAGTAATCTCACACCTACCCACAGTATGAACACAGCTCCTCCCCCTGAATTTTAGGAAAATGTGGTAAAGGCCACTCTGACCTGTGTGGACAGTCCTGTCCTTGCTCCTCCATCCCCACTGCCCCCAAACACCCTGGAGAGCCCTGCCTGTCCCTGCCATGGCTGCTCCTGCTCAGGAATCTCAGGAATGGGTCAGAGTTTGTTCCCCTCTGGCTGGAGGGGTTTCCCTGAAAGCCACACTCCCAGCACAGCCTGATCACGATGCTCTGGCCCAAACTGGTATCTTTTGCATATCCTGCTCCAATCCCTCAATCCCAGGCACCATCCAAGGGATATTTTCCATCAGAAAGAGCCTTGTGGCAGAAGAAAAAAATCAGTTCTGTCTTGGCAAGTGTCCCATCAGGAGCGATGGCCAAAATCCACCACCATTTCTTCCCACTCATTCTTGAAGCCACAGCATCTGGGGCATGATGGAGGTGGCAGGCAAAGCCCCCCAGGGCTGCTGCACCCCAGAGTGCATCCCTTCCTTTATTCCCATCTGCCCCAGAGCGGTCAGTTGGCTGTGAGGGAGATCAGAGGGCATGAAAGCCTCTGCAGAGTGTGGCCAGGCTGGGTCAGGGTGGTTTGGAACAAGGTTTTTCTGCTCCCATCAGCTCCTCCTGTGCTGCAGCAGGATGAGCTGGCCCCTCTGCAGGGCCAGTGGTTTGCAGCTGCACTTCATTTGGGGCACTGGGGGTTTCTGGGGTAAATAAAGCCTCCTAGCAGACCGACTCTGTAGCTGGAAGAGAGGTGTGTGCATCCTGTGCTGCCTTGCAGTGAAGATCTCAGGTGGGTAATGACTTTGCTTGGCTAATTTAGCCCCTGCCCAACTCTGACTAATTACAAGCCCTTTTAGCTTTATTCCTGCGTAACCCTTTAAGTGTTTCCTTTGGAAAAGGCGTTGCTTGTGCTAAATGCAGAGCCTGTGAGCTTCTCAGAGCCTTTTTCCAGGGTAGCATCAAATGCAGGCTGCCAAGAAACCAGGCTGCAACATGTGTGGAAGTGCTGCTGAGCCAGCTCAGGAGTGCCCGGGGCAGGATGGGGCCAACAGCAGCCAGCAACTTAATTTTCCTCCTCTCCTTTATACGGAGGGAGGGAGAGAGGAGGAGGAAATATGTTGGACATCTTCTGACTGCACTTTGAACTGAGTAATAAAACTGTGCAGAGGGATTGATTCTTGGTGCCTCGAGGCACCTCTTGCAGGAGAGCTGTGGGATGTAAATTTTTCTGTTGGGTCAGGCTTTGCAGCCAGGCGAGGAGGGAGTGTGGGGCTGCTGCCCTGGTCCCTGCTCCGGCCCTGCTCCCACATCTGCAGGGTGATACTGTGCCCAGGGCAGTTGTTTGTCATGGACTGGGTGGGGGAGTCACCAGCAGCTTGAGAGGCTTCTTCTCCCCCAGCTGTGCTCATGTAGGGCTGCTCCATGATCAGAGGTGGGTTTGCAGATCTGCACCCTGCATTTAGCACCGTTTGATGAGCTGGAGGTCATTTAGATTAATTTTATAAATGAGATAGAGCAGGAAAGGGTCTCCCTGGGGGATACTCCCTGGAGAGAGCAGATCTTGGCCATGGGTCCCTAAAACCAGCAGCCTCAGCAGCAGAGTCTGGTGCTGCCTCTTGCCCAGCACCTGGCACGGGTTGGGGCAGCTCATGCCCACATCTGTCCTGATTTGGCAGCCTGGGGAGGCAAAGGCTGGGCAGGGAGGGGAGCTGACAGTGCCCTCCTGCAGGGCACCTGCAGGCTGTGATCCATGCATAGCACAGGAGGTACACAGGCAGTGATGGCGTTAAAATAAAAACAAATTGTGTGGCATGGCAAAAGTGATTTATGGCAATAAGCAGCAACCAGAGTTATGAAATGGGTCTGACAATGGCTTGGTGTAATAAGCTGCGAGGGGATGACGCAGGGGGGAACACATGGCAGAGTTATGCAGGGATCAGCAACCCCTTCAAATTTCATTAACAGCAAAGATTCAGTCTTGATGTTTTAATTATCTGCTAGACACAATGCCCTGGACAACCAGTGGCTTGCTTTCTCTCCTGGGCTCTAAAACAGGAATGATTTTCTCTCTCCCAGCTTAAGAAGGGATGGAGCACTGCTGGAAAAAGCCAGCATGCAGGCTGGGGAGGTGGGGAAGGACCTGGGTGTGTTCCCAGCATCACAGTGTAACTTTTCCTGCAGCCCCATGGAATATCTGGCACCCACCACACTTACAGGACAGGGAGGTGTGTGTGGCATGGCTGTGACACAGAGATGTGTTTGTGAATGTAAAAGAGTTATTTAGCAAACCGCCAGAACTGGAGGCTAAGCCACGGTAAATGGAGCAGCTGTTGGCTTCTATTTTCCTCCAGCAGCTTATCAGAGATCATCTCTTCAATCAAAGGCACTTAAAAAATCTTTGACAATCAATTCATATTCTCCTCTGTGCCGGGGAGAGAAGAAATACTAATAAAAGACCTCCCATGATTGCCTCTGTAATTTCCTTTGTACAAGATAAGTTTAGGTCCCAGTTCATAAAGTACAACACGTAGGACATTAAGTTGTTGTTTTATTCAGAAAAATGCTGCCAGCCCCCAAAGAATTCAATTTTGTGATTCATAAAACCTTTATTCCACATCTCTATGTCACGCTCTTTGAATACATAATCCCAGACAGACTTGATTGGTAAAAAGATAGTCCTATTTTTAGCTTGGAAAAACATCTATACAACAGCAAGGAAAACTTTCCTAGCAGAGCAAGGAAAAATATAAGATCCTGAAACATTAGGTAACTACAAAACACTCATTAAAACAGATGGCTTTATGGAAGCTACCTGGAGCCAGGGAAAAGCCCGTTCATAAATACTTGAATGGCTCTTTGTTGTGTCGTTATCCCTTGTTATCCATGTCCTTGAAGTGTCTCCTGCAGGAAACAAGGTGCATGTTGGGATTCCGTGGAGATGTGTGAGACTGGTGCTCCCAGTGCCAGGGGAGGATCTGACTGGGGCTCGGGAGGGGAGGAGCTGCTCTGCTGCTCCCCTGGGACAGCTCCTGCCCAGGGAGTGCAGGGGGCACGACCCGAGGGGCTTCAAGGTTAAGATGTGACTGGGCTGCTGCAGCTCCTTTCAGCCTTTGCACACCATTGAAACGGGTTTGCAGACTTTGTGCTGCTCGGGGATCTGAGCTTTCCTCTTGAGGAATGAGCTGGGCTCTGTAGTTTTATTGCCTTTTCCTTTTGGTTAAGGTCTGCACAAGAGGCTGGCTGCCCCAGAGAATTGGGATGCTGGAATGCTTCAGAAAGCAGCTCCACTCCACTGGAGAAAGAAGCCTAATAGGAAAATGCAAATTCACCAGAGAGCAGGTATCAGCTGGAGATATTCTCCCTGTCCAGGTGTTCGTGCTTAGGATACAGGCATTTGGATGTGCCAGCTTGGATTTTGCTCTTTCTCCTAATTGTAAGTAATGGGAAAACAGATGTTTAGGGCCATACTCAACAAGGCACTGAGGTATCTAATGGCCACTGAAGGGTTTGTGAGCCCCAAACACACATATTCAACTCCCTTCCTCCAAAACCTCAAATCCCAAAATGTTGGGGATTTTTTTCACATGATGCTCTTTCATCAATTTGAGATCAAACTAACGAGCAGATGGCAAAACTGCACCTGCAACACCTCTGACAAAGCCTCTCCTGGACCCAGCTCCTGAACCTCCCCAGCTCCTCCTGACAGATTTGGGGTTTTACTTTATGATTTGAATTTTTCAACTGGGCAGCTTTGGGCAGACAGGTACAAAGGTGCCCAGCACTCCCACCCTGACCGGGAGCCCCCGTAAATCCCCAGGATCCCACTTCTGCCTCGCTTTCTGCCAGTCCTGCTGGGAACAGAGCTGTTTGTGTCTCCTGATTGATGGCAGGCATAAAACGCTGCCGCTGAGACCAGCGTGGTTTATTGCTCTGTAACTCATCCCCGGGGGGAGGTGGCTGCCCTGCGCCCTGGCCGTGATACCCGGCTGTGCTGATGGATGGCTCGAAGGCCACCGCGTGCCCCGTGGTCCCCAGCTGTGCCCTGTGGTGGGACAGGGCTGGCAGCAGGGGGGGAAACCCCTGGCACTGCAGGAAGGGTTTGGTTCAGGCTGCTCAGGCTGCAGCTCTGCCATGCACAGTGCCGGGGGGTGTATATATATGCATTTTTATATATTTATGTATACACATACATCTAAAGACCCTCTCCTCAGGTTGAAGGGGGGTCTAAAATCTCCCAATTAGCTGGAAATTAGCCACCGGGCCATGCAGGGAGCAGCAGCCTGTGGGCATCTGCAACTGTCTCAGGGCAACAGGTAGCAGAGGCAGCGTGGTGGAGGAGCATCCCATCGCCTCACGCCTGACCTTTATCTGCCCGAGAAAGGAGAGTGATAACTCACCGGCAGCAGTGCCACCACCAGCTTAATTGGTCTCATCTCACGAGTGAAGATAAAGGTCGCCTCGTAGCTGAGTTCAGCCAATATGTTCTCCATATGGACAAGAAATGTTGCTTTTGTGTTAGCCATGTGCTGAAGTAGGGCTTATTTTTTTTTTTTCCACGGGGTTTAAAACTTCGATGTAGCTAAGCACCAGTCATTAAAAGTAGCTCCAGCTATGAGAAGAACTTATGGTATTTATAGGCAGTTAAAAGAAATCGCTGCTTCCCATTTAATGCTCCAGTTCAGCAAATCACTTAAGTGCACGTTTAAATTGCAGCGTGTGATGAATCCTCCCCACACTGGGCATGTGTGCACCTTCCCGTGCTCTCCGAGGGACGTAAGTGTGCTCTTAAGAAGGGAAAAACACTATTTATGGGCTTTACTCAGAGCTGGGCTGAATCGAGGCCGTTTTATTAGGAGAAAATGTAGCGATATCACATCAAAGCTGATGTTATTTATAAAGAGCTCTAGTCCTCTTCTGATGACAAGACAATTGTGGGGAGTGATCAAAGAAGGTTTGAAAGCTACGGCGAAGGCATTGTTTGTGGCACACGGACGAGGACTCCTCACCTCTCCTGCTTATCTGCTGCTGCTGCTCCCAAGCCAATATTGACACGGGCTCCCAGCCGCCGGCTGAAGGGCACCGCGTGTTTAAGCAGTGGTATTTAACATAACAAACACGCTAATCACTGTATCAACACTCCTGGCTGGGAGATCTTGCATATCTGAGGAGGCTTGCAGCCCCCTGGAGCTGGCTTTGTCGCAGGGAAGGGGGTGGCAGGGGCAGGGGGAGCATCCTCTCCTGACCCGGCTCTGGCAGAGCAAGCAGAGGTGAGGAGAAGAGGTGCCCGGCAGTCTCCATCCTCCGCCACGCTTCTCCAGCAAACCCTGGGTGAGCAGGGCAGGGGCATCGAGGGGGACACGGATTTTGGATTCCTGATGCTGAGCACCGTACCCCTGCCCTCCGAGGGGCATCGCTCCTCCAGGCTGGTGCCAGCAGGAGGGAGCGTCCTGGGATGGTTCTGAGGATTCCTGGGATGCTCATGCCCAGTGCAAGCAGCTGTGGGACATCTCCCACACCCTGCTGCCGCTGGGCATAGCTGAAACGCGGGCTAAAAAGCTGAAGTCCGAATTCTAAAGCCAGTCCTGGAGCAAGGAGGCAGGGACAGGATGAGGCATGGAGCTGACATGGAAACATGGGGCTCCTGGAGCCCAACCTGGCAGGGACAGTGCCTGCTGGGACAGCAGGTGGGAAGGGGTGGGAGAAGACAGGGAGAGAAGCCAGCGTGTCCCTGTGCTGAGGAGTTCCCCTTCCATGTCCCAGCGTGTAGGTCTAGGGATGGCAAAGCACATTTCTGAAGGCTGTGTTGTGAGCCTACCTGCTCTGACTTTCTTCATCCTTTGCAGCAGAGTTCACAAAAAAAAAAATGAACATTTCCTTTTTTGGATTTTCCCCTGCCTTTTTTAGGACTTTTTACCTTTTCTTGGAGTGCTGGCTTTCTTCAGAATATAAATGCCTGAATAATCTCAGCTGATCTTTCTTCACTCTCCTCTTGGGACTGAGGTGTGGAAGATAAAATTCCTCCCCCTCCTTCCTGGAGACACAGTTTATCCAAAGAAATCCTGTTCTCTGAAGAAATGCTGGCCAGGGGAGCTCAGCACTGGTGCCAGAGCAGGTGCCAGCCCTGGCCAGCCCGGGGAGGTGGGAGCAGGGCAGCATCCTGCAGGGATGGCTCCGGCACCAGCCTGGCTTCACAGGGGTTGAGGTGAAATGTGATTGCTTCCTTTGCAGATGGCAGTAAGGCTGTGACCCAAGGGCTCGGGAACATCTCCGGTTCCTGAATTTGCTTCCCCTCGAATTCTCAATGCCAAAAAAAAAAA
>VXAX01006620.1:1885035-1904897 GCA_013399835.1 Leptocoma aspasia | reverse complement strand
AAATGAAAGAAAGAAGTAGCAAGATCCCAAGATGTTTTGGTCTCACAGCACTGGGAGCTCAGAACCTTTTGTGTGGGAGATGGTGAGGGCAGCTCTGCCCCAAAACAGGAGTGGTGGGGCAGACCCACTTAGAGCTGCCTGGGAGGAGAAACCTACATCCAGGACCACTCCTCCTACAGATATCTGTGAAGGCTTTGAGCCCTTGAAATCCATTATTAAAAACTCTCTTTGACTTCAGCAGGAGCAGGATTTCATCTTTAGTCCGAGTTTTGAGCAGAGAAGGGATTTCAGCTTGGGGAAGCTGGGCTGGATTAATCTTTTGTGTATGGGCTTCAAACATCTTTCACATTCACTTTAGCTTTACCTGTGTTGAACCAGGAAATAAATAATGGATATGGGAAGTAGGGTAATGCATTGTGGCACTGAAACCCTGGAGATGGCTGAATAATAAATAAAAGCCTTTTATCAGTGGCTTATGTCCTCGCTGGCTGAGTATCAAGCTGGGCAGCGAGAAGAGCAGTGCAAGGGTGAAGGGAGAGGAGAGGAAAAGGCAGCAGGAGCACAGCGGCTCTGGGGGAAGCCCCCGGGACAAACCAAGAGCAGCAGCAGGCTGCCAGTGCACTGGTGAGGATGAGGTTTTGTCCCACAAAGCAGTGTCCCCCTCTCAGGGGGCTGTGGCTGTTCACAGGCAGGATTTAGGGAGTTCTGCTCCTTGCCTGGCTGGGAGGTCCCACTGAGCTCTGCCAGGGGAACATCAGCATCTCCAAAATTTAGAGGGGGATTCAGTTCAGAGTGACTAGTTTAGAGAAGAGTGTTAACTCCTGACCTCCATCAAGCCAGTGAATTGCTGGAAATGCTGGGAGGGACCACGGGGAAGGGGAGGGCTGAGGGGGGAGCCTGAGACTGAGCTGAACCCCAGGAGGAGAACGTGGTGTAAAGACCCCGGACCAGGACCCTTTTCCAGGGAAGCAGAACCCAACCTGTGGTCCCAGACCGTGCTGCTGTGTATCCCAAGAGCCATCAGCTGCTTCACACAGAGATGCCTTGGAGCTGAAACGAGGTGTTGGCAGCTACAGGCATGGATTGCTTCTCTCTCTGCACATCTGTCTCCAAACCCTGTAGCTGCATTGTTGCTATTTGCAGCAAGAAACCTCTGTTTTCTGCTTAATGTCTGTGTCCTCCGAGGAGTGATCCCAGGGCGCCTGGGAGGTTTCTGGGGCCTCTTGCCCCTGTGTGTGCTCCTGGGGGGTTTGGGACATCTGAGAGAGGGAGCAGATGGGGACTCACCCCGCAGCACTGCTCGGGGGAGGAGGCACAGGGGGATGAAACCACTTCCCTACGGAGAGAAACACGTGGAGGAGTTTGTCTCCGTGAGACCTGCTGAATCCCAGACAATTCCTGCAAGTCTCCATGGCCGCTGGAGTTAATCGATGCCATTTGTTTGCCTTTGGGGCAGAGGGTATCGATCCCTTTGTCTCCCTCCCTCCTTGCGTGATGCCAGGTGTCTGAAACGTGTCCAAGTTGTGCCGGTGCCAGGCCGAGTGGCAGCTGAATTATCACCTGGGTCACTCGGTTGCTGTTGGAAATGCACAATAAGCTCCCAGACATGAAAGAGAAAGAAGAAAAAGCCAAACAAAACCCCCAGCAGCTGCAAGCCCTCCGTGCCGGCTGGAGAAAAGCGTGGCCAGAACAATGCCCTGACCCCTGTGCCGGGCCTGCTGGAGAGTGTCCCCATTCGTTTGGGACAGGGACCCCCTCCACGAGGGCTGTTGGCAGGGGCTGGCTCCATGTGGATGCTGCACCCCTGGGACGTGGCTGTGGCTCCCCAGCTGCCCCTCGGCACGGCTTTCCCTGCTCGGCAAGCCGCGGTGGCTGCGGCACAGCTCTCCCCCTCCTCCCCCTCCTTCTCCTCCTCCTCCTTCCTGCAGCTCTGCTCTCATCCATAAACAGCCTAATGCAATTCCCTCCAGCCTGGCTCTGCAACAGGTTCCAGCTCTAATGAGGATAACTGGAGGGGCTGTGTGCTGGCTCGTGAGCCGACTGAGCTTTCTCATTGCTGGGCTACTGAAGGTGTCCCTGCCCGTGGCACGAGTTGGAATTGGGGGATTTTTAAGGTCCCTTCCAATCCAAACCATTCTGTGAATCTATGGTTCTGCTGGCTCCCAGCATGACAGCTTCCCTGGCAAGGTTTGTGCAGGTGAAGGGGTCCATGGGCCACCATGCTACCATCCGTGCTGGCCCCACTAGTGTGAGTGCTGTCTGTGATGTGTGTGGCCAGCTGTGTACACCAGTGTATCTCTCTATTTATGTGCTCTATTCTGTGCATGTGCTGGGGGCACAAAGCAGGAGCAGCCTCTCCTCTCGGGCTGCTGGATCCAGCATAGTGAATTTTCCTCTGACAGCTGTTTAACTATATAGTGGGTGCTAGAAATTATCTAAGACTGGGATTCCAAAAAAAAAATTATTGCTGCTTCATTCTTTTGTGCTGTGGTCATTGAAGCTCTGCATGGACCAGGCTTTTTTGGGGCAATTTGGAGAAGCAGAAGAGAGCTGTACACAAGACAGTGACAGTCACAAAACAGCTGGAGATGGAGGCTTGGTGCAAGGTGATTATCATTAATTTCTCAATCAGCTAATGAGAGACAATGTTGCCAGTGCCTTTTTAATGCTGGCAGAGCTGGTAAGAGCCAGGTCTGATGGTTCCTCCGGTGCCAGCCAAGCCTGAGTGACCAGAAACACTCTGGGCTCAGCCCACATCAACTGCAGCTGGAGTCTCCCTGCTATTTGAGCACAGGGGTGATCTGGCAGCATCACAAAGCACCCAGCCTTTGGATGCTGGCACCTCTCAAACTGGCTAAGGCACCCGCAAGAGTGCTCAGAAGCCCATCCCATGAACAGCCTGGATTCAGTGGGAGTTGCCCGTGCAGCTCCGGGAGCACAAACGAGCACTGAAGTAGCAAAGCGTGTTATTCCAGCAGAGCAGAAACCATCAGGAGTGCCCCTGCTAGGGCTGCAGAGGCAGGTTTAATGCCTCTTTTGATACACAGCAGAAGCATTAATAGGAAGCAAGGAGCATTTATCAAACACCTGAAGCATTCGCCTCTGTGTGGCTGATGGGAGCCAGCTGCAAATGTTTATATGTGTGCCCTTGCCAGGGAGCAGAGAGGGGTTTCTTCTGCTGCAAGGAAATGGTGTCAAAACTGCGAGTGAGTGTGTTTGGGCTGGGGCTGCTGGGCCCACTGATCTGTGATCTGTGACCCTTGGGCTGGGCAGCGTGATGGGACATTACAGTGAGTCAGTGGTGGACTGTGAATAAATGGCCAAAGAAAGCTCAGCACAGGCTGGTTCTGAGCCCCACAGGGCAGAGAGCAACTCTCCTCAGGTGTTACACCAGGCTGACTCCATCACCCCAGGCAGCAAGGGGAAATCCCAAACCAGGAATGAATTTTCACCGCAGCAGCTGAAATGCTTGCACTCAGATTCCTTGATCGTTCCTTTTCATTTTCCTGTGGGAAATTGTAGAAAACGCCTTCCTCCTGTGCCATGTGCCACTGGGGAGCTCCCAATTTTCCTGTGCAGCTGGGAACATCTCTTAGCAGTGCCAGGCATCTCACCCCCACAGCGTGGCCCTTGGGTACCCGTGCTGTGGGAGACAGGCGCGGCAGGGCCCTCGGGAGCTGCAGGGCTCTTGGAAAAAGCATCTTGCAGATGTCATGTTACCAGCCTGATCTGCACTGCCAGCTGTCGTGTCCCCAGGCACCTTCCCTGTAAGAGGAGGTGGGGGGATGAGTGCCACAGGAACATCCACGAGTGCTGGGGATGGTCACTACGTTTGTGCTCTTGCTGCTCAGCCGAGCACCGAGTTCCACAGCTGCTCTCTAGACACGATTTAAAATCCTGTGCACACGTTATTGCCATTCACCAAAAGGTATTTTGACAGGCCTGTGTGATACACTAATTAGAAACAGTCACTTAAAATCCACATCTGAAATGCATTGTGGAATTGAGGTTCAAGGAGTGCAGGTTTGCTACAGACACCAGATTCCTAAAGAACAATTTCCCACACCTAAATAATGATGTTTTCCATCATGTTACATCCATTAGCTATAACCTGGCAGTTGCATCCATCATAATATGGTATTTCGGGGAAATAAATGAGTGTATTTTTCTCTGTGAGAACCAAGGCAGAAATATCTCGCTGCTGAAATATCGAGCAGGTTTATACAGTGAGACCAAGTGCAGATTCCTGCTCTAATACATTGATTCAGCCATTAACATACAGCATAGACTAGTCTGCTTTCTCCTAATCCTGTAACTTCAAAACTAACATTTTCCTAGTTACTTCTTATTAAGGTTGCTTTTAAACCATGCAGCCAGCTTTGCAGCAATGTTATTAAACAATATCATGACTCTGCCAGAACCAGCCTGTATTTGTGGCTGTTCCCAGTAGCTGAACCGTCTTTTAGTCTCCTTGTCTTGGGAGGGTGTTGGCTTTCCCTTTGCTTTTTAAAAGCATTTAAATTGAATTTTCCAAGTTCTTTCCCACCATACGTATGTGCCAGCAGGTCCCCGATTTTCTGTTTCCAGAATGGAGACTGGGGTGGCGCATTTCAGGAAGAAGAGTGACACAGTTCCACACACATATGCTTTCCCTGTTTTCCCCGTGCTGTTGATGGGAAGAGCATTGACATTCCCGTCGTACTCCGTCAGCGTCACTTCTGCTTTGCGTTGGAGCGGGATGTGCCGCTCCGGTGGGATGAGCCAAGGAGGAGGAGGAGCTGTTTTGCTGTGCCCCGAGCAGCACCCCTCACGTGTGCTGCCCGGGTGTCCCTGGGTGCCCGTCCTCTCGCATTTTTCTGGCTGTAAACTGGGAATGAAGGCAGTCCTTGGCGGGAGGGATTAACAAGCAGCTGGCAGTGCTGGCAGTGCAGGGAGCGCCAGGTAAAAGATGCAGCTTGCCAGGCTGAGGGCCTTCCTCAGCACCTCTGAGGTCAGTGGGTTTGAAGGGGATTTACCACCCCTTGGAAGAAGGAGAGGGCTCATCTGGGCTTGATTTAAAACTGGCCCAGGCTGTAGTTTAACAGCATCCATGAGACTGCTGATGTGAAACTGCTCCTCATCTGGGAGGAGGAAGAGGAGGAAACAGCAGCTGCCAGATGGGCAATGCCTGTCCCCTGCAAGCCCCTGGCCCTTCGAGGGATGGTGCATCATCTGCTGGGGTGCAATTGAGTTGTGGGTGAGGTGAACAACACTGAAGGGGAATGAGCAATCAAATGTAGCACTCCTTCCATGCTCCAGTCCCAGAATTTGCCAGCTGGGAATCTTTTCCCTGAATAAGAGTGGGGAAAAAATATGCACTGGGGATTGGGGATTGTGGTGGGTTGTCACTCTGTCTTTCTCTGGGACTGATACCCAGGAAATGCTGTATGGAAACAAGTGTGTTGAGGGATGGAGAACCCTGGGATGATTGATAAACAAACCAGATATTTGTATATCCAAAGCACAGACTTTGGAAAATGTGCCAGTTAAAGATTTCCAGTGATATAATCACAGGATATTTAAAAAGCTTGATTCTCAGCAAGCCTAATAAAAGGGCAGTTCTTGAACCTCAGCTACAAAGCGAGACCACATGCTGGAACAACACGAGCACTAATCTCAGGCTTTAATAGACTACAAGAGCTAAAAAATGCTCCTGGGACGACGGCAGCAGATACCTCATGGAGCGAGTGAGCAGCAGAGAGAAACAGGCTCTGGAATCAGCACCTTCCTCTCTTCCAGTGGGTGCTGATGCAGGAGATGGGGAAACACCAGTGGGACCTTCTGCTTCCAACAGTGCAGCCCCCATTGATTGCTAAAGCAATAAAATCGGCCTTTAGTCAAGCACTGCAAAGTTCCATAAAGCATATTTGATGGATTACACCTATCAAAACTTTTAGCGAGAGGAACAGTTACAATTAACAGGCTGCAAACAGGATCTTCTCTTCAATTTTTTCCTTGACATCATCAGTAATTACCTGCACTAAACGTGCTGCTGCTGCTTGGCGGGGGCTTGTCAATCAAGAGGCAGCTCAGACCCAGAAGATCATAAATTTGCTGTCGTAAACTTTGCTGCCAGACTGAGGGAGAAGCACTGACAGAAGGGTATGAAGCATCTGCAGGGCTTTGCATCCCTCCCCGTGCCCTTGTGGTTGAAGATGAGGAGGGCATGAGGATGAGGATTACTCCAGGGCTGTGCCATACCCACTGGCTGAAAATGCCAGTACTTCCAGCTCTCCAGAAGAGCCATCCCACAATTACCTTATGTGAGCCTGGCAGTTCCCTCCGCTGGAGAGATACAAGGTTATTAAGCAAATATGATTAATGAATAAAAGAACCTCTGGCATGCTGGAATGAGGCCTGTTGGGCTCCAGGAGGATTCATCGGCTTGTGCTTTGGGAACTGCGTCAGATTTCTGCAGTAATATGATTAACACGCTGTGTAATGGGCTAAATCCATCCCAAGCGTCCCTCCAGTTAAGCCTCTGTGTGGACACCTGGGATGAATTTGGCCCTTTTACAGTGGATGCATTTGACAGAGCTGGAAGAAAGAAGGGTACCGAGTTACTACTACAGCTGGGAAGGGGGATGGCAAAAAGGATGGAGAGGAGGGATGGGTCTGGAAGGGATCCAGACCAGCTCCTGCCCTCAGCACCTTCCTGAAGCACAGGAGGGCTGTGGGTTGGAGCAGATGTGTGTGGAGCCTGCGTGCCTGCTCTGCCATGCCTGCCATCCCCATGGACAGCTGCCACTCCGTGGCACCTTCGAGCCAAAGCCGTGGGACTTGGCCACGCTCTCGCCTGCCACGTGGCGCTGCTGTCCCCAGCTCCAGAAAACGCGGAGCTGCCAGACCTCACCGGCTGGAGGAACGGGAAGGATGGGGAGCGCTGCCTTCCTTATCTGTGGGGCCAGATTGCGAGCAGCTGCGGGCAGATAAAGAGCGATGGAGATCGGCTGGAGGAGGGCGTTTGCTTCCCCTGCAAAGCAAACTCGCTCTCCCTTTTCCCAGTGTACTCTGGCAGCAGCCAGGCTGCCTTCTGGGCAGGGAATCTTCTCTGCCGCAGGGGTAAAAGCAGGAGGGTGGATGATGTAAGAGCAGGGACTTGAGTGACCGATTTCAGTTTATTTGTAGAGTACTGCTTTATCTCACCCTGCTGGGGTTGCTGCTGCTTCCTATCTGCCCCAGCCCGGGATGGGTGTCCCCCAGCACACTTGCCAGGCTTGGCCACAGGTTTTGCTCCAGTACTGGAATGCTCTTTCATAGGTAGGCTCTGTCTAGCTCTCATGTCCTGTACTGCATTAATTGCAATATGATATTTCTTACTCGTTCCAATGTACCTTCCATTTTGGGTAAGTTCCATGTTTTTGTGCTGTTTTAATAATTTCCAGTGAGTACCTTTGTTTTCTGTCCTTGGATGGTTTCATCTGTGTGTTCAGTGTGGTCCCTTACAGTTCACTTTAGTCTCATAATTCCTGAGCAAGGAATCAAGTCTTTAGAGGAACTGCCTAGAAAGGGATTAATCGCAGCCAGACCTCGTTAAAATCCCGTTGCCACACCAATTCCCCACACTTACAGAACCTGACCACAGTGTGAAAATTGATATTTATGCTGAGGAGTGTCAATGCACTGCCTGTGCACTGTTCCCTGATTTACTGTCCTCTGGGGGTATGAGCTCTGGGGATGCCAGTGACACGTGCTGGTCCATTTCCAAGCCCCCAAAAATGAAATAACTGCCCACCTGGGCCCTTCAGCACCAAATGTGATCAGCACATTAATACTGCTGGATTCTGTGGATGATCAGCCTCCAGCTTTATTGCCTGATTTCTTGCAGCCTGGTTCCTGCAACTTGTTGAACTGGGTGGAAACAGTAGCCGAACAGCCAGATTTTGCGATAGGGATGGAAAATCTGCTTTAAATTCATTTCTCTCAGCCTGTGGTCTCCCTCTGTCCTGCTGGATAATGGGGGACAGCCTTGGCACATTGGTGACAGATTTCCAAGGAGACCCAAACCATTGGGGAAAGTTTTTCCAGAGGGGGCATGACCCTCCAGGATTCCTGGAGACCTGTCTTTTACCTGAGCAGCACATCCCATGCCTGGCTGAAGAGTGCTCTTCCCCAGGTTCTGCAATGGGTTTCAGAGTTTGTTAAAACTGATAAAAATCTCTCTTAGCTACCAGGATTATGACACAACAAAATAGAAATTTTTGTGATTTTTCTCTACAGTGGAAAAACTCTGCAAAATAAGTGTCTGTTGGCTTTGAAAGTCCCTTGCTCCAATACTCTTACCAGATGGCTGACGGCTCACAGGGATGTGGCTGGTCTGTGTTTGCAACCCTTTAGTTCCCGTGGAGACGTGGCTGTTTTGTCAGGAAACAGCAAGTTCTGCCTGAGATAGTGACTGTGGCCTCTGTGGCTTTTTGGGGTGCAGGAAGAGAGAGTGGGAACCCCACACACCACACCTGGCAGGGCACAGCCTGCCCAGCCCCATGAGATACCCAAGGCACTGCTGTGGCAGTGACACCCTGCAGCTTTTCCACAGGATGCTGCTGTGTCCTGGAAGAGCATCTTGCCAAAAAGGATGCCAAGGCACGTGCACTGGAGCAGGGGCAATGGGTGCTGAGAGTTCTAATGGTCCTGGTGTGACCAATAATGGATGTGTTAACATAGTGTCTGCAACTAGGAAAGACAGGCTTATTTCTGTACCTCCCAGGAGACAGGCTGAAGCTATTATAAAGTTATTAAGCTATTATTATACACAGGTATTAAGGCTGAATGAAGAAGTCAAGTGATAGGAGGGCATACAAAAGAGAAACCTCAGAGGTGTGCAGCAGGAGTTAGGGAGTGAGATGGGGAGGCATTTGTTGTGGGAAGGGGCTGGTGCATCTGTGGGATCAACCAGAGCCAGAGGAGATAAAGTGTAAGTCACCTCTGAGCTCTTGACAAGGTGTGTAAACCATTTTCTTCTGCCATATGGCTGATTTGTGAGGATTCCTGCAGGGAGCTGAGCCAAAGGGCCCTTGTGCTGAGGACATCCTAGCCACCAGATCACCAAAAGCTGTTGTGATCTGCAGCATGAGCAGGGACCAGCCAAGCTCCAAAACCCAGGGGAAAGCCTACCTGGGACTGCATTTGTTATGGGCCTCTGCAAGGATTATGTCATAGTGTGCAAGGCTTTTCCTTTTGATGTGAGCAAGTGTGCAAAGCCTGTAAGGTTTGAATTCAAGCAGCAGGCTGGAGGAGGGAAGCTCAGCAAGAAAGGAGGATGCTTCAAAACCCAGTGTGGGTAGTGCCCTCAATCCACTCAGTGGGATACAGCAGCTGGATCTTTTTCCAGCAGTCTGAGCATCCACCACAGGGAGCAGAGCCAGGGCTGTGACACACAAGTGCAAAATGTTAGTCGGAAAGGACAAATGGAATGTGAAAAACCACCAGAAACTCCCAAAGTGGGTCAAATTCCTTGATGCATCTAACAATAGATGTAGGATGGGAAGGACAGGGTGGATTCAATTGCGTGCCCTCCTGTGCCTCCTAAAATTTGGGCCGTACTGTGGGCCTGGTGAGTGCGTGGTGGTGAAATTCAAAGCAGGTGGCTGAAATTGTGGAAGCCGGAGGCTCCATCTCTGCCTCCTCCACCCGGGCCTGCCTGGCATAATATTATCTTCACGCCTGAGCGAGGAGGACTTGGCTTATTAAACTTGCAAACCCGCCTTGCACTCGCCCTTGGGTATCCAGGCCTGCTGGGTCTCTGGGGCAGGATGTTCTAATGCTCCTTTTATGCCACGGCTACCGCAACGAGGCCTCCTTAATTGGCTTGTGGTTCCCACCAGCACTGCCAGCACAGAGCGAGCCATGGAGGAAAAGCTGCCAGCCACAGCTCCTGCTCGGTGTTGGTGCATCATTAGCTCACGTGTTGTCTCTCTCCCCGAAGACAAACACACTGTGTAGCCAAAAAGGTCTGTGGGGAGGATGCTCAGCAAGATCCAAGCACACGGAGTAGGGGGAGCACAGGTAGTTCTTGTTCCCCTGCTCCATTTGGTTTCTCTCCTCTGCCAAATCCCAGACTTTCAGTAGTATGGGGGAAATCTGCAGTGAAATGTCCTTTTTTTCCCCCTCTCTATTTTTAAAAGGACATCCTTCCCCTTCCTTGCTTTAATCAATTTAAAACAACCCTAGAGGAGCAAGACTTGGGTAAATAAATGTGGGAACCAGGGGAGTTCTTGAACTGTTAAAGAAATCAATATAAATCAGAGTAACCTTGCCCTGATGTCTTCCTTATCACCTCTGAAGCTCTACCTGCCTTTGTCTAACAACAATCTCAGTTAATTAGATAATTAATCTAATTATCTAATTAGGTGGAATCACTAATAGCTATTCCACCTAATTAGGCCAGTGGCTGTATCTCAGCAGTGGTGATTCTCTCTTTCTGACTAGCCCTCCACCTTCTGCCATGCCTCGAAACCAGGTTCTGACACAATTCACAGCTCTTTGTTTGCTTTAACCAAAACCACCTGGAAGCAGTTTTACATTTTTTTACTCAGGCTTTCCTTGAATGAAGGCAAGGTGGCCAGTTGGAAAGCAGAAAAGGAAGCTCTCAGAAGATTAATTTTTTTAGCAATGAATGCAGGAAGCTCTTCATTGTTTTAATTCATTCTCCTGGTGTAAGATTAATTTTAGCTCTGAACACAACAACCTGTTTTGAATTGATCCTAGGGAAGTATATTGCTCTGAGGCTGGGGAAACAACATAAGTAGCTTTTTCCCCCCTTTATTTGGACAAGTTTAGCTAACTCATGGCTGCAGTCCTAACTACAGTCTCTTCCCTGCGGATTGTGCTCCCAATCCGTCCTCTGCGTGACAGCACGAGGGAGCTGGCAAGAATTAAAACCAGCTTAAGGCCATTGGTCCCCTGGCAGCAGAGTCCCACTGCTCCTCTCTGCAGGGATGCTGTGGTTGGCAGCACCACATGCTCTGTTTGGATCACCTCTGTCCCTTCACCAGCTGTAGGTGCCTTTGGGGCTGCAAAGCTGCCATACGGCACTCGTCGGGTTTTTTCCTTTTAATGCCTAAATTGGATTTAAGGGCATTTTGGTACATTCCAAAACAAATCAACGTCTTATCTGCAAAACTGCCAGACTTGGCCCTGAGTAGAGATGGATGTGCTCACCCCTAGCACCCAGAGCTCTGCTTCCCTGGGATCCCACCTTATGCACCAGGAAATCCATTCAACCTCTGAGTGACCAGGAACTGAGACAGTTCCAGCCCCAGGAATGTTTAATGGTTCACTCCATCCCTACCTGTCGCTGGATCCAGCAGTGCTGCTGGATCCCCTCTGACACGTACAGCCTTAGTAGGTACAACTTGGAGCCCCACTCTGGCTGGGCTCAGAGTCACAGACACCATGGGAACCCTGGCTGGAGTCTGCATGAGGTAAAAGGGCCAGGTAGGTTCTGCAAGAGCATTTCTGCAATGAACCCCTTCTCTCACCTGGAAATGCTTCCTTCCTGTAGTGCTCCCAGGTTAATGTGCTGCAATAGCATCCAGATCTATGATCTGGTTCTGGGGAGAGTCCTACTCCTGCCTGACAGGAATGATGGGCAACTCACAAATCCACAGATTTTCATTTTGTTTTTCGGTTGTGTCTGGTTGGGGTTTTTTTTCTATATGTATATGTGACTGAAATACCATAAAATGTCTCCTTGGGGTAGTTGGATTTTTCTTTTAAAAAAACAAGTTATGTATTATATATATTCTTTTGAGCTGCTTGGAGCAAAGTTGTCTCAGCATTCTCATTTTGAAACCCCCATGTTGAGGTGTTTATTACAGAGTTGTGAAAATCCACATTTAGTTGAAACTTGGCAAATGTTTTTTGGCTTGAAGCAAGTTTTCTTTTGAAGGAGTTTACTATTAAGTGTTTAAGGGTTTTTTTTTCCCTTTCTCTCTATTTTTCTTTTGAAAAAGCAACACCTTCCAGAACTGGGTTCAGAAGCAGAAGGCCAGCTCTGCAGCAAGTGTGAAAGCTGCGAGCTGAGCACAGAGCTGCAGCCATTCATGCTTTTTTCTGACATCTGTTAAGAGAATGGGAGGAAGGGAAATCAGCTGTACTCTACGAGAAAAGAGGCTTTTTTGTTGTTGTTGTTGCTTTGGTGAGTCCTGAGTAGCTGCACTCCCCCAGATGCTGCTGATCCCAATGCCAGCTGCACAGAGCACAGCATCTCTGGCTGCCTGGAGCTGGTGCCTTCACACGCCCCAGAGCAAGCCAGATCTGCTGTACCTGGGAGAAAATCGAGCGTGCAGCAGGCTTGTTGCTGTTGTGTGACTTAGATGTGTACTGAACAACAACATTCCTGACAGGGGCTGGGATCATGTTGTTACAGTTCCACTGCAGTAACACAGCTACTGCTGCTCTGGTTTGTGCTATGGCTCAATATTGATGATAGTCCATACTTGGCTTTATACTCCCAAACTTCTCTGCTTTTTCAGGTGTGCAGACCCATTGTTTCCAAAGTGAGGCTGTGCAGGTAGATAACCAAGTATATGCAACCCCTGCTAGCAAACTGCACATCCCACAGAGCCAGGAGCAGGAGTCACTGGTGGGAAATGCTGTCTAGGGGAGCCCAACAAAACTCCTCTACCCCTTTTCAGCCTGCAGGCTGGGAGATGGGTGAACATGAGGATGGCCAGAGCAGACAGCCAGATCTCAGGCTGCACATCAGCAGGACCAGCCTTAGTGACCTTGTGCTTGCTTATGGAGGTGGACAAACATCTCCATAGAGAGCCAGGACCTCTCTGCTGCCTGAGTTGGTTCCTGAACTCGAACCCAAACGGGATGGCTTCTGAAGTTTTGAAATACTGTAGACAGAGCTGATTGGGGTTTTTTCCCCACTTCCAGTTTCTGGCAGCAGCTAGAAGCAGGAGTACCAAAGTCTTCGGAGTGAGCCTGCTTTCTCTGGCTGTACCTTTTGAAGGAAGGAAGGTTCTACCTTTTGAAGGAAGTTTGAGGAGGTCTAATAATCACCCTTACCTTGCTCATTTATCGGCTTAGTCTCCACCCAAGGGCGTTCCCAGTGCCCTACCTGAGCTGGCTTTGCTCACACCACCGTGCTGGCTGGCTGCCACTGCAGTGCTTGCTGTGGTAGGAACACACAGCATTGGTACTTTTGGTCCCATCTTCCTAGGCTTTTCCCATTTTTGCTCTCCTGTTGAAGATGCTTCAACAAAATGATATTTGTGCTGTGGAGATAGCAATGGACTGCCACCACTTTGTATCCCAGATAGGATAATTTCATGGCAGTATTTAAGATGCCTGGCTGGAATACCTGTGGTTGGACAAGTGTGAATTTGACTTTACCTGTACTGGGGATTTACAGCCCCTTCCACAACGCATAATTCACTTAGGTGATTGCATTGCAATGCTGACTTCCTCTTCTCTCACTCATGTTATCCTAATATTTTTTAATATATTTTATCAGGAGTTGTATTTTGACACTGTGCTCCCATGTATCATTGCTATGCAGATGTTACACACATCCACTGACCATTTTCCACTTGCTGGGTTTCACCAGTCCGTCCAGCAACTTTGTGTGTTTCCTTATCACAGGCTTCAGTGTTCTACAAACAGCATGGACCTAGGAGATCAAGGTGCTTTTTCCTGGTTGTCAGCATCTAGCCCAAAGGGGGAGGCAGATTTGGAGATGTTGCTTGTTTCTATGGATAATAATCAATAAGACCCATTAGGGAGACAAGTACATACATCACTAAACTTTGACCTCTGCTCTCCAGATCAGTCCCAAGATGCCTATTCATATGCTGGTGACATCCAGATTGCGCTGTTGCAAAAGCCTCTTTGCTTGGGAAGGGATTACAGATTTAAATTGCACAGCCTTTGCTATCTGTAGAGTACAGCATCCAGGATGCTTAGCTAGAGCCTCTAGTTTTTGTTGGCTTTCTTTACTACTCAGCTGAGTTTTCTATTTAACGCTGTTGCATGCAGAGTGTTTTATGCCTCTCTACCTTTCAGGCTGTTTTTCACTCCAGTCTGTCTGGCATTTTAAGGGTTTACAGACCCTGGAGATTCCTGGCACTGGCTGCTGCTTGCATATTGCTCCTCATCTTTCAGATCCTTTTTCTCCTACGTTGCTCTTCGGCAGGCTGTTTCTGATAGAAAGTTTTTGGCTTGCTGTTTGAAGTTCCTGATAGTCAGCATTTGATCAATTGCTAATTCAGTTCTACAACTTTTTTCCAAAGAAACCATGAAAGACTATCTAAAAATAGATTTAAAAAAAAGAAAGAAAACTTTAAAAATACCCTTATTTTGCTGAATACAGGAAGTTTTAAGTTTTCTGGGAGGAAAAAACCCACAAACCAAATTTAGAAGCAAATCAGAGATCCCAGGATGTTTGAGAAATCCATTTCTAGGCACAAAAGCTGGATGAAGAGTTTTCTTCTCCCTGTACTTCTTCCTCTCCCTTGAGAGAATATCTACTGAAATCTGTTGGCTGGGAACAAGCCAGATGAGATTCTTTGGTGTGGGTGGGTGAGAAGGGAGAGACAGGATTCTGGTGACAGCATCAGGGTCTGACCTCAGCGGCATCACAGGGACAGAGGGACTGTGAGCTGCTCCGCCGGTGATTCCTTCTGCGAGTGATCAAGGTCCATCTTTACATTGAGTGCCTCTGCTCCTCCCACTGCAAAGCTGTTTCTGTTCCCTGTTCCTCTGAAGGTTAGAAACAGATGTCTAGTTTCCATCCCACATGTCCAGCATGGGTCAGTTGCATTCTTCATTCTTGTTTAAGAGTTCTTTCATTGCTGCAAAGTGCTGCCTCCTTCCCCAGTGTATTTTACAGTGGTCATATCCCCTCCTTTGTTTCCCCAGGCTGAGCAAGTTGAGTTTGTAGAAACTCCTATCATAAAATAGGTTTTCCATTCCCCTGACCATTCTAGAAACTCTTCTCCATGCTTTTCCCTGCTTGAATGCATTTTTTTCTTCAACTGGAGAATTGTTTGGTGAATTTCAACAAGATCTTGCCTGTGCACTGTTCATTGGTGTTAAATGCTTCCCTGTCTCTATTCATTGGTACTTCTGACACCCCTGCTTGGCATTGGCCTTTCCAGGAGCTAAGTCACACAGTGGCACTCAAACACCTGAGACAGATCTTCTCCCTCCTGAGTGCCACACCGTTGAGCTTCTGCTCCAGGTGGGAAAGGCTGATTACAAGCAGCCAGCTGTCAAAGTCAGTAACAGTGTATTTCACCCCATTTCCATTTTGCTCTCTCAAAGTTGCTCTCTTCTTCCAGTGTGACATTCTCATCTTCAGGTTATAAGCACAATCCCTCCTTTTCCTAATGGAGTCACTAAAGGAAATATCAAGTAATGTTCATCCCCAGGCAGTTTTATGAGGACCTCTACCAATTATCTCTCCAGCTCCTTCTTGCTTCGTCCCTTGCCCACTTTGCTATGCTTGTGCTTCCAGCACAACTAAAAATACCCCATCTGACCTTGCATGCAACTCATTCCTGAAGTCTGGAAAATGGAACACTGTGTGGTAACTTCTGCTTATCACTTCCCCACCCCCCCAATTATCAGTAAAGTCTCTGAGTGTCCCTGTATTAAGCCAAAATGGTTGTTAATTCAGTAAGTTTTGCTGGAGCATGCATATATCTCTGTGTTGCACCAGGGCCACCCATCAGCCAGATCTGTTTACACAATCCCTAGCACAATTCTTTTCCCAAAAAGCTTATGAACTCAGCCTGGGCCACATATTCAAAGATGTTGTCAAGTGCTAAGTGAGATTTCCAAGAGTAGTTTCCTCCTGACTTCTCTCTGGCATCGGCACCCAAGCTGATGGCAGTTAACGCTGTGCTTTGAAAGCAAGAGAGGGTGCAGTATGTTGGCCACCAGTGCCTCTGGGCAATGCTTGTTTTCTGGTTTGCTATTTTATTTTGTGGTGAAGACTTCCAGGCTTCTGAGCACAGCCTCCTGCCTGCCTTGCCAAGGATGCTCTTATGTATGGCAAACATTATGCTGCTTTCTGTGAAGTCTGCTGGCTTTCACACAGCCTCTTTTTCTTCCACCTCTGGACAGTTTCTCCTCATACTGGAAACCTGTGGAGGCAAAACACATTTAACCTTCTTCAGGAGGACACAGCAAAATGAGTGCTGGCTGTTAAGGTGCTCTTGTGTAGCTGGTTCACCATTTCTACCCTCAATTGCTAATTTCCCTTTCTACCCACTTCTACTAAAAGGTGCTAATTGTGTGGTGATACGCAACTTCCCTGCCCTGGAGAGCGGCAGCATCACTTCTGATCCTTTTAGGTCTGGCTAAACTAATAGAGAGATCTGTGTCCTGAGCCTGATTCCAACTCCTATATAACAAATTCCTTATTAAATCCACAGAAAAGTAATTTACTAGTGGTTAGACTTTGGGCAGTTCAGGGCAGCAGTCACTTCTGAGAAGTTACGCATGTCTGATGCAAAATTACAAAAATGTGTATTTACCACAGTGACCAACGGGGCTGAGAAGCTCAAGTTAATATTTATATTTGGCATTGAACCCTATGCAAATACAGTGACTTTGGCTGGGTGCAGCGTCCTCGTTTATTTTCAAATCCTTTTATACCGATGGTCCAGGTGCAGGGAATTACCCCTGCGCTCTTGGCACTCCAGGTTTTGGAGGTCTCAGTGTGCTGAAGAAGCTGCTAAGAGGGTGTTTATCTCGGGAGCATATCTCGGAGCATCTCTGGCCAGTTGCTGTGGGGAGGGTTTGGACTGTTGCCTGTTTTCAGGGCTGAAGCAGGGAAGCAGGAGTAGCTGCGATGCCATTGGGGTGAGGGGGGTGCTGAGCTGCAGAGGGGGAATGCTGCTCCATCTGTCTCATCCCAACATCTCCGTACAGATATGAAGGCTGTACTGAAATAGTTTGCTCCTGACCTCCCAGCATAGGCTGTGGCTGCCAGGTTGGCCCAAGAAATTTGTGGCCTGTGCTGTGAACCTTCCTTCCCCACTGCTGCATCTCTTGTGCCCTGGAAACACCTGCAGCCATCGTCTCTTTACAAGGATTTTGTCATTAAAAATCCACGTGGTGAGGGAAGGGTGGAAAGAAGTGGGTTAACAGGACCCTCTTGTAGATGACAGTACTCTCAAACAAGCACACATTTGGCATCAATGAGAAAGTGGCATCTTCTGGAGGCAAGGATGGGAATTCCTTCAGGTGGATTTAGCACCTGCTGAACATCACAGTAAAGTTCAAACCATTTAGCTGGAATGAGTTTGGTTTGAAAACCATGCCATGTGGGAGACTAGAAAATTCACTCCTTACAGTTTTCAAATCCAGACTACTGGAGTTAAGGAGAAGTGTTAAATAACTTGCCCAAGGCTGCCTTGTGAGGACATGAGAGCCCAAACTCCATTAAAATCCTCAAATGCTCAGAGGGGTGCACTACCTGTGCCACCTCAGTGAATTTTGAGGCTGGCAGGATAACTCACTGTGCTAATACCAGAGTGTGAAAGAAACACCTCCACCAAGGCATTTGCCCTTTAGTTTGACTGTGTTTTCAGCCCTGACTTCTGCCAGTGGTGCCTGTCTTGGTGCGTTGGTGTCTGGAGAGGTCAACAGGGAAGTACTGCTTGCAGGACACAGCATCCCAAAAGCTCTGGCTGGACCAGCCTGCCAGTGGCCAGGGCACCCCTCCAGAACCCTCCATGAAGGAACAGACCCCAAACTGTGGCTCGAAGGGTGTTTAACAAACTGGGAATGATCACCTCCTGATGGATGTATGGGATTGAATGAAGTCATGCTGTGCTTGGCTTGCCAAGTTTTTAACACGTGACATTGAAAGCATTATTTGTCAAGGAAGGAAGGTTTCCAGGGGAATTGATAATGAAGGATGTAGTAGGTTTTTGGAAAGAAAACAACTTTTGCTATGAAAACAGCAACCCTGAAACTTTTTTGAGGAGATAAACTGCTTTCTAAAAATGGGCCACAGCTCCCTGCTGTTTCCACAAAAACTTACTGTAAGCCTGTGATGGCTGTCACTCTGCTTAACGCAACACTGTGGAGCTAAGGGCAGAAAATGGGAGTTGGACCATGCCTAAGTCAAAATTTCAGTGCTTTCTGCCTTTCTGTGCTTCTCGGGTTCTCCACTGACCTTGTCCCCAAGAATGGTGCTATTCCTGTCCCCACACTTTCTGTTGTCACAAAGATCTGGTAGTGATTGCACACCAGGTCTCTGTTTACCAGACCCCACAAGCATTGCTGAGTTCCTGTTCCCACACAGATTCCCAAAGCAAACGTTACAGCTATAATCTAAAAGAGCAAAAATGTTTGGAAAACAGCAGATGCAATGGGAAAATGACACTTCCTACATGTGATAATTGTGTAACCTTAACTCTGCCCTTGGAGTATGTCTTCGTCTTGCTGTATTGTTCAGGAACTTGTGTGGTGAAGAAAAAAGTCAGTGGAAGTCTGTCTGGAAATTAAAGTGGTTGGTGGAGGTGCCAGCAAGGGTTAAATTACCTGGGTGGGGATGGGGGTCTGGGTAGGGTAAATGGATTACATGAAGCTCTTTAATAGAGGAGGTGACTCTGTCAGCACTTGAAAATGGGCATTGGTGGAGGGAAGAACCCTCTGTGGCTTGTGAGTCCAGATTCCTAAAGCTTTAATGCACAGGACATGGTTATGTTGCCTCCTGCCATGTAGGTGCCTTATCCTGTTTTAAGCCACTTACATGGGCTTGCTTTTAAGCAATAATTTTCTTTCCCCCCCTTCCCTGTACTCAGCTGTAGATTAACTCTGCTCAGACTGTCTCCACGCTCTCCCTGCAGTCCCACTCACCACTCTCTCAGGTACAGCCCACGTCCCTCCTGTCTGCCCTGCGCCTTGCCTGGGGATGAAGTTTGCTGTTCACTGATGGGAGATGTTTGCCTGGCTTAGTCACCACTGAGAAAGTGGGAAAGCACAGTGGAAGAATGTCTGCACTGCAAGACGTGTGTGGCTGTACCAACTTTTTTGCCTTCACTCATCGCCCCTTGCACCATCCTTCCTCAGCTGCTCACGGCCCCCATCGCCTCTGGCTGCTGCAGAGGAAACAGCCCCATGTGAAAGGCGCTCAGCAAAGACAGTGACAGCTCATGCTTGGCATGTCACCATCCCAGCCTGCCCTGCCAGCGCTTCCACAGGCCCCAGGGGGCCGTGGGGAATCTCAGGGCAGGACTGCTGCTGCTTTTTGGGAAACGCCACTTTTTGAGAATGCCACTTTTTAGGAACGCCACGTTTTGCCATCTCAGGACTTTTGCAGAACCACAGCTCGTGCTTGGTGGAGTCGATAGATCACTGAGGGATTGACGGGGAACATTTCTGGAAGCAGCACTAGAGCAGCGCTGTCGAAACACCTTGGCCTCTGGGCGGGCCGCTGCCCTGACCCCGAGCCTGAAGCCAACTCACAGAGGTGGCAGCCGAGGCATCCGTGAGGGCACCGGGAGCCCGTCCCCGAGGTCAGGGCACGGCAGCAGGAGTTGCCTCGCTCTGCCCAGCCCCTCCGGTACTCCCAGCGCAGCCACCGGGCGGGCGAGCCGGCTCTGGCCGCCCTTCCCCTCACGGAGCGGGCCTGCCGTCCCCTGTGCGCCGCCGTCCCGCCCGCGGCAGCCCCGCTCCCCGGGGGACAGGCGGGCGACGAACCCTGCGAGGGGGCAGGGACGGGAAGGGAAGGGGCCACCCGCGGGCTGTGCCGAGCCCGAGCCCTCCCGGCGCGGAGGGGCCGCGGCGCGGGAGGGGCGGCTCGCGGGGGCTCCGTGCGGCGGGGGTGGGACCCGGCGGGGCGGCGCAGGGGGCGC
>VXAX01006620.1:1834786-1884576 GCA_013399835.1 Leptocoma aspasia | reverse complement strand
TGTCGGCTGCTCCCGGCCCTGCGGGAGAGCGGCGGTGCGAGCAGGCGCTCGGGTTCGGGGCTCTGTAACATGGTTTCTCATGTGTGTGTTTTCTTTCTCTCCTCCTCCTCCTCTCTCTCTCCCTCCTCCTCCCGCCGCCTCTCTCCTCCTCCCCAAACACACACGTACACACACACGCTTCCCCTCTCCCTCCCCCTCCTCAAGGCCGAAAAGGCAAGCCAAACCTGCAGCCGACGAAGGCTTTTGGGATTGTAGCGTGTGCACCTTCAGGAACAGCGCCGAAGCCTTCAAATGCAGCATCTGCGATGTCAGGAAAGGCACCTCCACAAGGTACGTCCGCACCTTTCAACGCGGTTCGTGTTCCGCGCTGGGCTGCGCCGACTTGTTGATTTTTTTTGCTGTTGCCTGGATATCGGCTGGTTGCATCCCCTCTCTCCCCCGATGCGGTCCCTTCTGTCCCCGTTCAAAAGCTTGCGGATTTTAAAAATTCTCTTTCAAGCGTTTAATTGGAGCTGGAAGACATGTTTTGTGGATGTGGCAGCAACCTGAATCTTTTTGTTGTTCTGTGCTTTTTTTTTTTTGTTGCTGGTGTACAGAGAACCTTTCGGAGATGCACGGCCAGCCAGAAACGCTCTGACTGTGGTTTGGGGCAGATGGTTTTCTGTGGTTTGAGTGGAGGTTTACCTGTGTTCTCTACGGGAGTAGAAATTATTTAGGATTAGGGAGCGAGAAAGGAAACGGCTGAAACTAAAGATGCCGTGAGAACAACTCCCTTCCTGAGATGTTGATCTCTCGGTGACTGTTGTAATCAGAAAGGAATCGGCTTTGTGCTCAGTGTGGGAATGATGCGGGTTTTTGAAAGCTTTAGCTGTCAGGTCTCTCTGACTGCCTTGCTCTGAGAAACTGTCGAGGTCTTTGTGAGGTGGTGAGTCTGACATGCAGTAGTTAATTTAATCTCAAAAAAGACCCCAAACTTGCTATTTTTCAGTTAGAGCGTTCAGAAAGTTTGTCCTGGAGGCATCAGTTGACGCTAAAGCAGGCATGTGGTGCTCTGCTTTTCCTTTCTTTTTGTGATTTGTTCTACCATGTTGATTTCTGATTTTGTTCATATTGTACCTTCCAAATTTGAGTTCCCATTGCAGTGCTCTGCCAAAGAAATAGTCTCTGAGGTTTCCATTGTGAAAGGCGTCGTTTTCCTTGAGTGCAGCTGTGTATTGAGGTGCTCTCATCAGCAGGCTGTTTGCATGACTTGGCTGTCTTGGCTTGATTGACAAAGGAGGTGAAAGCGTGTTGGATTGTTATTGTTCGCCCTGTGCTGTAGACAATGTGAAGTGCCTACATTTTTAATGGGGAGCATGTTTTCGGGCCATTGAAACTCTCTGAGTTACAGTAACAGAGCGCTGAAGTGCTTCACTCTGTGTTTTGTGATGCACGTCAGCTACAAGTATCTGTGCTTTTTACAAAATGTGGAGGTGTTGAACTTAAACCAGTAAATAGCATGGTTAGAGCATTGAGTAAGGTGGAGCTTTGGGACAGCAGCGTTCTGTGTGCACCTGGAGCTGATTCGTGACTCGTTCAGTCTTACTTGGTCGTGCAGCTGAACCTTCCCAGCGCGTTTGATTCCTGTGGGTTTCTGCTTCCTTGGCTTCCCCCTTGGCTCAGGTGGAACGTGTTGCTCCTGAGCCGCCCCTCCGGAGTGTGACCGTGCAGTCCCCGCTCGCTCCCAGTGTCACACCAGTGCCTGGGTGTCAGCGGGAGCAGATCCCTAATGAACTGTAGGGGCCCAGATGGGATCTATCCTGTATCAGACACTATTATTTTCATTGGCCACAATGCTGCTGTTCATTTGGAGAGCAGCAGCCTGCTCTCACATGCCCTTGCATTTTTATTTTTTGAGAGATAATTTTCGAACTGTTTGTTGCGGTAGTAGGATGGTTTGCCTTTTAAAGGGCCATTAAGAGCGATAGCAGTCAATGATTTCAGGTTAAGAGCTGTAGCCTTACTTGCAGATGTGATCCTTGGGTCTAGAACATTGTAATTCTGTTTAGCTTCTAATGGACCCTTATGAATGGCTTCTAATTTTAATTCATTTAATTCATCAGCTTTCTATTCATTTTTGCTGCTTTTAAAATTGCTTTTGTTTGTAGAATTTGAGAAAGTATTTAAAATATTCAATGGCCCATCATGTCTTCTTGCATATTTGTATAATTTATGAATAAATATAACAGAAAGCAGGAGTGATTGAGTGTTGTGAGAGAGCATTGTGTGTTGGGAAGTTCTGGGGGGTCAGAGCTGTTTGTGGTGTTACTTTGAATTTTATAGTATGTGACGTATGAGTCAGTGCTGGGAAATTTTTCAGAATTTTTAAAATAAATGACTGATGTAAAGATACTTAATGAATTATGATTGATAATTTATTGCTTGAAATATAAGGTGTCTGATGAGCTTGACTTTTAAGTTGCAATTTGACAAGTTGATGATGCTTTTCCACAGTTAAAACTGCCTTGCTTCATTGTGACTTACTTCAGTAACACTTACGGAAATTTATCAAACTCACTTTAAAAAAAAAACCTCAACCATGTAGTGAAAGACATGGTGAGGCAACTGTTTTTCATCAAATTATTGTGTACAATCACAGCATGCTCAGGGATTTTTTTAAGATCTGGTATGACCTACTTCCCCCCTCCCTCCACTGCGAAGCCAGTTATTTGTTGTGGAATTTACTTTGGCTGATAAATATTCTCTTATTTAAGAACTGGTGAGGCCCTTAGCTAATTCTCACCGTGTGTATATTTTTTCAGACTCAGTATAATCTGTTGGCATGTGGGAGGGGTGGCTGGCAGGAGTTGGAAGTTTTATCTTCTCAGATCCAACTATCTCCTTTCCCTGGGATCTCGTAAAAGGAGCTTCAAACAGCAGTGAGTTTTAGTAGAGTTGCCCTGCCAAGTCAAAATCATTGTAGAGGCTAAACAGTTAAATTGCACTCGACTGTTTTTTTAAGGAGCTGTTTATAAATATTTCAGGTGCACTTTTAAATAAAAATTAGGTCAAATCCATCTCTGAAGAATTGTTGTGCAAAGATTATATTAAACCTGTAGCACTTGAACACTGGATCTGTTACAGTATGTCACTAATTTCCTTTCCTCACCTGGATTCTTGCTATTTTATGGTTAAACTTTTATTACTTTCTATTTAGGCAAGTATGATGAGGTTTTTGACTGTTTTCCTTCTGTGAGGACGATGGCAAAGACACCAGCTCTGTTCAACACAGAGCTCAGCTGGGTGAGATGATGATTTAGCTGGCTGCAGAGTGAGCAGTGGGGAGCTGTTTGCTGGGGCTTACAGTGCCTTATTCCTTTCCTGGAGATTTTTATTGGTGTCACAGCACAGGGACCTGGTGCTGGTCACCACTTTCACTTGTGTCCTGTGGCTCTTCTGGTGGTTTGCTCTGGTGTAGCAACACCAGCTCCTGCACTCAGGAGAAGACTGGAGTTGAAACTTGTGCCAGGAAGTTTGCTCCACAGAGGCATGTTCCTTTCCAATATCCATTACTTCTTCAAACACGGAAGGAAAGTTTAGTTTGGATTTCCTAGGAATGTGAGGGCAGGATTTGGCCTTGTATTTCCTGTGAGTTCCTATTTAGGGGTGGGTGATGGCTCTCTGTTTCTGTTTGTTTTTCTTAATGGCATTCTTGCTCTTCTTCTCCTTTGCTTCTCTGATAGTTTACATATATTGTGTTCCTGTACACCTCTTGTAACTTCCTCTCTCCTCCCAGGCAGGGCTGTGAAGTGTTTCTGCATGGGATTGTTTTCAGACTTCATTGTGAAGGAGACTATTTGCTCCCCTCCTTATGATTTCAGGGAAACTGGTTTTTGAAACTTTCTTTTTGGATGAATAGGCAAGCGGTGTGATGTGGTGTGGAGCTTCTCCGATATTAATTCTTCTCTAAATTTGGGATGAATGCTTTTCTTTTCCAAACTCCACATCCTCTTATCATGAATGTGCCTTGAGTACAGAGAAACACATTTAAAGTCAGTGGAAAATGTGAAAGCAACAAATGGATGTCTGATATGCAAATTAACAAAACAATGGGAGCTTTTAATACGAAATTGAGTAGAAATGTCTGTGTCCTCTGCAAGTATGAATTTAGCAAGCATTTCTGTTTTATTTGTTGCTAATACCTGTATGCCTGAAGTGCAGGGTTTGGAGTTTGCATCAAGTGATGTGAATGTGCACTTCATTGTGGAGTGCCCAAGGACTGATGGCAGTAGTGCTTCACCTTTTTGCCTTATTTTTGAGGGGAGGCTGAGGTAAAACTGTTTATAAACCAAATTCTCTTGTATGGAACAGATGTCTCAGATACTGGCCTTTGTTTCCCTTTAGTTCTGTGAAAATTTTCATGTTTGCAGGATCTGAACTACCACCTTGAAGGATGCAAACTACTGTCCATGTCACCATGGAAAAGTATTCTCTTCTGCATCCAAGCTGGGCTGACCAGAATAGGCACCAGATAGTCCTGCTATTCCTGGAATGAGGAATCAGGCTTATGATCTGACCTTCATACAAATAATATGTGCCCTGCTTATTTGCCATGTGTTTGCAGGACTGTTCTGAAAACTCTTGCAGTGATGTGTGGCTGTGGTGTAGGTTGGAAGCCAAGTGGTTTAATTTGGTTCTCTCAAATTAGTTAGCTTTCACTTGCATAAAGGTGGCTTTTATTTAGCATCATAGCTGGCCTTTAAGTGGCTTAATTTCTATAAAAATGGAATATGCATCTTGTAAAAAATAAGCTGTTGTGGCAGCAATGTTCGTGCTTTTACTCTGGAATATTTGTTTTACTGTTTGGCTGTTTAAATCTATTGTTAAATCATCCCTGTTTTTCTGTTGATGGCTGAATTTAAATGGCTGTTGGATTAGGAGGAGTGAGGCATGGGCTGTGCCAGCCTGGAGTTGTGGCAGTGTTCCACATCCACATCCTGAGGATGCCTCCCCCTCAGGGACTGCTGTTCTGGTAGGGGAGGGTGCAGTGTAACTCTGCCTGGGTACTGCTGAGTGCTGGAGTGCACAATACCTATTTGCAAAATGTTTGCCCACGTGCCAGGAGTTCTCAGGATCTCTCTTGTCTCATCCCTTACTCACCAGCACTGCCTAAAAGTAAGTGGCTGTTACTTTGTGGGTTTGGGGAGTGCTTCTGCTAGGTCTGGGAAACCCACCAGGGCAGAGGAGCCAAGGGCAGGAGCAAACACCATCTGACAAGCAGACAATGCTGATGGTTCACAGCAAACCCTGCATTCTGGGGCTGTGGTTTGACAACACACCAAGTTTGAATCTGTGACTTGTATTGCAGAACCACATGTGTCTCAGCCACATGGCTTGGAGTATTGATCCATTATGAACTGACTTCTGGTACAGATTCATGCTACACTTACTCCTTAAACTAGCATGGGGTTAGTCTGTGAGGCTTCAACTGAGCAGATGAGGCTGTTCAGCTTCAGATCAGCTATTATCTGTCAGCCTGGTGCAAGCATAGCCCTGGCATAGGATCTGTGTCTTGTACTTTGGCTGTTGGAAAGAAGTGAGAGTTGTGTCCTGATTTGCTCTTTGCGGTGTTTGGCTCTGATTAATGATCTCATTACCATCACCCCAGGATTTCTCTTAGATCTCAGCACCTCTGGGAAATCATTCTCAGCAGGGAGAATCCTCAGTGTTGATGTGTAGCACCAAGGCAATACCCCTTTGCTATGGTTGTCAGATTTGGGTACCTGAGAAGCTGTGGGTGGCAAATTCAGTAGGGAGTATGGTGGTTCCTGTGACTCACTTTGCTTCTACCACTTTTTTTCTGAATGTCCTACTAAGGAATAATAGCTATACCTGTTGTTTTCCTTTTTCTATTAGGATAAAAAGATCTTTTGGTTAAAATAAATAATAAAATCTTCAGCATGGAAAAGGGGTGTTGATAATATTTATGTAGAGTACGTTTAGGTTAATTGTGGGTGGTGGGGTTTAATCTCTGATTTCTGGTGGAGACTCTCTGAATATCTGATGGATAAACTGCGACACTGAGTGTGTTAATACATCACTGGTAATATGCAGCGTGGATATTATTCATTTTTCCCTTCCTCCATAGGCTGCTTTTCTGGGAGATGGGAATCTAAATCAAAGTATGTATGTGTGTGTAGGAGGAGAGGGTATGCAACTCTCTTTTATTGCTGTGAGCAGACGTGGCGTCCACTGGGATGCTGACCCCTGGCTCCCAACAGGTCCTTGTGGGGAACTGGTAGGCAGAGGAATGCAGAGCAACTTTCTGTGCATGCCTTTCTTAATTGCCCTGATTGTTTCATGTTCCCATCAGCTGCAGCTGCCTTTGCAGGGCTGGTGGGTGTGTGCACCCTGATGTGGGGTTTGTCTGATAAGAGGAATTGGTTGAACTGCAAATAAGACAGTGTGCAGTGTTGCCCAGAGTGGTAGTTGAGAGGAGGCAAGTGGTGGATGTAAAGTGTGGTTCCCTGTGGCCATCCTCTGCTCCTGTGGCATTCTGGCTGAGTGTCCTGTGCTCAGTGTTGGTGCTCCCCAGCAGCACGCAGCACTCTGGGACTCTGTTTTGGCTGAATTTTTAGGTCCCTGAAGAAAATGCGTGAGACCTAAGACCCTCACGAGGGGTGAAAAGAGTCAAGAAATGTGCTGTGGGCTGATGGATTGTTTTGGCTGGCTACACCTGGCTTTTGTGCTGTAACTTGGTCACCCCTGCCATAACTCCAGGCGAGTTCACTGCTGATCCTGAATCATCTGGTGTCACTCGTACTCCGGCTGCTTTGCATTATTGGTAGGCTTACTGTTCCTTGCTGTGGCACTGCTCCTTTTCTTCCTGCTCCATTGTTCTTGAACAAGCAGACAGGTCCTTCCAGGGTCCCTCGGTGAGGAGCACAGAAGTTCACAGCGCTTCTGGGGAGTCCTGCTGGTCTGCAGGAATATGGCAGCAGAGTGAGACACACGGCTCCCGCATCAGGCAAAGCACGCGCTCTGCTTGTCCTTTATTTCATGTGCGTCTCTCCTTGTCTGGGAAATTCCTCTTTGGAGGAAACCCACTGACCTCTTTTGAGGGATTTCAGGTGGTTCTGTAGGTTAGTGGGTTCCAGCCCTGCAATGTGGGTCACTTGCAAGGTGCGCTGGAGTTTTGTAATGCGCAGCTCTGACCTGAAATAGGATTCATACAAACTCTCTGTGGCTGTGTCTTGCAGCTGTACTTTGTCTCTTTGCACTGGGCTGTTTTTTCATAAGGTAAAAGGAGAAATTTGGCCATTTCCAGAGGGAAGGGGTCTTACAGGAGGGTTTATGACTATTTATTTAAAGTTGTTTTAGACAGGTAAGGGCAAATTTCCCTTATTCCCACTTTATGTTAGGGGCACAGCAAAAAAAGCAGACCAGGAACACTGAGTGGCCCATCTATGCTACCCTAAGCAAATGTCCAGGATTACAGGATACAACAGAAATAATGTGGAAATGCCTCCATTAAGTTTATGTAAGTTCCTTTTAGAGCTGACATATGCTAAATTCATTGATTGTCTCTTTGTGCAGACAGATTTCCTTTACATCAAGCAGAGCTCCTTTCGCACTTTTTTGGTACATCTGGAGGTACAACCAGCTCCTTAACATTGCTCTTCCCATAAACCAGCTATTAATTAGGAGCATGTTCTTTGTAGCAGTGCTAATTGGTACACCAGCAAAATTACTGCCTGTTAAACGTGGGGAAGATAGTAATTCTGACTGGCTCAAATATAAGTGAGAGAGGAAAGCATCACTTCTCTTTGCTCGCCCACTGGGTTTTGTTTGACTGTTCAGTTACTCATTGTATTCCAAATCACGTGAATCTCAAGTTCTCCCTACAAAACCCAAAATTAATTGCTTAAAACTGGGTGTTGCTTCGATAATATTTTATTCCTGAAGTTCTTTTCTGTGTTTCTGCAAGTTCAAAGTACACCCACAGCCAATCTTCTGTTAAGTAATACTGGAAATTCACAAGGAAAAGGGCTTGTAGGGATCTAAAAGATGGATCATTAAACCAGGAGATCTGATTTGAACTCTTTGTGGTCTTTCCTGAGACACTGCCCTGGGATTGTGGAGCACACCCTTATGCCACAAGGATCAAGGTACTAAAAATTTGGAGAGGGAATTTTTACAGGGGCATGAAGGGACAGGACGAGGGGAATGGCTTCAAACTGGACAGAGGGCAGGGTTAGATTAGGTATTAGGAGAAATTCTTCATTGGGAGGGTGGTAAGGCCCTGGCACAGGTTGCCCAGAGAAGCTGCAGCTGCCCCATCCCTGGAACTGTTTCAGACCATGTTGGATGGGGCTTGGAGCACCCTGGGATAGTGGAAGGTGTCCCTGCCCGTGGCAGAGTGGTTGGAACAAGGTGATCTTTAGAATCCCTTCAAACCCCGGCCATTCTATAATTCTTTGTTCAGAAGTTCCAAAAACTTTAGTTTTAGGATCTCACCAGATTGGTTGTCTTTAAATAAAATGGAAACAAAACAAGTCAGTTTTGGATTTTGTTTAGGGCTAAACAAGGAATAAATGTTTAGACATGTTTTCTCGAGCAGATTGTTCATGGGGATTTCAGAGTTATAATGAATTGTTTGTAACATGCAGAGGTGCTAAGTGAGATGAAATAGCTTGCCTGAGATAAAGCTGCCTTCTTCAGATTTATATTTTTGAGTAGACACAAGTGAGACTGATCATAATCTAAAATATTTTATCTGAACTAAATTATTTTTGTGCATGTGGAACTGTGTCTGGGTAATTCATGTGCAGCTTCACATGGTTGATTTGGGGAGGTGGACAGAGGATGCAGAACTGCTGGGATTTGGTGGCTTCAGTGATGTAAAGTTGATCAGAAAACTGCCCAATGACTGGTGAGTGTGGGTTACTCCCTGCACCCCAGTCCCATATGTGCAGAGTTTTGTAAATTATAGGGGCATTTATTAATGGAATAGAATTGTTCCTTTCTTTCTTTCTTTTTTTTTTTTTTTAAATCTATGTAGTAAATAAATACATGGAAGGATTTATATTTTCTTTCACTTCTGTTTGCAGATGACAGTGGAGCTTGTATGATGTTAATGTGATTTCAGCTTGTGTAAGAGATGCTGGAATTCACCCTTTAGCAAGTCAGCTATCTAAATGTTCTCTGGATGCCATTTTTAATCTGTATGATTATGTTCACTGTCTGTGTTATAATTTGATCAAGAAATTTATGTCTATGGTATGTGTTTCATTCCTTTGTTTAATTAAAAAGAAAAAAGATCTAGTTTAGCAGAAGGATGTAAATCTTACTTGTCCTGGGTGGACAAAGCATGCTGGTCTGTTCAGGTTGCTTGAAATGTGTATCTCTGCTGAAATATTTGGCTCTCATTATATATCTTGGAGCTCTTATTCTGAAAGTGCTTTCAGTGTTTTTTTCGGAAGTGGCACAGAGCACTTTCTCTTCCTGAGATGAGATTTCAATAAGAGAGGCAATACATTGATGGATGATGGCCCTGTGATGGAGTCAATCAGCCAGTGCAGTCATTTGTCTCCTGGGGATACAGGGTAGAGCACATCATTAGCAGCAGAAGGGGAGGCTTTCCTCTGTAATGCTAATAGGGCTAGGGAGCTGGTTGGTGCCTGTTTGCTGCCATTGCTCCGTTGTTACAGGTGCCTTGTGGAGAAATAAAACGGTTTTCATTTGTTATCTATGGGTGTGGATCAATTTAACAGAAATATTCAATAAGCTTTAGGAAATGTTTGTGATTCAGCATAATATTAGCAATTTGTAAACCTGCATCGTGTAAAAATGCTGCCCATAAAAATGGTGAATTATTCTGGGGGAATTGTGTGTGTCTTATTGGTTTTACACGCAAGTAGCTTGCCTGGTGGAGAAAAGACAGGCAGCTGGCTGATTTGAAGGGTGGTGGGTCTTAATTGGAGGGGAAGTGTTGAAAGGGAAGCCCTTGGGTTGCAGAAGTTACTGCAGCAGAGTCTGGTGGTGCTGGGCTTCTGTCAGAGCAAAAGGCAAAGCACGAGGCAGTGAGGGAGGGTGGCTTGTCCGAGGGACAGGTGGGGCTGTGCTGGTGTGTGGCAGCAGCACCGAGCTGGAGTCAAGGTAGCTTGGTGTGCTGGCATCATCCAGCTTTGCCCAGGGAGGGTGAGTTAATCTGCAAACTGCTGTTCCTCTGTGGCTGCTTTGCTCCTTTCTGGGCTCTTGGGAGCCACAGCAGTGATCCAACCAGGAGCAAGCATGGAGTCACAGAGCAGGTATGTGCTCTCACGGTGGTCAGGAGTGCTCCTGTTATGGGATACAGGGCTGCA
Organism: Leptocoma aspasia; assembly: GCA_013399835.1. NCBI lineage: Eukaryota > Metazoa > Chordata > Aves > Passeriformes > Nectariniidae > Leptocoma > Leptocoma aspasia. The sequence goes on along the minus strand of VXAX01006620.1, from coordinate 1,874,233 downwards.
AACCCTGTGTAAGCAGAATCTGTGTCCAGAGATGGTCAGTTCCAACAGGGCACACACGGAAGCTGTAAATGTTGGGAGGAAAGGGTTGTTCCAAGTGCCTGGTGGGTGTCTGTGTACCTTCCAGCACTGTGAGCAGGGGGCTGGCAGCTCAGACATGACGGCTTGGGGGGGAAAAAAGAGCTTTAACTTGCTGGGAATCTGGACATTTAGGTAACTCACCTGCATATGTTTACCTATCTGTAAAGTTAAATGCACTATGAAGTCCACATGCAGCTTGTAGGAGGTAAAGTTCATTTTTGGGAAGCACTTCAGGTTCTGAAATGTCTTCTCAAAAACTGCACGTGAAGTCAGACTTAACAAACAGTGTTTATCTTCCTTTCTCTGAACTGTGTAGATAATGGTTAAAAAACAAAGAGCAAGGGCAGCCAGAAAGCAAGTGATGTTGAGCTGCTGGAATGGTGTGGTGGGTACTTTTTGTACACTTCTTTTCTCTCATGTACAGCAATGTCTTTGCTCCTGAAGTATGGGAGGAGTGGCTCAGCTGTGTGGTACTAAAGGCATGGGGTTGTCAGAGTTGTGCAATTTTACATAGGGGTTAGCAGAGCAAGGAACATGCTTTGTCATGGGTGTGGGAATACAGGGCTCTGGCAGCAATTAAGAGTCATTAATTAGGAGTGCTTATTGCCGGATATGAGTCAAGTTAGTTGTAAGTTGCTTAACTTCTGAGGTGAAGAAGAGCTGATGCATCCGAGACATGCTTTGTTAGCATCCATGGGACTGTGGGGTGTCCACAGGGACAGGCTGGAATAGCAGAGCTCAAACTGAAATTTTGAGCTTCATTAGATGACTTATTGACAGTGACAGTTTGGCAGCACGTCTGCCAGCTGGGACCACACATTTGCATTCAGAACTGTAGACCTGTGAAGGGTTCCTTGAGGTTCCTGGGTTCCATCAGCTGGGAATGTACAAGTGCACGCCAGGAATTTACACTGCTGGGCTGAGACACACTGAATCAGCATTCAAAAAAGCAACAGGGAAACTTTCTGGTGAGTGAAAACTGTTCTGTCTCTATGAAGGGGATGATATTTTTTCCAATAACAAGGTAACAAATTGATAGAAAAATCGATGATAAACAGCACGTGGGTAGAATATTATGCCCGTGTGCTGCGTACCTGCTCTGTGACTGCACGGGAGGTCACACCTTCACGTTCAGCCTGTGCACTTACAAAGATGTAAAACATGAGGACAGTCTCAATTCTTGTGCCTGAAAGAGGCATTTGTGCTGCCAATGGCCCAGCATGTCAAGCAAGTAATGGAAAAAGATCTGTAATAATGTACCTGTTATAGTTCTCAGGGTTTTCTCTAATGTGCAGGGACAGTGAGGGATAGCACTGAGCAGTAGTTTGGTTTTATTTCCATCTCTCTAGTTTTTCCTGTCTTGCCATTTTTTTTGAGTTTAAAGCCAGACTAACTTTCCCACTGGCACTCTGAATTCAAAACTCTGAAGTTGTACAGCTGTGTACTGCACTTGCTTGTTTATAAAAGCTGTCACAAGCTTGAGTGGTTTATTTCCTTTTTCTCCACAAAGGTGTAGTGTGAGGAGCAGATTTACTTAGTCACGGGTGTGGGAATACAGACATTGTGCTTAGAAATGAGTTTAATAACAGTTGGTTACTTAATTTCTGAGTGTGCTGGCATCTGCAAAGCTGCCTTGGTTCAACAGGTGTTTGATGCTTGGGGAGAATGTGACCTTTTGCTCCTTGCATTGATTTTTTGAGTCATGTCCAGAGGCTGCAGAAGTCAGCGCAGCACTTTGCTGTCAGCTGCAGGGGCTGGATCAGGCCTCCGGGATCGATGCACTGAGAAGAAAGGGAATGAGTTGACATGAAACTTAACATGGTTGTTTTTTGTGATCTTGCCTTTTTTGCAAGACTGTTTGTTCAAGTAGATGTTTTTAATAGATAAAAAGATTTGAGAAACGCGTTGAATAAAGCCCTAAACAAAGACTTCAGGGAACAGCGTGGTCTGTGTCCATATAAGCAGAGGACTCCTCAGACTACTGCTCTTGGTCTTCCTGGAGCCTCTAAAGTCTGAACAGAGCCTGATACTGCTACAGTTCTGGATCTGGTTCTTTTCTGTTTGTTTTTTTTTTTTTTTAAAGGGAGCACCTCTGTGACCAAACATTTTCTTGTTTTCAAGCAGAATGTAACAAAATACCCAGAAAAACCCAAGAGATTCACCAAATTTTGCAGAGCTACTGTTTTCAATGAGCCTCATCTACGTGCTCACTTGTATCAAAAAGATGACATTCCTTCTCCCTGGAGTTGTATCCATGTCTTTGCTTGTATAGCCAGCAGATGATTAGTAGGTAAGACAGGTCGACTATCGTGACTTGCTGCTTTCCCTGCTTGTGCCAGTTTAGGGTATTATCATTAACAGCTTTTAAAGTAAAGTTCCTCCTGGAAGAATTGCTGGCTCCAGGCAGAAAAAGTTTTCCAGCCAGCTCTGAACTACTGGGACTGTTGAACTTTTTGAAATGCTGTTAACTGCTGCAAGTACACCTTGAATCATGCATAGCCTGAAGAGCATCCTGGGGGTAGGGAGACATAAATAATTGTTTAATTGCTCTGCTGTGTAACTTACATCATGTTGAGTATATAGAAAAAACTGATTCTACGCAGTGTTTTACAGTAACAATTCTCCGAGTCTGAAGGTGAGCATTTATCCCAGTAAAGTTTAATGTGGTGGCAAGCAAGACATGCAAATGTGTCTTGACCTGAGTTTAACAAAAATGTTGCCAGTCTCTCAGCTTTCAGATGTTTGGTAATTGTGCTAACTGAAGTCTTGAAGAGTTTTAAAAAGAAAACATCATTCTATTAGAAGGAAAAAGTTTGTCATTAACATGTACAAATTGTTAATAACTATTTTCAAATTTCATTAGATTAATGAATAAACATGTCTTCTGTGGTTATTAGCAGATACAGCAGAAATCAAATAATATACTAACATTGTTTTAATTAAGAATACATTGATAATTCTAAAAATTCACTTTTGACATCCAGCTCTTAGCCTTGAAATGAATGTCAAACTTGGGCTTTTTTATACTCCAGGAAAATATGCTCTTTTCTCAAAACATGCAGCAAAAGCAAGCTCATGAAAATCAGTATAACAGAGTACAGCCACTGCAAAATATCATTACAATAGTTAAGCAATTAGCCCACTGCATGACTTAGCAGGAGGGATAAATAATGCATGTAGAATTGTGTTGGAGCTTGCAGGGGCTGGCAGAGTGGCTGGGAAGGGCAGAGTCTGTGTCCAAGGAGGGTGTCTGCTGGGTCCAGGAGCTGATGGCTGAAACCTTTCAGTGCCTGTGAGGAAATGCAAACCAGACCAAATTTTCTCTTTTCCCTATCAGTTTGAAGGAGGCCATTGGGAAGGAGTCTTCCTTTGCTGTGTTAGCACAGCTTGGCTCCTGCTGCTTCCCAGAGCTGTCCCGTGGACAGCGTGTCCCAGCCCCTGATGGAGCTGTGGGCCTGGTCAGCAGGAATATTGGCTCTTTCTGCAGCAGACAGATGAGGGGTTTGATTTGTCTTCCTTTCAGCTAGAACTGCATATTCTGAATCTGTCAGTTGCTGTCAAGAGGATTGTACTTTGGATTAGTGAGCTCCTGGAAGCAGTTTGAATCATTGCAGTTGAAAGCACGCTGAACAGCAATGTAATTAATAGTTATATAATGTACCCAACAAGCTTAGGAAGCCAGGATGTAACTGGGAAAGAAACACAGCCCCATGCAATCCCTGCATTGCCTGAGGACCACTGTGCATTTAAGGGGTGATGCTTTCTGTCCCAGGACCGTTATGGTCAGGGCAGGTTTGTTGCTGATGTGTCGGTTCAGTCACAGGACTTATGGAGGCATCTTTCTGCACCTTTCCCTTCCTTTTCTCTGATGTCCTTCTCATCAGGCCCTGGTCAACCCAAGAACATTGTTCATGTTAGGCTTCTTGGAACTCTTCTTTGCTTCTGTGTTTGCAGAAATCTTTGGCTGCTGTGTAATTGTGGATGCCACATGAAAAAACTCCCCAGCTCCTGACAATAATACGCATTTCTGTTGTGGAGTTTTTGAATAAACGTTTCAGGGCAATTATGCAATACCTTTCTGCTATGCAGTACCTGTCAGCCCTTAACCACTTGTGTTTTTAGGGGAGCTGAAATGGCTGTTGAGCCTTCCAGAGTAGTTTCTGCTTTGTGACAAGCTCAAACCTGTCAGGCAAAGCTGTGTATTTCAGCAAGGCAGCAGGTGAGTCTGTGCACCTCAGACCTCCTGTCTTGTAGGGATTGGATTGGAGGTGTAATGCTTTCAAGTTTTTTATATTAATGTCTGTGAATATCTTATGCACACAGAGATGGTGATCAAAATTCTGAGGTGTTGCTCTAATTCTGGGTGAGTTTGATAAAAAATTAATGTAATTTTCTTCCTTTAGCTGACTGCTGAACACTTCAGTTGTCTTAAACCTTTGCACTCCAACATCTAAAAATGTTTTTTTTTCTCTTAGCTGGTGTGTAGGTGTGTTTGGAGCCGTGGTTTAGTGGTGGACCTGGCACTGCAGGGTTGGACTCTATCTTAAAGGTCTATCCCAACCTATGTGATTCTGTGAAAAAGGGAGAATTTTGCTGGTACACAACGTAGTATTTCTGTTTCTAAAAGGGTACCTTATCAAATGTGATTGGTGATTGGTTGGTGATTAATTAGAAAGTAATTCTCATGTCTAAAAAGAGCTACTTTATTTTAAAATGGGATACTACTGCTAATCAAATGTAAGGCTGCCTCCCCTCCTGGTTTCTATCTACATTGCTTCCCCAAGTCAGTTTGCTCAATAGTCACTGCCACTGACCTTGGATAATTAAGAAAAAAGTCTGCTGTTCTGAGGAGATAAATGCAGCTTCTGTTTGGAATGAGGCTGATTAGCTCAGTTGTGAAAGTGTAATTTAATGTCTGTAGTTTCTGCTGGGATGGATGCTGCCTCTGCCAGGCTTGATGTCCCTGTTCTGCTCCCTGATACCCACCTGAAGCTGTTGCTGAAAATCCCCAGGGCCTCCAAGATCTGAAACTTGCAATGGACCTCTTCAGTTTTCAATGAAAGTAAATTCAAGGCTTCTTTTCCTTTCTGAGTCACTGACACTTTCAGCATATTCCCAGTGCAGCTACAAGGCTGCAGTTGTGCCCCGGGTGGGGCTTTGAGATTCCTGCTTGGAGCAGCAGCTGGAGCAGGGGTTGGTGCACGAGGCTGTTCCTGTTCCATGGCAAGGTCAATGTCACTGCCAGCCCTGTGCACTGGGGGCTGAGTGGAGACCAGAGAAACACCAGTGAAAAGGCCAAGTCACAAAAACAAGAAGAGAATTAAGGAGAACAAGAATTTTTTCAAACCTGTGAAAATATTTGTCAAAATTTGTCTGTTGGACAAGTCCCTTGCTCTCTTATTTGTCTCTGTGCTGCTGCTTGGGCTTCATTTTTTACTTCTGTTTTTGCTCTCTGTCACTTGGATTGTTTGTGACTTAAAATACCTGCTTGTTTACAGTGTGAAGGCTGTTTGTTTTTTAAACATTTTCATGATGATCATTCAGTTGCATGGTATTTTAGTGGGCTTTTTTCTTAATCTAGGTTTTCCACATGAGACACTTACTACTGTATTTGTTCTGGCAAAGTACTCCAGGCTGAAGATGGTTCATAAAGTTAAAGTTGCATTTTAGTGATTTTTTTTTGGTTTTGTTTTTCTTTAGCTGGTGCCAGCCTCTTCTTTAGAGACTATACTCTGGTGGTAAATTGTGTATTTTGTCAAGTTGTCTTTTGTTATTACACAATGGGGGACTGTTCCTGATGGGATCTTCGGGTGCTGATGTGGAGCCAATAATTATCAGTAGGATTTTGAATGGCATGTGGACTCTTAGCCTTTGAAGCCAAATCTGCAGCCTTGAAAATCTTCAAGTCATCATAATCTTCCCCCCCTATAAAGGTAGAAATTTATTTGGGAAATTGCATAAGACTTGTTATGCAAGCAGTCTCTTTTTAGCCTCTGTGTAAAGTGTATTATAGAAAAAAGTGTTACTTTTTTTTTCAAATTCAGGCAGCAAGCGGCACAAAAACCTCACAACTGAGATATTTTAATGAAGAGAGGTTTTAATGAAGGTTGTGTTGTGTTTGGAGCAGAGGTGAGGCAGAACTGCACGCAGCTCCAGCAAATGCCCACACCTGTTCCCACAAAGAGATTCAATTCCCACCATGCATCCAGTTCCAAGGCACAGTGATTGAGTAGACAGACTGTGGATAAAATCAACATAGGTCTGCAAATTGAAATACATTTTCACTGGAATGTTGCTAGTAAACAACTTCTTCAATGAAATATATCCATACCTTACTTTACATCTCATTTAAGGATTTGCTAGGTCATTTTTCACACGTCTGTGCATGTCCTGAAGTAACTCATTTTGTAGACGTCCCTCCCTTTCCTTTGCAGGCTGGTGCATGGCTTTGTTTTTGAGTTTCCCTGAGAATCGGGTTTTAAATAGAATGAGTTGATACAGTGAAGTATTGCTGGGGTTGCAGGAGAACACCGGACCCTTCGTCCTCTTTACGCCTTCAACTCCACAGCATTAAAACACAGTGTGGCTGCTTCCCAACATCGAGGGCCTTATGGGTTTTACATTCGGGTTGTGGCTGTATGCCTTGAATAAATCTGTTTAGTTGAGGAAGGGTCGTTTGATGTAACATGTCTGAATGGAAGAGTTACTTGAACAAAAGAGACTTAAAATGAAGCTGTTAATTGTCACAGCCGGTGACTTTTTTCTATGCATTGCTGCCAGCTGAGAGCACTTTAAACTCCCATCTGAGGTATGAGAAGGCCCATGCCTCTTATCTGCACCTCCCTGAGTAAGGAAAGCAGTTGTTCAATTATTCTCTGTAATTAGTGTGCTTCAGTGGGTAGGCAGGTATTAGTTATTCACAGTCTCTTTCACTCCTGCTTTTCCAGGAGTGTTTGCCTACCAGTCTTCTTCCTTCTCTGTCCTAAGGCATCTGGATGAACCTTACCTGTCAAGACCTGGGTACTGGGTGGGCTGTTCCTAACAGCTGTGAAAAGGGGGAAGTTTAGATCAGTACAAAAATCAGTCCAGCTGATATAAGAATGTCTTACCTAGGTTGAAAGAATTTGAAAGATGCTGTGATTGCAATAATGAATGAAATACTTAGAATAACTTTTCCAGTTTTCTGTGGTTCCGTTGGAAGGAGGCTTGCAAGCCTGAGGGCCTATTTTTCAACTTGGTGGGGTTGATTTAAACTAAGCTTATATCTTCCTGTAGATATTACTGAAATTAACCAGCAGATCACAACCTTAGTATTACTGGTGCTGCTTTCTATGAAATGCTTTTTATAAAGTATTGCAGGATCTGAAAGGTTTCTCATCACTTGTAACCCAGGCAGGTTTGTTGTGCACCTGTGTGTGGTGTGGAGGGTATGTGCATATAGGATTAGCATAGTTTATCTGCATGGAGAACTTCAAGGTCTGTAAAATTCTGACAGAAAACTCAGACCCTGTGTTAGGGGAATGATACTCTCCTGTGAGTGGACCAAAGGGGAATATATGACCTGATGTTCTTTCTGATATGAAAAAAGAAATACAGAAGATTTTGTTGCTGGAACCTGTGTTATAAAAGAAGCTGAGTGTGAAGCTGTTGTGGTGGTTTTTTTAATCAGTGAAGAAATAGCTTGTCAAAGGCTTTGTGTCTTGGTTTTGCAGTGGCCATTGTAGATGCTGCCCATTAACAGGTCAGCTTCTTTAGACTTTATCATTCAAGGTTCTTCTATAAGCTTATCAGGTATTTTATGTCACTACATGTCGACCATTGAGATGATAACCTTTGAGACAACATCTGTTTAGATTAAAAATCGACTTTCCTGAGAAAAACCTTTTCTTGGAGACTTCTTTTACCAAGTACTTTGACAAGAGTCTGTCTGCTTTGGTGAAACTTGTGTTTCAGCTCCTTCTGTAAAGAAGAGGGCACTGTTGGGGCAGAACAGTGATGGAAAAGCACGTTGCATTTTTGCTGGCTGGGTGTACCTGAGAGTAGGAGAATGAGGGTCCCAGATTTATATCTAATACAAGCACACCATTCCCAAAGGAAGTAGAGCAAAGAAGAGCACTGCTGTGAATGTCAAAATGAGCAAAAGATGGTTAGTATCCTGGTTTTCTGTTAAAAAATGTATTTAAAAGGTTCATGTTACTCTTCTTTTAGCCCTGATCCCTCAGTCAGTCCACTGCCTGTGTAAGGCAAAGAAGTTTGCTTGAATCAGGTGGATTGGTGTCACTGAGGTTAAACTTCATTGTAGGATGTATTGTCTGGAGCACCACCGAAGTGCATTTGTGTGTTAGCAGAGAAGCCAGATGCTTCCCCAGCATTTGGTATCTGTACCAGCATCTCTGGGAAATGTCTGCAGCCTCCAGGGAAGAAGCAAAGGATTCTCTTCCAACTCACACTGGTAGTTTCTTAGCCACAGTGTAAGTGGCATTTAAGCTACATCAAACTTCGACCGTGTAACTTGTTGGCTTTTCCCTCTTCACCTCCACCACCTTCTTTGAGCTTAATGTGACACTTGGGGTCAAACATAGGAAGTCTTTTCAAGGGAGCTCTGAGGTGATTCGCTACCTTTTTCTTTAGAGAAGACTTGAAGATTTTTCCAGGCTCACAAGGACACAGCTGTCTGTGTTTCTAAGAGCAGCATGGAGTGGCTGTCAGGATCAAGGGCTGCTTGTTGGTTTTGCACAGAGCTTCCTGCCCATGCTGCCCTGGCTGCCACCGGGAGAGGGAAGAAGCTGAATAAACAGGGAAACTGTGAAATAAACAGAAACAAAACCAAACCAAGCCCCTGCCTCGGGGCGTGGGCTCAAGTCAGTCAGGCGGGCTTTCTTTTGTTAAAAGGAGGCACATAAAAGCTTTTCTGCTTTTGTTTTTTGTGCCATAATGATAATTTCCATGTGTTTTGCTGTGGTATTTGATTTCTTTCCATTTCTTCCGAGGAAACTTAGTGGAAAAGCAAAAGTTTGTCTTACTGCAGATGAAGGGGTTGCTTCAACCTTTCCTGCCACACATACCCCAGTGTTTTTGGTAGAAGTGATCAAGTTCAAGCAGTCAGCTTAAGCCTGCATGTTTTTCCAAGTTACTACTCAGCTTTTAAAGATGTTATTAGACGTTGTGGATTCCAGGTCAGGCTGTAAATACTCATTCTGGGGCTTGAGTTCTCAGAACCTTCCTCACTGTTCACCATGAATGACAAAGCTGCCACTGCACTGTTGCCAGCCCCTCTGGCTTTGTGGGTTCATCAAGGGGGAATAGGTGGGTTTGGGAAGCAGGAATGGCAGGAGCAGGCAGGGCTGTCTCATGTAGGCAGTGCAGACAGATGGGGGAGGTTTGTTTGGTTTGAATCCTGGCACTTGCTGCTCCTCTAAGTAACTCCAGAGATGATGAAAAGAGATGGTGATGAAAAATACTTTCTTGTTTTTCCTCTAGATGGTTCATATGTGTGTAATTGCTCACAAAGTTATGCTAACCCCAAAGCTTGTGCTCTTTTACTCCCCAGTTTTGGTGCAGAGTGCGGGTAGGAGCTCCTTAGGAAGTGGTTGCTCAACTCCGTTTTCCGCAATGCGTTCGAGTAAAAACAAGGTTCTGTTTTTAGCTTGCTTTAACTTGGAAAGTCTAGTGACAAGCATTTAGCTGCACAAATCCAGTAAGAAATTCGAGGAAGAAGCAGCATAACATAGTAGAATCCCACTGAGTCATTTTTGTAAATCTCCAGAAGCGAGTAATTTCTCTAATCTGGTAGATGTGTATCACCAGTGGGGTATAGTCCCAGAGCTCAAAAAACCTTCCCCTGTAATTAAATGGGAATAACCCCTAACCAAGGGGTATCTTAATAAATATACCTGAGATTGAGGTGCCTGGGTATTGTGGTGCTGGGAGCTGGATGATTCACTTAAACCAGAACCCAACCCAGTGTAGTTTAGTAGTGTCAATTATTTTAGATTTCCAAACAGGGTAACAGAACAAGTTGTTTTGTTACCATGTTTGCTAATCTAAAATAATTGGTATGTGTTTATTAGCACTAAAAAAATTTTGTAATACATTGTCTAAAAATTCCTGTATTTAGTTGCATAGTTGGTAGTTTTATCTTTCCCTGCTCATGTAATTCACAAAATCTCTGTAACATGACATCAGATATAAAGTAGAAAATCTTGTTGTGTTGGGGCAGTGTGTGTTGTCTGAGGAGGTTGTAGAGGATGTGCCATGTGCTGTTCTTGAGCTTTCTGTTCTCTTTTGTTGTACAGAGGAAGTGAAACTTCAGCTGTATTCTGAGTATTCCTGTCTTCAATTTCCAAGTAAGATCTGTGCCGGCTTCTGTATTTCATTCATTTACAAACCAGTTTCACTTTTGTGACACTTCTTAGTTACACATGATGGTAAATTTGCATTTATTTGCTATTTGCACGTTGTGTGGCATTTCCTGTTGTATATTCATCCTGTCAGAATTTACAGTGGGGTTTACAGGGCTGATGCATTGTCTCACACCTAAAAATAACTCAGTATATCTTTTATACAGAAAAATGCCCAAGCCTCATTTCTTTCTGCCCTGACTAATTGACAGGCATAGGGACAGTTTAACAAGAAGACCTTAATGAGTGGCGACTGACTTGGTCACAAATAATTTTTGAGTCCTTATCTTTGAATTTTCACTGTCATTATTTAGTTTAACAGAAGGTAGGTTATATAAAAAGAAATTACTCAGATCTATATTCTTGATGTGCAGATTTTGAGTCATTGCAAGACAACAGTCAAGCGAGGATGGATGTTTTGATTGAGAAAGCCTCATGTTGACTCTCCAGCCTTTGGTTAAAGGATCCTGCTGGATGCTGCTGTTCTGACCTCACGTATTTGCCTCTCGGAAATCAAACGGTGGCAAACACCCAGACACTCACTTCTGTACCTCCTTTTGCACCAGGGCTGGGAAGTGAAGTAGCTGGAAGTGTTGGGAGCCCTGGGGGCCCCCTTCGCCCCGAGCCTGTGCAGATGACAGAGTGCATTAGGCTGACAAACCCACACGTGTTGCGGGTCAGGCAGGCTGCCAAGAGCTCCGTGCTGGGCCAGCAGGGAGAGAAGCATTAGGAATCCCAATAATCCACACATCAGTCTCTGTGTGCTGCCTGGTCAGTGGAGACCAGCGAGTGAGCTGTGGAGAGATTGTGGGTATTAAGTGGGATGGGTAATGAAAGGCTGTGCTGGCGCTGATGTGAGAGTCTTTAAATGGAAAATGACTTTAAATGATGGTGCCAGGGCAGTTGGAGTGATTTGCCGCTGGCGCAGGATCACAGTGTAACCGGTAGTTTTCAGTGAGACTAACCACTTCTCCAGGGTGGAACACCAGAGTTGTTTGAAGAATTAAGAAGCGGGGGGAAAGGAACTCTTCACTGAATTTGCCTGTTTTCCCTGCTTGGGACTTGTACCAGACTGATGGCAATTCAGGATTTTGGTTGGGTGTGTTCATGTACGTACAAATAAACACAAGCCATGTGAGTACATGCAAAGGAGTCATCAGGATGAAAACAGTGGTAGGACAATAAAATCAGCATTTAGGCTCAGGATTATCTTATCTGAGAACTTGCTTGAAAAATGATAGTTTGTCTGGACAAGTAGTTATCATTGTTATCCGCAGATCAGGAGCTGGCCTGCAGAGAACTCGGAAATGTTTCTGTTGTTGTAATTAGTTATTCCTGACTTTTTGTTGTGTAGGAGAGCACTTTCTGCTAGTTTTATTTACAAAGGTAGCTGTATTGCCTTGTCCTACACCATGCTAGGCAGGTACAGGTAACTCACCGGTACTCCAAGTGAGTACCAAAGTTTACTAAGTAGCTTCTTCTAAGGCTTTTTAGCTAGCGGGAGGAGGAGCTTTCAAACTGAGTATTGTAATATTGTTTCCTGGCAAATTTTGAAACCATCTGGGTCAGTTCCTCATGCCCAGGAGTAATAACTCTGAAAGCAAAAGTTTCAGTGCTCTGGGGCTGTGTTGTTCCCACGGTGCCTGCACAGCAGCTATCAACAGCAGCCTGACTTTCCCTGCAGCTTTCCCGGGCAGTGGCAGCGTGTGCAGGATTGCTGGAGCTGGACACCCCCAAATGTCACTGGTACATCTGTGTTCACTTATCACATTGTGTTCAGAGAACACAATGGAGAAAAAGAGCTCCTCTGAGCACATGGTGGCCTTTTCAAAACGCATGTCTGCCTGCCCCGTCCTTCAGAGCAGCTTTTATTTCTTGGCGTGTTTGGAAAAGCAAGCTGGGTTATTGAGCACAGTGCAGTTTTCTCTAAACCACTGGCAGTGACCTTTTCACTGCTGGTGGTGCTGGGACAGAGGTGTGAAGGAGTAGGTGGAGTAGCACTCACTGGTACCAGGGGGACCAGCTCCCTGTGCTGCTTCCCGGGCAGTGTCTGCTCCACCTTGGAGCAGCCCTCATGTCTCTCAAAGTGCACGGCTGCTGCAGGCTGGGGCTTTGTCATGAAGCTGCATTCCTGGCTGTTCAAGGGCTCTTGAAATGCTGCTTTCATATGAAAGGAAATCCTATCATTGATGTTCTTTTAATAAAAAGGAGGTTTGGCTTGCTGGAAAAGCTCTGGTTTTGCTCATTTCGGTAAAGGCTGCAGTGTCTGATGTAGCTGAGTTTAAAATTACTGCCTTGCTCAATTGGCGCTTTTTTTTCCTCTTTCTATGGCATCCCTAGAGATTTAGGGCCTATTAAGTCTATTCAGAATCTCTAGTAGAAATGGTAGTTTGTCATTGCTTCTATCTGGACTTATTCTGGTCGGTAAATGATACAGAAGTCTTCATTTTTAAGTGTACAGTATTCCAGTGTCATGCAAGTGTAGCAGAATTTTGCTCTGATAAACCAGCCCACATGTTTTTAGGGCACTTTGCAAGAGTTGCTTAGTAGAAATTCTTTCATTATTTTTGAGAAAAGCCATTGTGCCTCTCTATCCACTGGTTGGGTATTCAAGTGATCTGCATTTCTCAAACAGTAAATATTATGTGTATTTGAGCACTATTCTCCAAATTCTGGACTGGTGATAGGGGATCAGCTTGAGAATTTAACTGATATATCTTTTTTTTTTTTGGTAGGGAGCACATTTTCTCTGTATCTCTCCCTTTTGTTCTTCATTTTCCAAGTTTGGTCTCTCTCCTGCTGTGATTTTGAAGTGTGAGACTCGAGTATCCCAAAACCTGGAGGCAGATGCTCACAGATGGGACATGTCAAGCTGGATTATATGTGACAATTTCCATTATTGGTCAGGATTTCAGTGTCTGAAACAGAAATACATATATTGGCTGCAGTGCTAAGGTCCTTTTATAACACCAAGCATGGTATTCCTAGTTTCTAGCTTTAGTGCTAGAAAGTATTATTTTCCTCATATTTTTGTTATTTGAATTTATAATACAATAACCGTGAGCAGTTGCTCTGGGGAATCTGCATGTTAAATTTTTATCAGACTCGTTTATCCCGTCATGCTGCCCAACTGCACTTTGTTACTCACCAGGAAGTTTTGAGCCAGTGTGCTTTTCTCAGGATTACACATAACTTAATAAACAATTAAATAAGAAGTATTTTAAGTAATTGTTTTTGTTGTAAATCCACATATTTTATTATACACATCTTGGTTGCTGCCAGCTTTATGAACTGTTTTCAAATTTTTGCTAGTGAGAGCAGCTTATTTTTGTCAAGCAAGTAAAATGGCCTTAGTTTTATCATCATTCTGGTGCTTGTAGGCAAGTAAATTTTGTGCTGAGATCGGTGATTTTCCATAACAACTTTGTAAGTCCCTGTAAATCATGGAACATTTGGTATTTTGCAGTAAGGTATGGCCATAGATGAAAACACCAGAAGCAGCTGCATGATAAATTCTCCTCTTTGGGAGTACAAAGTAGCAGTTGGAATTTTCAGTGACAGATTAAACTGAAGCTCCAAGTGGATCTGAGATGGGTCAATAGCACGAGCAGGGCAGTTGCAGTAAGTTTCCAGAAATTAAGCTTGTGCAGCACTTGCAACATACAACTAAAATTATTGGTGACCAAGGAAATTGGCATACCTAAGCAGAATGATTTTGGAATATCAAGGGCATCTTTTCAAGTTTGGGCTCGGGATGATCTTTACATTTCCAGTTGCATCTCATTTCAGTTGTGGTTTTTGTGTATATTCACACAAATTTTCTGTTAATGTAGAACTTCTTCCCTGCAAATGCAATAAATGAATAGGAAGCAATGCTCTTTCTGGAATGCACAGGCCTGGACCAAACCACTGCTGGTGGCAGAGGGCAAGAGGGGGAGTTGTAAAGTTGTTTTTATTCAGCTGGAATTGAGGGTGGTGTTGCAATTGGAAGTTGATGCCATTTTAATCTATTACATATTGCGAGTTTTGTTTTAAGCAGAAGAGATGTATTGTGCTGTATTTTCTTAATTTATGATTTTTTAAATGGACCATTAAAAATCTTAATAGAAACTTTTTTTTTTAAAGTAAAATAATGGAGTAAGAAATCATCTGAGAAACTCTATTTCTGCCTATATACTTTGGTCTTATAGAGTTACAGAATCCTGGAATTGTTTGGATGGGAAAGTACATTAAAGGTCACCTTGTTCCACCCCCATGCCATGGGCAGGGACACTTTTCACTAGACTGGGTTGCTTAAAGCCTCATCCAACTTGGCCTTAACGTTCCCAGGGAGGGAATATTTTGTATATAGTCATGAATCAGAAGTAGTAATTTTATCGTATTTGTAAGCATAACGAAGTTGTGATCACTTGGACAGTTCTGCTTTCCCATCAAGCAAGACAAAAATGGTCTTAAAATGTGGTAAATTTGGTGTTTTGCCAATTCCTTACTAATTTTATACTCATTTAATGAAGTGTGTTGAATCCCTTATTTAAGGAAATGTTACTTTTTTAATGAAAGCAGAAAAAGCTATTTCACACATTTCCCCACTCTAGTCCTTAAAAGATGTTCCTATTGGAAGTTAATTCCAGCAGATGAACACGGAACAATCCTTAGAGTACACATCTCTTCAGCACTGTCCTGCTGGGTGTGGTGTGTGAATATATTTATTTATACACACCCAGAGCTCCTGCACTGCCCACTGACAAGGAGCTGTGAGGGCTGCAGCTCCAGGGATGCAGCTGGGACTGGCTGGGAGCATCCAAGTAAGTGTTTTCCAGGGATTTGGACTAGTCAGAGACAGCAGTTGTGGGATGAGCCTCCGCTGGGCAGCCTCGGGGCTTTTGCTGGCACTCATTAGTACAGATTAGATATGAAATGATCTGCTTAGATGGGTGCTGCAGGTGAGCAGGCAGGTGAGGCTGCCAGCACCAACTCTGCTTCCAGGCAGGCTTTTCCTCTGAAAGGAGGAACAGCAGCCTTTCTTCCAGAGCTTCAGCATGACTTCTGTTTTGCCTCCTGCAGACACAGTAAGTTAAATTTCACGGTATTAGTGCTTAAGTAAACGTCAGGCTTTGTTCCAATAACTGATACTCAGTGTTGTTACTCATCATCCCTGCTATTTTCAATCCTCACTCTGGTAGCAAAGAAGCCTGAAGAGCAACTTCTGTTTAACTCTTGCTTTTGGCTCTCTGTCCTGCAGAGTGTACAGAAGCCGCTGTTTGCTGTTGTCTTGAAACTGCTTCGTATTAGGAACCCTCCACAGAGGCACATCAGGATAAACCTGTGGTCCAAAACACATGCAGCATACAGTGTTAGGTATCTCTTCTTGAATGATTTTATAGTGTTGTGTGATAGGCATGGACAAGGAGCAGAGCCCATGTGATTTGGTAGAACAGACCCAGGTTTGTGGTCACTCAGGTTTAGCCCTTTTTAACCAGAAAACCTGCTCTGTGATTTATCAATTTCCCAGTGGGAAAAAAAAAACAAAACAAACCAAAAGAGAGGCCAGATGCTTGCAAAAATGCAAACAGTGATGCTTCTCTGCTGAAAATTTTCCAACAAATTCCCAAATAGCCCCGTTTTCTGGCTGAGTGCTCCTTTCTTGCTGGCAGCCCACCAGGTCCTGAGTCCAGCTGTGCAAGAAGCACCACGTAAGATTTTTGTTAATTTGATGGGAGATGAGTGGTCCAGATTGACTTTCATGTTTGCATTTCATTTGCAGTTTCTAGTTCTGTACTGTATTAGAATGGGTGTTTTGAGGAATTCTGTGACTACTCCATTTTGAGGTGGCAAAATTCTGGTCAAATTGCTTTCAAAAACATCTTATGGCCCTGACTTCAGATTTTTGTAATAGGATTATATGGAACAATGTATATTAAAAAAGAACTGGGAAAGTATTGAAAAACCTATTACACTATGCTGTTGAGCAGTCATAATGGAATAGTTTATAGAGCAGTTCTGGGACTCTCTTAGAACTGTTTTTGTATGTTTTCACTAAAAAAAAATCAGAAATGTGAGCTGCAGAATCTGTGCTGTGACAACTCTGGGAATAACTCCCTTTTATTTATACACTTTGATTGTAAACGTGACCAAATATTTTTAAAAAAGTAATGCTGAGGCTCCTGTAACAAGCAAGAATGGAGTATTTTTTTACAGGCACCGTTCAGAGTCTCAACTCTCCTCTGGTGGCACTGACCAGACACTTCCCAGCAATCAGGAATGCTTGTCCTGTTCTGTATATGCAGGTGACTGCTTTCATTTCGTTTGATAATGTTCTCATTCTTACTTGATTCAAAAGAAAAATGGGGAAAATAGAAGAAAAGCAGGTTTTCATCCAAAAAGGCAAAAAACTGGCAGCTTTGTGTGAGCCCAGTAACTATTAACTACTACAAATAATTTAACTACTTCAAATAATTCAAATGTAACTAAGTTTACAAACGTAAGTATGGTATGGCATGGGGGGTGGGGAGGACTGTTCAATCTGTGAGAAGTGACCTGAAGTCTAAAAACTTCCGGTGGACAAACAAAAAGTTGAAAACACTCTTCTGAAATGTGAACAGCTCAAGATTTGTAGTCATGGCCAGGAATAGTTATCAGCAAAGCTTGAGGCTTCTGTATCTCTGTTGTCTGTTCTTGACTCTTCCAAGGAGGTGGAAGACAGGGGCTGGATGGTCAAGGAGGATTGAACAGTTTTTGGAGGTGGCTGTACACTTTTAAATGTACTTAGCTTATTTTGTGACAAATAGTTGCTTTCTTTGTGTGAAGCTGTTGCTTTCTTTCCTGTTTTTTCTAAAATATTCAGACTTAAACTTGGAGTCTTTCAAATTTGTTGCTGTGCCCAGCACTTGGGGCCCACAAGTCGGTGTTCCTCAGATGGACTTCTGTATTTTTAAACATCTGTCTTCTAAATAAAAACACAGTGCTAGCACATCAGTGTTAAAGGAAAAATCTGTTCTTCCAGCAAAATACTGTTCAGTCACACATTTCTTGCAGTTTGTCCTTCTAGTCTTCTACTTATTTTTTTAGTTGTTATTGTTGCTTTGTTTCCTGGATCACGTGGAGAACTTGAGATAAATGTATACAGCTTCCATACTGCTTTGCAGTTCTACTCTGAGGACAATGTGTCCGTTCATCCTTGTTCTTGTTGCTAAAAAGGACCATGTGGTCATCACAAACGAGCTGGAAAATATTCACGTAGGAATGGGGGCTCACCCCATCATGTTTGTAGCTTAATTTCTCCAAAGCTTTGGTTCTTCTGGATGTAAAATTCTTTTGAGGAGATGTTAATTTAGTTTGTGCTCATGGGTTAGTTTCTAATCCTGCTTCATGCTCAGAAGGATGCTTGTTGTGTAAGTGTTTTGGCACTAACTGTTTTATAAACACTGTAAATACTTTTAGTCTTCTTTTCTTGTTTTTCTCTGAGCAAAGATATATTCATGTGTGGCTGGGGTTATTAAAATAATCATGTACTTCACACTGCACAGTGCATGAAACACATTTTCTCAAAGCACCGCGGAGCCGCGCAGAGGTCGGCTGGTATCACCGCGTGCATCAAAGCCAGAGCAGCATGAAATTATCCAAATCCTCCCTACTTCACGTTACATGAGGCTTTTGACTCTGAAATCCCACTCGATGCCACTTTCATTCTTCTGATAACATAGCTGTAGGGAAGTCAGAGCAGTTGTAATTAGATCCATGTTCCTGGGGATTGCCAGGGTCCCTCCAGGTCTGTGTTGCTGTAGGGATAAAGCCCAGTCACTTCCCTGTTCCATGGTGTCTGCAGCACAGGTGCCTTCCCTTTCTCAAGGCCGAGCGGCCAGAGAAATCCCAAACAGACACAGAAATTAGAGTCACATGAAAAATGAGGTGCAACTTATCCTCCTATATCCCTCTTGAAATCCAGGTCAGAGTAACTCCCATGTTGGATGTGTGGTGATTTGTGCTGCTGCACTCCTAAGCCTGCTTGCAGGGGTTTTGAGTGGAGCAGCAGAATTCCTGGGTATCCATGGGTTTGGTTCTGAGGCATGCTTTAAAGGGAAGCTTTGAGATACAGAAGGAAATGCAAGTAGTGAAGCACTACTTGGCAGAACCTTGAAGTTACACTTAGTTTTTAATTTTTAATTTATTAAAAGAGCACAGCAGTGTAGGCAGTGAGCCCTTCAGAAAAGTCCTGCATTTATTCCACTTCCTGTAAGTGAAACATCCCAGTGTCACTTCACATGGCAATCTGAGGGTACAATATTTGCATATAGTGCATATATATATTTGTATATTTGCATATGGTATGTATTTGCAGGCACAGTGTTTCTGTGAAGTCTGTTACTAAAAGGTAGCAAAGATTATTTGTGTGCATCATTTATGAGAGTTGGTGATGAGGAGACCCAGGTGTCACAGCCATTCTTGAGCAGACAAATAGATTTCAGCTTTTTCATGCAACAGCGTGTCCTTGCTGCAGAGGTCATGAGTTGTTGTGCAAATGTCTGCTCCCGGGATGTAAACTACAGTTCAGTTAATGTGAAACAATTTATTTGTCTGTACGTAACTTTGAAAGCACAGTTCAATTTCATTTAATTGCTCTTAGTTTTAGAGGGGAAGAAGAAAATACTCTTCATGTTGTAAAAAGAAAAATTATGTTCATTTGTTTGTCACATCAGTGTTGGATCTTTACTCAGTCTTTACTCAGGCTGGGACCTAATTTAGGGGAAAATTGCCCAAGCAAAGCATAACTTCGGTATCATAAAGAAGTTCAGGTAGGAAAGAACACACCTCTTTCAGATACTTGCATTGAAAATTCAAGAACTAAGCCTAACACTAAGTATTGCATCTCTTCAGATAGTTTTTGGGAAAGTTGAGGCTTTTTAGCTGCTAGCTGTGAGTGGTGTTAATACTTCCAACCTTCTAGTAGGTTACAACATAGTTGTTCCTTACTCACGAGTGCTGGATAGAAAGCCTAAAGAGGCTGAGCTAGAGTTTGATTTTTGTCACTTAGATGTATTCTCTGTGTACCTGAACACTTGAATTGCAGAAAGTAAACCGATGAGAAGATTTTGGGATAAAAAATGGTTAATACTTGTTTCTGTAGCTGTTTATTCTTACAAATAAAGTTTAGACGTAGTTGCAACTTTCTGTTCAGATTGTTCTGCTTAAGTGATAACTGCTTTAATATAATAGTGGTGTATTTGGGTTGAAGCATTTGCTCTGGAGGTGGCCAAATAAATCATTTTTGGTAGGCAGGGAAACTTGGAGTAAGTTTTGGATGTTGCTGCTGCTTTACTCAATTGTGGTTCCTATGGTTATAGTTTGCTGTGGTTAAAAATGTGCTGCTTGACTTGCTTTGCTTGGCTTTTTAGTAAAGGGCTTTTAACCAGTGTGTCCTGGCTGTAGTGGCAGTGTGGACCTTACTTGAAGGATTTTATTACTCCTATTATTATTACTATTACTATGCCAGTTACTTAAATTACCTGGTTTTTACCCTTTTCCTAAGCTTGCTGCTGGCATGGGTGGAACAGTCAGATTAGGAACTGGGAAGTTGTTGGGTTATTTGCATTATTTAAAAAAAAATCTGTTCTAGTAGTGCAGCAGACCTTGAAAGATGCTCAGTGTTGACCAAAGTCTCACCAGCTTTGTGCTCCTTCCCCGTGGGCAGGGCTGGTCCTCCTTCCCACAGGTCCCTGGCTGCTTCCTGCTCTCCTCCCTTCCAGTTTTGGCTTTGCCCTCACCAGCAAACCATACTGGTGGGTAAGAGGGAATATGTAAATATGGATTTTGGAGAAGCTATGCTGGTTAGGTCAGTGAGTGGCCAGGAAATGATAAAACTTAATAAATGCAATGTGCTGTCACAGGTACAGATAAGGAGCAGAAGAGCACGGGGCAGTGTCTCCACAGGAGTGCTTTAAGGCTGGTCCTTTTGCCATTCCAGCCTTCTCTAGGGAAATACAGTGGGACATATTTATGTAGGTTTGGTTTTTATTTTAGTTTGCGTTTAAAAATTTGTATTTCTGTTCAAGCAATGCAGCACTCCTGCAAGGGAGGGCAGTTGGGCACAAGGCTTGGAAATCACATCACAAGGAGCACATCAGAGTTGTGCAAAGTGGGAAAAACTCTCAGATTCATGAATTGGGATTTCCTGTGAATGGCTCAGGTTTCTGACTTAGCTGGTTGTGTAAACAGCAAACAGCTGTAAGTCTGGGCAAAGTGGCAGCTTCAAGCAGTGAGGTTAATCATGTATAATCATGCAGGGAGATGGTATCTGCCCTCTCTTTGAAGATTTCTTGACGTTTTATCTTTTTTTCAGTAGGCAGTGAGCAGGTTGCTTGACACAAGTTACTGTTGTCAGCTTTTAGTGTGGTTGCATCAATCTGAAAATCTTCTCCATGTAACCAAACCGCTTCTTTTTACGTGTTTATTCTGAGTCATACAGACTGAAATCGCTGTGTACTGGATTTCAAGGATGCTAAAAGGAACAGGTAACTGCTTGATCTGATCTACAAAACGTTTCAGTATCACAGTTATTTAAGGCTGAAGACCAGATCATTGTTCACTCAGATGTGCATGCAGATTGTAGCATCAGCTGAGTTACAGTTTCTATGCTGGGTGTAAAGTCCAAATGCCAGAGGTCTTGAGATGGGTCAGGGGCCTGATTTCAACTTGTTGCATAGACTTTATAATAATCTGTGGTAGAGAAATGAAATACTTGGGTATATCTGGCTTTAGTAAAAACATCTTGGTACCATATACAGGAAACCAGTACCAAGAGAAGCTTAGCAGATAGTTTGATTTTCTGGTGTCAGGGAGTAGAAATTCTCTGGGTGTTCCCTTGTGTGTGTAATCTCTCAATGCAAATGTTATGTGTGAGCAATTAATGTTTTATACTTTTTTTCAACACATCACACCACTAGGTTCTTGAAAGCTCTCTAGATGTTTGTAGTAAAAGCTGGGTGCAGGTACAGAGCTCTGCAGCACAAACCCCTGGGGTTCTGTGTGCCAGCTGTAGAGCTGATGGTACTTGGGTGCAGCTTTCACTGGCAATCTGTTGTAGTCTGATCTATGTGCAAAACTTGAATTGTATTTATGAACAATTTAACAGCTCTGGACAAGCCTGAGCAACTGTTGCAATTAGTATTTGGTTTATTACGGACGACTAAGGGAGTTGATTACCTGTTTTTGTTCCTCTCCCACGAGCTGTGTGGTCACAGGGAGCATAGATCTTTCTGGAGTGTTGAAGGGATTGAATCTGTCATGAATAGCCAAAGTATTCAGAGTATAAATTGCTTTGTGATATGCTGGGGGGAAGAGTTTTCCAGTTGTCAAGAGAGGACATTAGAGTTTGGATGAGGAATGCTGTAGAGACAAAGGTACCAGTTCCTGTGGGATATGTGAGGATCAATAACCAAGATATTGGTTACACGCAGAGCTCCTCTCTGTGTAGGCCATCATTTGCGGTGGAAGCAGCCTTTGAAAGGCAGTTTGCTTGTGTGTTTTGTCTGAGCACACTGGGGACAATGGTGTGAGGACCGTGTGTCGGAGGCTGGCACGGCTGTTCCCAGTGCAAGTGTGAATGCCCACTTGTCCCCTGTGCTCCTGCCAGCCTGGCCCTCGGGACAAAGTCATCTCAGTTACCTTCTCTTGTTCTTTGTTATTTGTGCAGGGTTTGCTGCTGCTGCTGCTGAAGCTTATTTGAGAAATTAAACTGAAGGATATGAAGGAGGCTGATGTTTATCAGGAAACTTTTTTTTGTCACATTCTGTTCCTTTTCTTAAAGTGTAGCCACAGTGTATGGCTGGCAGCTTCTTGAAAGCTGCTTTTTCACTGTTGTTCCCCCCCCAAAATTGGCTGTGATTTCATGACATAGATGAATAAAGGGAGCATTATACTTAATAATGTTAGATGCTAAAACCTGATGAAACAGCAGTTCAGAGTATTTCTTTCTTTTAACGTTTCTGTCTTGTTTGGTTACAGCAGTAGTACTTCACATCAAGTAAGGAAATCCATTTGGTTCTTTAAGTGAAGTGTTCTTCCCTGGTTGCTGAAATAAATCTTCATACTGCTCTCAGTGTAGTTATTTTTACTGTGTAAGACTGACTATAGATCTCTCTTTTCATTGTCATTATAGAAAACCTAGAATAAACTCTCAGTTGGTGGCACAACAAGTTGCCCAGCAATATGCAACCCCACCACCACCTAAGAAGGAGAAGAAGGAGAAAGTGGAAAAACAAGACAAAGAAAAACCTGACAAAGAGAAGGAAATTAGTCCAAGTGTTACAAAGAAGAACACTAACAAGAAGACTAAGTAAGTTTGAAGGATGCAGTATTAAATGTGATGTGATTTCAGTAGCACTGTGCATTGGTTGATTGTGCAGTTAAACCAACATCCTAATCTCCCTCTTCCCTTCGATTCTCACAGACCAAAGTCAGATATTGTGAAAGATCCTCCTAGTGAAGCAAACAGCATACAGTCTGGGAATACTACAACAAAGACCAGTGACTCAAATCACACTTCAAGGTAACTCTAGACTAAAGTTGAGCCTGTGGTATCTGAGAACTGTGTTAAAAAGCAAACACTTCCTTTTTTTGATGTACAAGCACTTGAACACTATGCTAGTGAGGACACATTCAGACTTTGGAAATATTAATTCTGTTGTCCATTCTGTTTTCTGCTAAAATAATTGTATTGTCAGTTGGGTAGTAATGCTTTTGACTGTAGACACAGTGGGGGAAAAACATTAACCAGCAATCATATCAAATTCTTATCATTGCTTGATAGCAGTAACAAAGGTTACCTTTTTACTTCCTTATCCGTAATTCAGTCACTGTAATTGTCAAGATAATTTTCTGAGTATACAGGAACTAAGTATACATGAACAGATTTGCTGGGTTCTTGCTATCAACAAAAAGCACAAATGGCTGGTTTGGTATTTGTCTAAGTTCAAAATGAGCGTATGGAGAGGGGTTTATTCCTAGTCTTGTCTATACTGTTCTTCCATTTTTTTTAATCAAAAATTCAGCATCACAGAACAGTTTTTGTGTTATTTAACTTGAGAGCTACAAGAGGCAGAACTGAACTGGGTGCTTTGCCTTTGTGGGCTGTGTAAGAATTGCATCTCTCTTTAAAATGTGCTGTAATAGGTGTTTTATAGTGAAGCCACATGAACAGAGGCAATATTAGCTGCAAACATGTGTAAAGCACATGGGAAATACAGTTGGCAACTGCTGTTGGCATTCAAGTTGGCAAGGTGTGACCGCAGAAAACTCTTGTCTTGGAAGTTTTTAAATAATAGCATGAAAATCTTTAAAAAGAGGGAGTATCCTTTGCAAGTAATGCACTGGAATGTAGTGAGGGCAGTGTGGAATCTGCTGTGCTGCAAGACTGAACTGTTTGCAGGGCCTGCTGTTAACTCTTCCTCAGCCCCCAAAGAGTGAAGTGTCCACTCCTGATTTGATTACAGAGAGGCAGCTTTATTGCAATGACTCTTTTCTTGTCCTGTTCTTCTTTAAATAGTAGTTATTTTGAGACTTAAGATGCAGGAGACTTGATGTACTTGACTAATGACATAATATTAAATTGAGAGATTACATCAAATAATTGTTTTTACTCATTAAAGGAGTCATTCTGTCTACTGCAAAGTCTTTTAGTCTGTGTTTTGTGGCAAGCTTTTGCCAGGCCTAATTAAGCCTTAATAGTACCAGGTCTAGCTGGGTATTTTTAAAGGATACCTCATCTCCTTTACTACTTAAACTGTCTTTTTAAGTGTTTTGTTTAGTAGAACTTTTCTGGCAATTCACTGTTCTCAGGAGTGCTGTCAAGAGTATTTTTCTGATTTTTACAGAATGCTAAGTTTTTTTCATACCCAGATTGCTTAACAGTTTTTCTGTTAAACTTCTTAAAAAGCAATTTTTTGTAAATTGTCTTTTAGGGCTCTCTGGATTTTTAAGAAATCCTGTTTAAATTTCTTGGATACCATGCCTGTTTCTGACAAAATATCTTGGTTTATACCATGCCTTCCTATGTACTTTCAGATTGAATGTTTTGAAACACTTCACTTATTTGCCCATAGAACTTTCTTGCTATAAGTATGAAGCATCAGGGTGTTTAATTTTGCAAAATAACATGAGTGGGCCAATCCCATTCTTCTAGAAGAAGCACAAATGGTATGCATGTGCTGAAGAGATTGGTGGTTTCCATCTGTGTGCTTAATCAGCTCTTTGTACAGGGGAAACCCTGAAAACCTCCCAGAGAAATGGTTGGAAGGCTTGGTTCTAAAAGTGATAATGTGAATGTTTGTGAGTGGGACTGTGGGGAAATCCTGCACCTCAGCCCTGCTTCCCACACCCCTTCCCTGTTACTTTGTCAGGGCATTTAAAGATGCATGGGCAGTTCCATTTTTTCTTTTTTTTATACTAATTACAACTCTCAGAGCTGCCTTTTAACGAGCGATAGCCAGAGTTCATGTCCAACCCTGTTGGAAGGTGGAGGCAGCAGGCTCTGTTCCGGTATCTGGGCCAGCATTTTGGTTGTTTCTGAGTACAAGAGGAAACAAATGACCGAGGCAAATTACAGGAAGAACTGGGTTTCCTAGAGGAACTCGGGGCTCAGGGAGGAAAATACGTCCTCGTACTACGCTTCCGGGAACGCCGGCGGCCGCGCGGGGGATCTGCCGGGACGGTACCGGAGCGCCGGCGGAAACCTCAAAACCTGCTGAGCCAGCTGGCCTTTCTTGTAAGCCACAAACGAGGTGGCATCACTTCATCTCCCCGTGGTTATGTGTGCAGCCTGGCAGCTCCTGCCTGAGTGTGTGCAGCCCGGGTGCATCTCCCTGCCCCGGGAATCCAGAGCGCAGCTCCAGACTTGGAAAGGCCGGTCCCGGAGCGAAGGGGCTGCTGCAAGTAGGAGTTTTAATGAGTGTTAGCCCAATGCAGCAGTGTTTTGGATTTTTGTTTGTATTTTCTGTCTATTGAAAATGCTTTTCCAGTGGTACGTGTTAAAAATTGTAGCAGCCTCCTAGGTTAGAAAAGAAAATACTATTTTTGGTGCGGTAACTTCATTTTTGGTGAGGAAGTTTGCAGAAATACAATTGTTTTATTTTGGAAGCTGTTACCTCTGTCCTCAATGCATTTTTCTGTTCTGTCTGATTCTGGAATACCACTTGGATAACTGCTTGTTAACTTACCATTGCAAGCCATTGAGTATTCATGGTGGGTAGAAAATGAGCTTAATTCCCTCTTTTTCTGTTTTACTGCACTAGCCTTATGTGCTGCAAGTGAGGAGGAGAAAAGGCAGAGTGGTTTAAAAGCTGGAGCTTGATCCCAAAGTAAATTAACCTTCCCTCCATCCCTCTCAATAAGGCAGCTCTCAGCAAGCTACTTTTCACTGATGTATAAAGACTCTCCTTTTTAATTTCCCTATTGGGAATATTCTGCTGCTTAAGTCTGACCCTTAATTAGGAGCAAAAGCTGTAAATTACAGCAGTCGCTGCAGCTGACTTGGAATTTGCTGGTAGCTGGAGGAGTGTCCAAGGCTTGTTGAAGCAGAGCTTTGGACCAGCCCGTGAAATGTGCTTGAATGTCAGCTTCCTAGAGTTTCAACCCCTATTAGCTACATTACTAATTGAATGATAGCACAGCATGCAAATTACTGAGATAATCCTGAGCAATAAATACCAGTGGGTTCTTTTCGGGTGGTTTGTATTTTTTTTATTTCCCCTTTTCTTTTTCCCCTAACCAAAAGCTCTGGCTGCAAAAAATACCGTTGTACATTTTGGATTTTCTTTATAATAGCCTCGATTCCAGAAGGAACATTTTGAGCTATTTTATCCATAGGCTGATTGGGCATCTGATTTGTATAAGCTCAAAGCAGCTGAAAGAGAAGCCAAGTTGTCCCAGTGCCTGTGTTGTTTGCAGCTGCAGAGTTCCAACATGAGGAATGAAAGAGCCGTGGCCGAATGCTTTCATGTGGTTTTGTATTGCAGAGTCACAGCCTTGTCTCATAACATCAGGGCACATGATGAGATGGTGAATTTAGATAAGAGAACTCTTTCATCTGCCCCTTGGGGAGGAGATCCTTTGCTCTGTCTGGCTCCTGTCCGCTTGGCTCTGCTGTGGTGTCCTCCTTTCTGGCAGGGTTGGACAGGGAGAAGCCTGCCAGAGACTCCCGGTGCAGAGCTCTGTGAGACAGGTTGTTCTCTGGGGCTGAGTGTGCCCTGCAGCCCTCAGAGGCACAGGGAGCCTGGCTGGCACAGGGAGCAGGTCTCACCTTCATCCTGTGCTCTGCAGCACTCTGCCTGCCTGGGTTCTCCTCCCAGCCACTGCCGTCTGCACAGGCGAGGGAGCACGAGTCACACCGAGTTTGTTTTCAAATGCTTTTCCTAATAAACTTTCCCTTTCTCCCTTATTTTTATCCTTTTAATAAATATATTCTCATTCATTTTAGACCCAGACTGAAAAATGTGGACAGAAGTACCGCACAGCAGCTGGCAGTCACAGTGGGAAATGTCACAGTAATTATCACAGACTTT
The DNA here is from genome assembly GCA_013399835.1 of Leptocoma aspasia. Lineage (NCBI taxonomy): Eukaryota > Metazoa > Chordata > Aves > Passeriformes > Nectariniidae > Leptocoma > Leptocoma aspasia. The sequence goes on along the minus strand of VXAX01006620.1, from coordinate 1,847,202 downwards.
AAAGAAAAGACTCGCTCTTCATCCACGTCGTCTTCTACAGTGACCTCCAGTGCAGGATCAGAACAACAGAATCAGAGCAGCTCGGGCTCTGAGAGCACAGACAAGGGCTCGTCCCGTTCCTCCACGCCCAAGGGGGACATGTCGGCAGTCAACGACGAATCTTTCTGAAAAATTGCACATGGAGTTGTGGAAACTATGAATCAGGGTATGAAATTCAAACACTCCACCTGCCCACGCTGTTCAAATCCTGGAGAGCCTCTTCTGTGCTTGAACACACTTTCTCGGACATCGACCTCTTACTGATGCAACCAGGATAATTTCTGCTTGCCGTGGGCATCTGGCCACCAAGGAATTTCTCACCCTAGCGATTACTCTTGACACTTTTATGTATTCCATTGTTTTATATGATTTTCCTAACAATCATTTATAATTGGATGTGCTCCTGAATCTACTTTTTTATAATATCTGCTGTGCACAATTTTCCATGAACATGACAACTTTTTGTTTTGGGGTAGGGAGCGGGTGGGGTGGGAAGGGGGCTTTATTTATTGCATTCACAAACTCCATCCTCTTTCAACATATCCTTTTTAAGTTCAGTNATATATAAAGGGTTATTTGAAACCAATACATGGAAACGCTGGTGCTTGAAACACTGTGAAGTGATAAAACAAAATAATTGAACAGTTCAAGATCTGGGACAGTCCCCTTCTGTGAAAGTACTGAAACTGAAATGGAACTGGTCTTACGTGAAAAGTGTTCCTGAAGGTTTGAACCTGGATGGGACCTGTTCTCTCTATTGTTCCTTCCCCGTTTCTTCCCTAAGCAATGGCTAAAGTGTACTGGACACGGTTTTAACTGTTACAGCATGGGATCTGAGATGAGAGAGGATTGCTCCAGGTAGCTGGTGTTTCCCCTAGAGTCACTCAGGTTGGTGATGTGCAGGTCCATGCCCAGCTGGAGTGGAAGCATTCCCAACCAGACTGCTGGTGTTACACCACGGATCCGTGTGTTTGGTAACATGAGCACGGCTGTGTCGTGCACAGCCAGTCCCACGCGTGTTGGTGTTGTTAATGAATTCCAGCCAGCAGCCCAAGGTAACTAGAACTGGAGTGGCTGCTGTGGGTTGAAGGCAGCAGGCAGCCTGGGGGCAATCCCGAGTTCAGGAACCGAGCTGGTGCTCGCTCCAGCCGCGTGTGGGTCGGTGCTTGTCAGCCCCGTTCCATCTCTCCCGTCCATGCTGTTGGGGTGGCTCTTATCCTACGAGTCCATCTGTGTCCCAGGAGTGGTTTCTGAAGAGCATCTTGTCCAGTGGTGGGCTTGTCAGCCTTCGGACGCTTCCAAGTCTCCTGCTGTGGGAGCAAAAGTAGGGAAAAGTTTTCATGCTGGCAAGTGAGCGACGTGTGCTTCATGCTCATGACCAGCATCTCCTTCATTCTTACTCTAAAGCTATCCAGACTATAATTTCTTTTCCTGGCCTGTTAGTGTTGCTTTACAGTTTACCTTCCATGCATTATCCTGCTAAAACATTTGGCTGAAGAGGTGAAACAAACTTTTTTTAAAAAAGCAAAACAAACCCCTAACCTCTTTGGCTTTTCATCTTTGTTTAGTGGCCCTAGGGTGCTTTGCAGTAAATTCAGGTGCAGAGGCTGTGGCTTCATCTGACATCAAATGCATAACTTTTGGGCATGATGAAAGAGGGCCACATTTTTACAACTTTGTGCCTGCTTGTTATATTGTGAATTATTTGCTTGGCAAGAGAAATTTCTCTTTGTGGAGGCAACTGATTCAAGATTTCTTTTAAAATCGGTGTGGTTTTGAGTAGCAGAGGTAGGTTCCTTTCACATTGGTGACAGAAATGTGTGAGTAAGGGATCTGGTAGAGCCCCTGCTTGAAGGCATGTGCAGTGGCAATGCCTTGGCAGCAGTGGTTTTATTCTGAACGTTAACATGGGCACCCCAACTTAATTCTGCTTATATTCACAGGATAGGCTGTCTTTTGTAAGCATTTTTAAAAGTATTAAAGAACCAAAGGAAAACAGATGCTTCCTATGAGCATCAAGACAATTTATTATACATAGTTTTAAATACTATGAATATCTCGATCCACATTTTAACATTAGTGGGATATTGCAAAGACATTCCTTTTCCAGTTTTTACTATTCCTTTAAGGGTCTCAGGGAGGGTAAACTGGTCAGCCATATTTATTTATTTTACTGAAATGTATTCAAATAATTTTTTAAGAGAGATTTTTTGAAGATGCCCCTGAACTTGTATATTTTGCACTGCTTTATAAATGATCCATTATCAATTAGGCTTGCGTGCATCTCGGCCGTGATCCAGCCAAGAGCGTGAGCGAGTGGCAGGTCCTGCTGGTCTCAGCAGGGCTCATTCTGGTGCTTCAAGTCAAACCACGTGCTCACCTTCTTTGCTGGATCTGGGAATTTGTGCAAAAAAAGAAAAAAAAATAGCATTGTGTGTACCAGGAAATTGCTTCTTTTTCAAGTGAAACTAGACCTGTAGATCAGTTAAAAAGCTTTAACGCCGTACCCAGCTACTCGTGGTAAAGTGGGTAACATCTGTCCCTTTGGCGTGCCTCCTCGATGAAGTAGCTTGCTGTAAACAGATGGGAAAATTCCTTTGGAACGAGTGACCTGTAATTCTGCAATCAGTTAGGAAATGCTAGCTAAGCACTGATCCCCCAGCCTCATCCGTAGCTGTTGTGTTGTGGGTTTGAAGGACAGCGTTTGCTTTCACACTTAATTTTGGAAGTTGGCGTTCCTGCGGCACCCGCAGGTGGGGTTCCCTCCGCGCCGTGGCCGTGGGCCAGCCCGCCCTTGGTGGGGAAGGTGTTCCAGAACCAAGCCAAGCAAACACTAGTGTAGGGAAGGACCAGATTCACGGTGTTCAGTGGCACAGAATGCAGGTAAGTGAAGCACAGTGTTACGATGGCCAAGTTTCGACTCTTACACAGACACACACACAGACACCGACACAGCTTGCCTGACTCGCTCAGTTGACGTAGTTCTGCAAAGGAAAGGTGACAGCGTTTTACACCACCAGGCTATTTATTTCAATTGGAACCTTGCTTCAGATTGGACAGATCCAAAATTTGGCAGCAGCTTCTGTGAGTTTATTTCCACTGAGATGTTTTCACCTGCCTTACCAAGATCATTCTCAGTCTACTTTTTTAAGCTCTACCATAAACTTAAATTATTGAAAATTTATTAATTGCTGACTATATAATAACCTTTGCTTGTATGTAACCGAATGGTTTTAAGAGCCAACATTTAGAGTATGACAATGGAGCTGAACAGTTTTTAATGCGCAAGCAGTTCTGTTCTTGTGTATGACTTGTAACCTTAATTTACTGTGTAAAGATGGTTACATTATTTCCTTAGCTTTGTTTGTTGGAGACAAATATAGAATGCTTGTTTAAGTATGTCAAAACATAATCTTATCTTGTGGATTTTTATGTTAATGTATTATACGAGCTCTATTTTTCATTTGCCCAGAAAGACAGCTTGTATAACGCTTCTGAAAGTTTTTCCGCTCTGTAAAGTCTTTAGAGCTGACAGTCCTGTTAGGTTTGTTTTAATCTTCATGCTAAAGTGTCAATGGTGGTTTTGTGAACTGGTCAGAAATTCACAGGTCTTAAATGTTTTTGGGAAATTTATATTGGACACTGCTCTTTGTCTAGCAAATAAAAGATGTTAATATATTCCTGTTACTGGCATGTGCACGACTGTTATTAGAAGCCACTTTATCATTTTCCTGCTTTAAATAGAAATGTCTATTTATGAATTCTGCTTGTAGTTTTTTCACAAATAAAATAGTAAAATTTAATTAAATCTGAAAGCTCTCTTTTTTGGGAGATGCCAGTGTTCAGAAAAGGTGGAGAGTCCTGTTGGAGCAGCTCCTCAGTGTGTCCAGCTTGTTCCTGAGCCGCCGCTCAAGCACCCACTTCTGCAAACACAGGTTGTGCCCATGGAAAACCTCAGTCAAGTGAGTAAATCCAGTTTGTTCCCTGGGACTCGCAACTTGGGGAGACTTTGTGGCAGATGTGTCTGCAGAATTTGGGTTTCTGGTCCCTGGAAATAACAATTTCCCCCCATTCTGTAGCTGCAGGAGTGGGGAGGCTTAGTGCAGAGGATTTAGAGAGACCCCTTGGGAGTTCCTTCGCCTGTCTTACACTAATAAAGTCCCAGGAGTAAATTTAATAAAATGTAATTGAGAGTCTAATTGTATTTTTGTAGCATAAAAATACTGGTATTTTGCGAGCAGTGTTTTGGTGCTCTGCCTAGGAAACAAGGTGATGTGAATTACTGTGCTCTTTCCAGTTCGTGTTTCCCCTCCACTGCCCAGGATGGGAGATGTGTGATGTAAGTGTTCAAATATGATGTTGAAATTTGAAAACAAAGCAACAGATAAAATGCCAAGGGGACAAAATCTTTTTCCTGGGAATAGGAGGGCAGTTCCTAAAGGAAAAGGCATGTGGATACTTTTAGGTGTGCTGGGGGAAGTGTGTGTTACAAAGAGAGGTCGCTTTAGAAAACCCCGCGTGCAAACAGACGCTTGAATGCTTTTAACCTCAGTTGGAAGCGATTCAGGTGCCTTTGTGCCAAGAATGAGAAGAAACAGGAAAGGTAGTGCTTGTTCTACAGCCCTGAAATGCACTTGTTTGGCACGCTGAGGACTGAGCAGAGGAACAGTCCTTGCCTTGAAGAGTGTACAGTCCCTGTCCTCAACCTGTGACCAGCCAAAGGTGCTACAGCCACCATGGGGCAAAGCATAAGAGCTGCAGGGAGAGGAGGAGGCGGCATCATCTTCATCATCTTCATCATCTTGATGTTTGAATAGGAAGGTGAAGGCTTGAATGGAGCCACCAAAAAACTTCCATGGCAGTTTTGTCTCCTTCAGACCCTACCCAGTCACCCCTTTGCTGGGATTTCAGGTGACTGGTCTGGAAATTCTTGCCTTGGAGCCATGTGAGCCAAGGGCCACCTCCAGTGCTGGAGCTGCAGTTGTCCCTGCCTCTGGCTGTCACTGTATGAAGATGATGCAGTGCCACACTCATGGATTTGTGGATCCCTCCAGGATGCACATGTTCAGATTCAGGCTGGTGGCTTGCCTGGCAGCAGGCTGGATGGATTCCTACAGCCTCACTTGTTTTGTTTAAAGGTAAACCTGAGTCTATAATGCTTTAAACAGAGCAGAGCTGTGAAACTTCACTTGTGATTCACAAATGGATCAAGATTAAAAGAAAACCAGAACAAACTGATCTGGAGAACCAGCAGGATCTGGAAGGAAGAGGGAGACTGGCTGCATTTTGTAACACCTGGATGCCCTCATGGCTTTTGTAGTTGCAACAAGGAGAGGGAAATGTCAGGTCTTTCTGCCTGCCTTTCGGCTGTTCCTTGAATATTTACGTGCCCAAGTCTTGCTTGCCTTTGCTTCTGCTGTCAGCAGACACAGCAAGGCTTGTTTGCTGTTTTCCCTTAACAATGACGGATTGCTTGATATTTGTATGAGCCTTTTTCCAGACAGGGTTGGAGCTGGTGCTGATTCCAGCTGAACCCATCTAATAGGAAGACACTGGAAACTTCAGCTGTGTTTTCTCATTGTTTGTTCTCAGCAGAGAAAAACCTGCATGCAGGGATCACCAATAACATCAAAAGCTGTTTCAGAATTTCCTAATCAAAGCACTTCACACCACTGCAATTATCCCACTTGCAAAACTTCCCCATGGCAGAGCATGGAAGCCTGTGACAGTGAAGAGCACTCTGTGCCTAGCTCTGGTCTGCAGTTAGCATTGATAGCAAAGGTAAAAATGCTGTCTTCCTGCAGCCAGTGCTGCACATCTCAGCACTGGCCTGCAGTCCCCTGTTGCTCCTCAGACAGGGATCAGTCCTCGCACAGCAGGAACTGATCTGGCAGCCCCGGCTGCGCAGGAAGCACGGAAGGCACGAGCCAGTTGTGCTTCCTAGATGAGGAATCAAGAAACAAATACTCCCTTGTTCTCCTCTGTCTCCATACAAAAAAAAAAAAAGGAAAGAGGAAAGAGAGAGACATTGCTCTCTCTCCATGACTATTTATTATTCCCAGGATAGTGGAATTTCATTACTTTCTAACGCTCTTATTTTTTTCCAACTTCTTTTCCTTCATCGTTAGGAGTTGTCAAAAGTGTTCTGATGTCCTTAAGAGGCTGTTCCACTTCCCCTCTCCTCCAAAAGCATTCTGAGAAGGACTGAAAACATCACAGTGGCAACTAGAGAGTCCCAGTGTGAGAATCCCTGCTGTTCCACATCCCTGCCTTGGCAGTCCTCCCTTCCTCCTGCCAGCAGGTGAGGCAGAGGTATCCAAAGCTGATATTCCCTTAAATACTGTGAAATTCCCAGTGTAATACACACTTGATAACAGCACATCAAAAGGATTTTAGGAAGCTTTTTAATTGGCCACAGCTACTGCAGCTGGACAGAGTTTGAGGGGGGGATCTGAAGTGTTTAAGCTGCTCTAAGTTTCTCTCAAGTGTTGGAAAAAAACAAGTTTAGGAGCTGAATTTGGGTTGAGAATATCCCTGTGAGCAGGAGGAGGCTGGAATGCTGTTGGAACAGCATGTAGTGGCCCAGGTAAGTAGAATGGGAATGGATAAAGCTGATTTTTGTTCTTCCTCACGCTGTGCTGTGTGATTCATGTTGCCCAGGAGGTTTGGTGTGGAGTTGGCAGGAGGAGTTTTCCATGTTTGTGTGTGTACTTTAGGAGGGATTAAAGCTCACAGTAGAGAAGAAGAACCACTGAAATTTTAATTCTGCCTTCACCCAGGAATTGATAGCTATCTAATACATACAAGCTATAATCTTAAATATAGATGGTATATTTTTACATAGGTTGTAGAGGTATTCTATGGGACAGGGTAAAGGTGCAGTGGAGTTTAAAAGTACAACTTGTCAAAAGTTGTCTCTGATAGGGATTTACTCTTTTTCTACTCTCTCGAGGAATCACCAGCATAAGCCAAGAGTAAATAGGGCCAACAATCCCTCCCACCCCTTTTGGGTGGTTATTACTGTCTTACTCTGCAAATTGGCTTTCACAGCAAGTAGGCTGTCTCTGTTCATATGCTTTACTTCCCTATGGGGTTTATAAAAATAAGATGAAGAAAGGGCAGGAAAAAAGTAGCTTTCCATTAAATTAATTTCTTTCTGATCCAAGAAAGACAAAAGCATGAAGCAGCAGAAGGAACTGGTTAGGGCTCAAGGCTGATGCTACTCTCTGGGTGGGTTAATTTATTTATACATCCAGATTTTTTTCAAAGGTTTGAAGAGATGTCCATCAGCCTTGAGCCTCCCAATGGCTTTGGAAGAGGCTTCATGGAGCCTGGATGGAGAAGCTGCCCTGCAGCCAGGGGAAGCCCTGTGGGTGCCTCTGCCGAGGAGCCTTTCAACCTTTCTTGTGCCTTTCAACCTTTCTCACATGCACATGTCCCTTTTCTTCATTCAAGGAGAATCCTCTGAGATCTCAAAATCTCTCTGCTCAGCCTTTGTGAGAGGTTGAGGCTTTGGCTGAGGGTTAGGGCTGCATCCAGGCTTTAACAGACTTGACAGCAGAGCCTGGGGAATCCTGGCAGCATCCCTGCATGCCCAGGACTTGTGCTTGCTACCAGGAGCCAGGGAATGGAAATGTATTTAGCTGCTCCTATTGTTCTCCTTATTCAACCCAAGTTTTGTTGGTGTGAAGTTACGGAAGGGAAATGTGGACTGGAGTTAGGGAAGCGTTCCCTGGAAAAGGAACACGGTGATTCCTGGGGGGCGGGATTGTCGCGGGATGTGATGGCTGTGTGACAGCCTCTGGCTGTGTGACAGCCTCTGGCAGGGATCGACCTGGGAGTCGCTGTGCTACAATGGCACGGGGAAAATGAGTGATGGGAACCTCCCCTGCCTGCAGAGCTCCCGAATTGAGACGACACTCAGAGCGGGAGAAAGCCCGGCGGGGGGCGGGAGACGCTGACAGGGGTGCCAGGTTTTGGGAATCGTGTGCAGGCTGGTGTCTGTGACTCAGCCCTGGCTGCTGTCTGTGCTGGCTGCCTCCACCTTCCCAGTCATCCCAGGAGGGTCTGCCATCCCCTCTGCCATCCCCCTGGCCTTTGCAGGGTCTGCCATCCCCTCTGCCATCCCCCTGGCCTTTGCAGGGTCTGCCATCCCCTCTGCCATCCCCCTGGCCTTTGCAGGGTCTGCCATCCCCTCTGCCATCCCCCTGGCCTTTGCAGGGTCTGCCATCCCCTCTGCCATCCCCCTGGCCTTTGCAGGGTCTGCCATCCCCTCTGCCATCCCCCTGGCCTTTGCAGGGTCTGCCATCCCCTCTGCCATCCCCCTGGCCTTTGCAGGGTCTGCCATCCCCTCTGCCATCCCCCTGGCCTTTGCAGGGTCTGCCATCCCCTCTGCCATCCCCCTGGCCTTTGCAGGGTCTGCCATCCCCTCTGCCATCCCCCTGGCCTTTGCAGGGTCTGCCATCCCCTCTGCCATCCCCCTGGCCTTTGCAGGGTCTGCCATCCCCTCTGCCATCCCCCTGGCCTTTGCAGGGTCTGCCATCCCCTCTGCCATCCCCCTGGCCTTTGCAGGGTCTGCCATCCCCTCTGCCATCCCCCTGGCCTTTGCAGGGTCTGCCATCCCCTCTGCCATCCCCCTGGCCTTTGCAGGGTCTGCCATCCCCTCTGCCATCCCCCTGGCCTTTGCAGGGTCTGCCATCCCCCTGCCACCTTCCCCTCTGGCCTTGGCAGGAGGAGCCAGGCTGCAGGAGCAGCAGGAGAGCAGCCTGCATTCTGTTTCTCCGTGCTGCTGTGCTGCTCCAGCAATCCTGGAGCAGGTTTGGGGAGATGGCCCTGCTGGACACCCCTCACCAACAGCTTTGTCCAGCCTTACACTCGTTTCCTGCAGCAGTTTATCTTACCATGCAGGAGCAGCTCTGCTTTTGGGTCCTGATGAACCCATGTATCCTCTGCAAGTCCTATTTGAGATGCCAATCGTCGTTTTCCTTCTGTGCCAAGTTATAAATCCCACAGATTTATATATCCAAAGTCCTCATCAATCAAAAGATTAGGTCAAAGGAAATGAATTAAAGTAAGTGGGAGGTGACTCCATTGAGAGCAGTGACGAGGCACTGTAGAGCTCACTCCTGTAGAGCTGGTGATTCCCCTGAGCTGGGTGTTGTGAGCCCACTCTGCCCTTTCTGCCAGCCAGAGAGCTTAACCAGTGGAGAAAAGGGTTTTATCTAAAGGATTTCATTGGAGCGGTCCCTTTCCTCCCCACATCCATACACTGTCTGAGAAGCAGGAGCTGGATGGAGCAGGATGTGAAGCTCTCAGGCCCCTGGTCTCCTGCCTGAAACCAGAAGGCAGACCACCATCCTTCCTTGTGCTGGGGAGGAGCCTGCCCTGAGCCACTGGAGTTATTCCTGCTGGTGTGCTGAGTGTTATATTTTACACATGGCTGGGAGTGACTCTTCGTGCAGGAAGGGAGTTTGTGCCTTGTCCTGCTGGACACTGGGAGATGTTTTCCCAACAGCAGATCAGCAGTTTATTTGTAGTGAGTTAATGACTCCTGCTGCTCAACAGGTTCTCCTTCATGCTGGGTTTGCCAGAAGGGGATCAGCATTCCTGAAAGATGGGATGGTGGAGTGGATCTCAAACAGCACTGAAATCCAGTGATGTTTTTCTCTTTTCTCACCTTTATCTAGCATTAACAATACTCTTGACACCTGGACTAGGGTAAATAGAGATTTTTTTTTTAAACTGTATCTCTGCATCTGAATTATTTCCACATTGCTGACAAAGCTGGAGGTAATCTGTTCCTGCAGGAATAGGGACTTGGGATCTGGTCACAGATCTGGTGACACACAGAAGCAGAGGGTGAGCAGGGAAAGCTGCCTCTCTCCTCCAGTCATCCCTGGCTTGTCATGTGTGTTTGGACCTTGAGATGCTCCTGTTGAGGCTTTCACAAGCTCTCTCTTGGGATTTTGGCCAGTGCAAGTAATTCCACTCGGGAGTCTTAAAACTGCTGTCCAGGGAGGCAGAGCTCAGCCTGCAGCTCTGAGTGCATATATCCTTGCTATTCCATGGATTAAAAAAAAAAAAAAATAAACAGTGGTGCTCTTACCTCAGGCTATCCATTAGGAGTGTGATTTAGTGCAGGGAGGGCTATAAAGGCAGTTGATAAATCTGCTGTGCAGCACAAATAAAATCTCTTGCGGGAGGCGGAAGGGCCCTGGATAACGGAACGGGGAGGGAGCAGCCCTTTCTCCCTTGTCTAATTAGGCTGTCCAGGAGGAGTTAATATAAAATAATAGATCTGGAAAGCCCAAACCTTCACAGCCTCAGGAAGGACTTCATCCCCTTAAATTACAAGGCTAAGACCTCATTCAACAATGCTTTGAAGGAGATCAACTGGCAGCGCTATTCACGGCGGCTCTGGGCTCGGGCGCAGGCACTGCATGATTGCAGCATCTTCTGAAGAGAAGAGCTCACTCCTGTTCCCATTGAATGCTACTATTTTTATCCTCCTTAATTTCTAGAAGGTATTTCCAAGTGGGAAGCAGAGCAGAGAATAGCAGATCTTAACTCTGCTCTGGGTAACAATTGCTGTAAAAAGCAGGGAGAAATGTTTGAAATAGCTTGCATCTATTTTTGGTACCACCAGTGTGGTGGGAAAGCACCTGGAGGTGTTTGCAGCCCTTGGCACCCTGAGGGTGATGGGGCATGGGGTGAAGGGGTCACTGCTGGCCCTGACTCCCATGGGGTTCACAGGCTCCTGACTCTGCTTGGAGCCAGAGGTACCTGGGGATGTCTCAGAGGGGCTATGGGGAAAGGTGATACTGGCAGGGGAAAAGGGGGTGTCTCTGCTTGACTGGATCCCCCTCCCAGCCCAGGACACCCCTCCTGGGCCCTCCTTGCCTCTGGAGTGTGGTGGGGAGAGCTTTGATCCTTTCCCATATGGGAGGCAGAAGAGCAGAGAGATTTAATGAGGTGGAGTTACCTCACCCACCACAGAGCAGCCAGGCCTGCTGGCATAAGGTCAAAGAGGAAATCCAGGGCCCACCAGGGCCAAAGTAGAGGAGTTGTGGGGGATGCCTTGGACCTTGTGCTCTCTCCTGCTGAGCTGTAAAAGGCTCAAAGTCTTCCAGCATCATGGAAAGGCTGGAGAGCTCAGGATTGACCATCACTGACCCCTGGATCACTGTTGGAGCTGTGGGGTGAGGAGAGTGCTTTGGGAAGAGGATAAGACAGGATGGATCCTGGCTGGAAAACACAGCCTGGGACTGAGCATTGTGCAAGGGGGCAAAGAGGGACAGTGATTTGTGAGTCTCCATTTCAGTTTGTGATCCTGGCCATGCAGTTTTGGATGTGTAACAGGGCTTTTATCTTGTGATTGTTCCCTTCTGCAGCCACAGCTTTTGCTTCTCTACATGCCCAGGTTCTCTGAAGCTGCTGAGCACAACGTTGGCACACACAGCTCTTGTGCTGGACAGAAGCGTCCTGCTTCACTTGAACATGAAATATAAATCAGAGATCAAGTGAATTATTGTGCCATGCTGCTGCTCAGGCAATAGGGAGTCCTTAAATCAATCAGGCCCCAAATAAATAAATAAACGTGCAGCAGACATGCTGGAGTGCATGTCTGATTCCTATCAGAGGCAGTAATTCAAGGCAGATGCTTGCAGTTCTCTGCTTCCCACTCTGTGTTACCTGGGCTGCTGGAGTCGCAGGAGACAGAAAGCAGACTTTTAAGCTTTCATTATTGTTGCCAAAGAAACCATTTCATTTGGTTGCCACGTGTGCAGCAAATCTGGTACAGTCCATCTGGATGCCAAGGGATGAAGGAGAAGGGCTTTGGAGAGGAAAGTCTGCAGAGTCCAGCCACTTCAGTGCCTGTGACGAGCCATGACCCTGGGGCTGGGAGCTGCAGGAGGGAGAGTCGTGCTTGGAGAGGCTGGAAGGGTCCCACTTCAAGGGTTTGACCTGCACGAGCGTCTCCACAGCAGCGTGGACAGCTGGGTGAGCCGAGGCTGAAGGACTCATCCCTCAGAGACCCTCCAGACATCGCCCCAGGGAGCAGCACTGCTGTGAGTGCCTGGCTGGAGGATCCTTCAACCCTCCAGCATTAACACCTCACTGGTTTTCCTTTCAGCTCACACTGGCACTCGGGAGAGAAACATTTGAAGTATTTGATCTTTCTGGGCCGCTGTTTCCCTCCCGCAGGTGCCGGGCTCGGGAGCAGAGCTCCCTGGGGTTCTGAGTCTGCCGGGCACCATCCTGCTCCCTCCTGGCTGTCACCATCCTGCTCCCCCATGGCTGTCACCATCCTGCTCCCTCCTGGCTGTCCCCATCCTCCTCCCCCTATGGCTGTCACCATCCTGCTCCCCCCATGGCTG
>VXAX01006620.1:1681192-1834768 GCA_013399835.1 Leptocoma aspasia | reverse complement strand
CACCATCCTGCTCCCCCATGGCTGTCACCATCCTGCTCCCCCCATGGCTGGCACCATCCTGCTCCCCCTATGGCCACCACCATCCTGCTCCCCCATGGCTGTCACCATCCTGCTCCCCCCATGGCTGGCACCATCCTGCTCCCTCCGTGCTGGCAGCCTGGGCAGGACCATGGTTGGTGCTCTGGGTGACTCTGCCCATCACTGCCCAGCCCTTGGGAAGGTTCCAACACCAGCAGTGAATGTGGGCAGCCAAGCCTGGGCTGGAGGGGGCTGGGGTGACACAAGCTGTGCTAGCCAGGGAGAGCAGAGGCTGTGAGGTGGGTGTGCTGCCCCAGGAAGGTGGAACTGGGGGCTTAGTCCCTTTTCCAGGGCAGTTTTTGTCACTTGCAAGTGGTCCTGGGCCCCTCTCAGCAGCCCCTGAGGCTGGAGGTGTGTATTTGGGTTTCACAGGAGCTTTGCTTGCAGCTGCAGTCTCTGCCCTTGTGTGTGCCCAGTGATTTTTAAAGGTAAATGAGCCCTGATGCTGATGGGAGGCTGCTGGCACAGCAGGGCTTTCCCACACACCCTTTCATCTGTCCTGAGCAGACCTGGCAACATCAGTCCAAGGTGATGATATTTCACTAAGTCAGGGCCTCTTCTCCCTTCAGTTCCTCCAGGGGAGTGTTGAAAGTGAACCTTGGACCAGTGGAGCTGACACTTTGTGATAAAAGATAAAGCAGTTGCAACACTGGGGATTCAGCCTGGATTTCTGAAGATTTATCCCCAGGGGAGAGCTGAACTGATGCATGGGTAAGGTTTTTTCCTCCTAAAACTCGACTGGTAACCCCAAAAGAATAAAGGTCAATCAGTTAAACCCACTCAGTACATAATCCTGTGCCCTTCTGAGTTAGCACAATCTGTGTCAGAACAAGGCAGGCTGATACACGCAGTCGTGCTGGGGAGACACTGTTTATCCCACAGCAGGTTCACCCCTCAGCTCTGAGTGCCACTTCTGGTGTGTTCCTCCTCCAGCAGCTCATCCCAGCCCTGGACAGCAGTGTAAATCCTTCTTTGCAAATCATTGACCCAATAGGTCATAAAAGTTCCTTTATGGCCTGTCAAGACAAGCGAGGTTCTTTACGTGCACCCTAAGTCAGCACAGTAAAATTTTTATGGTGTTTTCAATAACAAGAGCTACTGCACATGAACAGCAACTAATTTTTAAAGCCCTGGTATTTCAGCTGAGATGAGGTTTTTTCCTCTCTTCTGTTGGAAAAACACTTAGATTAGTGTGCTCAGCAGTCAGGGCCTGGAGCTGACCTCTCTGCCTGACATGGTGCTCCAACTTCCACCATTACTGAGCACCCCTGGAAAGAACTTCTGCAAACCAGGCTGCTCTTCTGGTAACATCTGTGCAAGCGGAGAAGCTGAGCTTCAGGTTCCCAGGTGCTTTTGGGAAGCAGGAATCCCTAATCCCAGCCACTGCTGCACCCAAGGGTGGAGTGTGGAGATTTCCAAAGGGAGGGGGACAAGGGGCACAGAGGGGCACATGGCAGCCTGGGACACCTTCATTTGTGAATTAACAGGGTTTATTCAGAGTGCTCAGCCTGCTGCTTGTTACAGTCATGATTTCAGTTCTCTAAGGCTGCTGCTGTGGCCATGAGTGCCTGCTCCACCCCAGGGCCCAGTCTGGGCAGAGATGGTGGGATTTGCTGACCTGGATAAGGGAATTGCTATTTTTGTGGTGCTGTTGTTGTGTTTTGTTTGTTGGGGTTTTTTTTAAATAAGAGAATGGCATTCTTTTCTGAGCTCTGCCAGGCCCGAGCTGTCCTGGCTCTGCATCTGACCTGAGATGTTCTCAGACAAGGTGTGATGGATGTTGTTCCTGTGCCCTTTAGTTACCTGGTGGAAATGACTGTGCCCTAAATTCACACTGCAGCAGTGAGGGGTTGTAACTTCTCTCTTCTTCACTGGAGCCTCAGCCACTTCATTGCTTCTCTTCACTCCTTTGGCCCCTTTGCCTCTATGACTCAGGCTTGCTTGGAGCTGTGCTGCCCCATGACCCCAGTGTGGGGATCCACACGTGCCCCAGTGGGGGACAGGATTGGGGTCTGTGGTCCCATGCCAACAGTGGGGTCCCTGCTGGCTGGAGCCTCAGCCCTCAGTGCTGTTCATGCAGGATGAGCAGATGAGCTCCAGGCACCAGGGTGGGAATCAATGCTGGGACAGTCAGCACTGATTTCCCAGCCCTGACAGAAGCAGGAGCAGAAGGTGTGAGAGGTCCTTCTGTTGGGGTTTGGTTTGGATTGATTTTACCACATTTTCATAGATAATCTGTCTGGGTTTGCTTTCTTTGTTCTTTTTTAAAAATCCTCCTTTTAAGAAACACGCAAACATGGAAACCCTTCCTCTCTCAGGTCTGTCCCTGGACAAAGGACATGGCACAGTTCATGGACTTTGGGTGCTGCATCACAGCCCAGACCAGGATCTGTGGTCTGGGGTGGAGGGGATGCTCGTGGTCCTGCTCCTGGTCCCAGCCATGGGTGGATGTGCTCCTGGTCTCAGCTGGGTTCAGCTGGAGGTCTCAGCTGGGTTCAGGAGGGCTGGAGCCAGTGGAGCCCCTCCATCTGCATGCAGAATTTGGTCTTTTTCTCCATGTTGGGAACGACAGTGATGCTGGAGCAGCAGCACAGCAAAGGCTGGGAATGCTCAGGGGAGCTTCAGGGAGGAACTGTTGCTGTCGATCTGTTAATTAAGATTAATGTGCTAGCTGATAAGGATGACTCTGCGCCAATTGCTGTTACGAGCCAAGATCCTGCAAGGCAGCGAGCAGCACATTCCTGCTTCCTCAGCAGTTGGAGCCTCTGCCTTGCAGCCTGAGGTTTGGGGCAGAAAATGGATCTGCACAGCTCCCCAAATGCTTGAGGGCCCCTGGGCTCGCTTGCTCTGCTGGTGGGATTCTCAAGAACTTGGTCTTGTGCTCTCTTGGCAAAGAAACAGTTTTAGCTTTCCAGAGGATGTTAAGGCAGAGCTTTGCATCCTCTTCTCCTAGGATTAATGTTGAAATTTCTCCACCCAGAAAGTGGATTAAATGAGGGGCATAGTTGAAAAATATACGTGTGCATTTTTTTTTTTTCCCTCTCAGGTGGGATCTCTGAGGAAGCTGGATGTGCCTGGTGCAGTAGGATGTGATGAATTAGGACTTGGTTTGCCTTTGCCACAGCTGTCAGTGCAGGATTTTGGATCAGAGGCTGCTTGCTGAGCACCACAGCACCCTGTCCCATCTTGGGAAGAGCCTGCTGAATCAACATCTCCACAGTCCCTGAGGGAACTCAAAAACCAGCAGAGCTACTGAAACTGGAACAGCTGCAGGTGACCATGTGCTCAAGGCTTCAGAATATCACAGACTGTTGAGGAGCTCATTTTAATGTTCTTTACCCACTTCTTTGCTTTAACAGCCTCCTCATTTCCTTGGTTTCTGTGTCTGGTACCAGCTGCATTTAAGGGCAGAATTTGTGTAACCAGCCTCATTAAAGCAAACAGGTTTGCCAAAGCCTCAAAGTTCACCTTTTTGGATGGCATCATTTTATTAGTAAAAGGTAGAGGTGGAAGGAGTGCTCCCTGAATCCCAGATGAATTTCCCCCCTGCCTGGTCCCCTCTTGCCTTCTGCCCTTCCCACCCTCACCACTCCTGCAGCTGCTTTCATTTCCCTGCTGTTCCCCACAAAGGCCTCTGGCACCAGCCCTAATGAGTAAGTGTAATTAACCTGTGACACATCCCAGTGCCTGCCAGCAGTGTGGGGGACAGGGACAGTGTCCACCCTGCCCTGCTGCCATGAGATGCAGCACTTGCTGCAGCCAGGTGAGGACCAGCCCTGGCTGTTTGGGGCATCACCTCAGGTATGGACAGTATCCGCTGTCATGAAGAACAAAGATTTTGCTGAAATAACACTGCCCTGGGGGAGGAAATGCCATTTTCCCTGCCATAAAAGCAATTCACCTTACATCAAAGGGGGAAGCTAATTTTTTTTTTTTTTAACTTGGGAGTGGGGTATGATTTTGAAGCCTCTGCTGTCCCACAGTTTGTTTTTCCTTACAGGCACTGCTCGATGGCCTGGCCAGCATCCCCTTCCCACCCTGTTCCTGAGCTCCACCAGTTTCAAAGTTGAGCCAAAATCTTCTTGCCCTGAGGGTCTGGAGTCCTCACAAAGATGCCCAAGTCACCTATGCAGAAGGAGACAACCTTATCCCAGCACCCATCAGTAACTCCTGTGACTGTCAGCTCCTTGCAGACAGAGCAATCTCCTAGCAACCTTGCACTGGCTCTTTGGATGCAGCCTAATTTGGTCTCTGGCCATCCAGAACAAAACCTCATGAAGGCATCTGGCAACCAGAGCGACAGACGGGCTGTGGTGGAGTGCTGGAGCATCTGGCATGATGATTGTTTCAGCAAAATCCCTGCTTGGGGCTGATTTTGAGGATTTTATAGTGAGCCTGAGTGTAACATTCAGGTGAGGGCTCTGCAGCATCTTGCTGAGTGCTGGGTACCACCTACCTGAGCTGAGTGCCCAAAGGAATGATCCTGGTGCTGGTGAGGTTGCTCCTGCTTCTCTTTCTTTCATCCTTGTTTCCTGGTAAAAAGGAGTGAGAGAATGTGCTGATGCTTGTGATGGCAGCAGAAAAAAGAGGGGAGGAGTGAGGAAAAGAGTGGCATTTCTCTAGCCTAGGGGAACAACACATCCAGCTCAAAAAATTTGAAAAATTTGGCAGTCTTCCACTGCCAGTAGATTTTTTTGCAAATTGCAGCAGTGGAAAGATTTTAGCCACATCTGCTCTCATGTCTGTAGGTGACTCACAGTGATGCCCAGCAACATGCTGGGCACTGGGAGCTGCTTTAGTGGAAAGTTTGAGCACCACTGTCTTATAGTGCCAAGTTCTGACTTGGCAGGATGGGTTATGGAACCCAAATTTCAGCATTTACTGACTGGTGAGCATTTGGCTCTGGGATCTGAGTACTGGCCTTTACCCGTGCTTCCCATGCAGAATCCATACCGGCAAAGCAGTAAGTCTTTCTGAAATAAATTAAATGCTGATGCTCATTTAGAAAGGATTTATAGGAGGCAGTGTGTGGCTCCAGCTGGCAGTGCAGGAACGGAAAGTGGAGCACGAGGCAGGGATGGGGACAGGACTGGGGGCTCAGGGTCACCCTGTACCCCCCGTGGCAGCTGCTGTGGCTGGAGGGTGCCTCTGTGCCCATACCCTGTGGGGTCCCATCCCACAGGTCACCGTGTTCCAGCATTGCCCAGGTCCCTGGGAACTGCCTGGAGCTGAGTGTGGTCAGTGGCTTTGAGTGCTCAGATGTTAAAATTTAAGTACAAGCCATTTCCTGTGGAGGGGTGAGAGCCCTTTACTGCTGTCGTTGAGCTCAGTGACTCCCACCAGGGACAGCTCATGCCACTGATTTTACTCCCAATCTGGAATCTCTCCTGAGGTGTCCAAATCCCAGGCTAGGACCCAGCCCTCTGACCCAGCACCAGCTGAAGACCTGAATTTAAATCCAGACACAACATTTGGGGGTGCAGGGATGAGGGGTTTCCTGTGGGCTCATCCCAAACTGAAACCCTCAACTGAGATTTCACCAGCCAGTGCTGGGTGTCTGGAGAGCTTTGTGTCACCCCCTGTGCCCAGCTCTGCCATCCCTCCATGAAGTGGCTCCAGGTCCAATCCTGCACACACAGAAACCTCTGGCACCGGCTGATTCTCTGGAGCTCTGCAGGGGAGGGTTTTCCTCACACAGTGCTGTGCTCTGGGGCAGTTTATTCTCTGGTTTTACCCTGCCCTGGCTGTTCACAGAAGGTTTCAGAGAACAAGGGGCCGGTTTCAGATCTTGCTGTTACAACCTCACATTCAAGAATTACTACTACTATTATTTCCAAGGAAACAGGGACTCACGCTCGTATCTTTTATGTGATTTCTCACATCCGGAGGTTCTCACGTGACTTTGCTGCCTATTTTTAGCTCCTCAAACATCTCTGCCAGGATGAAAGCTTTAAAGAAAACCCACCCTTGAAAGGGATGAAACAGGCATTTGCTTTAATGGTAAATTTGTGACTGTGACCCCCGAATCCCTGCATTTCAGCAGCCTGGGGAGAGCAGGCAGGAACATCAGGCTGCAGTTAACTGTTTCTGTGTTTGCTGTTACACCCTCCTTCTTCAAACAGCAAAGACTTGTTGTAAAACAGAGCTGTTTCTAGAACCAGATCCACCTACAAGTCATTTAAAAGCCTCCTACCTCAAATTTGCAGGTAAAATGTTAGTCTAGCAGGAATTGAGAGGAGGGATTTTCCCCTCCATCTGCTTCTTGGCTGGTTTGGGGGAGGAAAAAAGCCACCCTGGCTGTTTTCACTTTGCAGCACCCTCCTTGGAGTGAGGATGGGACCCCTCTGTCCTGGTGTGCTTGGGGTGGCTGTGGGCACCCACATGGTTCTGCTCATTCCAGCACATGGGATACAAAACTTGGCATTTCCTTTGGATGCCTCAC
The DNA here is from genome assembly GCA_013399835.1 of Leptocoma aspasia. Lineage (NCBI taxonomy): Eukaryota > Metazoa > Chordata > Aves > Passeriformes > Nectariniidae > Leptocoma > Leptocoma aspasia. Next base: position 1,828,248 of record VXAX01006620.1, on the reverse strand, counting down.
AGGAAGCATCCTATTTTAAAAGCCCAGCCATAAATAACACATAGTTGTACCCAGCTATTAGAGCGAGAGGAAAATTGTTTGCATTGTCACAAACTTTCATTTCCATTTTTGTCTCAATTTCAGCTTCATTAACACACGCTGACCTGCCTTATCAATTACAGCTATTTCTAGTGTGGGCATTTTGGTAATTGGCATCAAAATGTCAGGACAGCCAGTTGGAGCTCTCTGGGTACAGAAACATCTCGCTGATTACAAGCTTCAGTAATTAGTGATCAGCCGAGTCCCACCCTCGCTGCCACAGCTGCAAAGTCCCCATGGAACCACACTGGAAGCAAAGCCCCAGCTCGGGCTCCCTCCTGGGACACAGTGGGTCACTGGGCACAGACCAGGGGGGCAATCAGCCCCTCCCTGGCACCCCGGAGCCACACAGAGCCATGCACCCCAACAAGCTCTGCTGAAGGTGGCAAATTTATCCTGGATGAGTCAAGGCTAAAATCTGTTCTCCTTCCCCGAGCTTGTAGCGTGCAGCCCATGGCTTTGCTCTGGCTGGTCCTGTCCCTTTTCTTTCCTGGATTTAGGGTCAGAGCCCTGGAGCTGTCTGAGCTGTTGGGGTAATGGTAGAGCCCATTCCTGGAGGAGGAGGAGGCATGGAGGGGTTCAGCATTCCGAGAGGCTGGCAGGCTGTGGGTGCTGGGTTGTAGGAGGGATGAGCTGGAACAAGCTCCTGCCAGACAAGAAATTGGGGCTGCTCCAGCAGTGGGAGGTGGAGATTTTATAGGGCCTCTTGGTGTTTGGTTTCCTTTTAAATGCTGGCCTCCAGGGCAGAGGCTCTGCTGCCTGCAGAAGGCAGAACAGAATGAGAGGAGCGAGGTTTGCACCCGCCCGTCTGCAGCACCTCATTGGCAGGGCTGTGCCCAAGGGCTGGCTTTAGATGTGGTCTGGGCAGGTCACTGCTGAGCACTGCCTCTGCCAAATTTCCTTTTCCTTTGGGAAGCTGGGATGAGGAGAAGCCTCTGCCTTCACCTGAGGGGTTCTGTGTCCCTGCTCTGGGGCCAGTCTCTTGCAGGGAAGGGGCAGCTCCAAGCGCTGCTGGGCACTGCAGATGTATTTACCTCTCCATGCTGAAACTACAAAGCTGTGGAGACCTGGTGACCTCATGTCACACGCTGCCCTGCCGAAGGGACAGGGCTAATTGAGATGTGACAGCCTGTGAAAACAAACTTCTCCTCAGAGGTCAAGAAGGCAAAGCTGATGAACAGATGCAAAACGTGACACTTTGAGAAGCTCCTGGAAGAGCATCACGAGCAAGTGAAGGCACATCCCAGCCATGGCTTCACTGGGCTGGGTGCTTCTCTGTGCAGACAAGGAATTTGGGCAAATGCCTGGAAAAGCCTTGGAGTTTTTGTGGCTGAATGCTGTGGAGGCGTGGGGTGGCTGGTTCCTGAGAGAAGCCTCCGAGGGCACGGAAGGGCTGCAGAGGCACTGCCTGAAGCAGGCAGGTAACACAGATCATCAGATGATTAGGGAGGGAAAGATGAGTGGGTGATGAGAGAGCAATCCTGAACACCCAGAGAAACCCTGAACTCCTTCTGTCTGAGGAAAATGAAAATGGAACGAGAAGAACTGCCTAGCTGAGGTGGATTAAGTGTGTGTGCCGGTATTTCCCTTCAGGAGCAAAAAACGCATAAACAAAATCGAGCTAACAAAAAGCTGCCAGCATTTTGAAAGGAGGCAAGGCTATAATTCTTAAAAACCAACCCGACCCACAGGGTGCAGGGGACCCTGTGCCAGCTGCCCTCTCCCAACAGCAGCAGCAGTCTGAGCACAGCCAGTACCCAGCGTGTGCTGGTGACACGCCAGCAGCCTGTTATCAGGGTGACATCCCAAAGATAAATGACTCCCATTATTGCCTTCATTCCCGGGCAGTCCCCTGAGGCCCCCGCACAGCCCCGGCAGCTGTGACCGAGGTGCTCAGGGCTCCCCACAGCAAATCCTCCCGGCTCTGCCTGTTCTTGCAGGTGGGGCTTGCAAGGGCTCTTAACCTGGCACGCCTCTGAAAATCTGAGCCATGCTCTGGGAGAGAGCTGAGGCTGCTGTGGTGTTTTACCAAGAGCAAACCTGCTGCCAATACCCCTGGATTGGGAGAGAACATCTGTGTCTGGCCCTTCTGGAGGTGTTTTTTGTGGCACCTCCCTCTGCTCAAGTTTTACAGAGGCAGTGAGATGCCATGGCATGCTGTGGTGCCATGCACTGCAGCCATCAGAAACATGCCTGCTGCTCTGTTTTAATCTTTTCCCCTGTTATTTGCCTCCATTCCCCGCCTTGTCTTTCTGTTTGCTGTGCCCCACGAGCACCTTTCTCACCCACTGGGTAGGAGAGCAGGTAAAAGTGGCCCCTCTGCAAGCCACAGCAAAAGGCACGGCAGAGTTTGGGCTCGTTACCATCAGCACGGGTGGAAAATGGCTTTGGGGTTAAATCATTCTCACAATGATCAGGTTTCACAAATATCTCATTGTGCCTGGAACTAATGTGAATTAATTTGTGCAAAGAAGTCATTTATGGAGGTAGGTGCTGCCTCAGCTCTCTAGAAATAGAGATGTTTCCAGCACAAATATGGGTGCAGAGATCCTGACTTTCTGATCTCTCCTCAAGACACCCCACAAGAGGCTGTACATGAGCAGGCCAGCTCAGAACCAGCACCCAATTCTGCTGCCAGCCAGGGGTGTGGGCTTGGCTCCCCACCCCAGGGGTTGGCCCCACAGCTGGGGGATGCTGAGAGTTCAGAGATGAGATCTGAGTGGTTTAATTCTATTACTCATGAGCTCTGAATAGCTGCTTTAGACACCCTTGACCTTCTGCTGCAGAACAGATCAAAGCAAATCTCTCTGTAGTGATATACCTTATCTGATTCAAAGGGGAAGCATCCAATGAAGCACTTGTTTTGAAAACATTATTTTACGTTGTGCCCCATTAAATTGTTGACATGTTGCCCTCTGGCTATTTGGCATTGGTTATACTCAAATGCTATCTACAGCCTTAATCTAATTTTGCCTTTCCTCATCTTTATTCCTTGATCTTCATATTACACTGCTTAACAAATCTCTTCAAGGACAAAATTGTTTCAAGACAGGGTTTGATAAGCTGGGGGAAAGGGCTGCAGAGCCAGGCAGGAATTGTGTCTCGGGTCCCAGGCACTGGAATTCAGAGCAGCCAGAAGGGGCCTGGTTTATCTAAACTTTGTTCCTTCCCTGCATGGGTTCAGATTTCTGCTGGTCACGAGCTGTGCCAGGAGGGGTTTGTGGTTTGTGCCATTGAAGGATATCTGATTTTGGGGTGGGCTTTGTGCCCCTCCCTTTGAGGAGCTGCAGAGCCATGTGGGTGCCTTGGGACAGGCTCTGTGCCCTGTCCCCGTGGGTGGCACTGCTCCAGGGAGGGTTAGTTGGTTTGCTCTTCTTCACAGCTTGTGCTACAGACCTTCAGGCTGGATCACCCACACATTTCAACAAATCCCCTGCTGGTTCAGGGGTGTTGGTGCTGCTGTGCACCCCTCCTGACCCTGGCCACTCCTGTGCTTTGGTGATATTTTTCTGGGCTGTTGCTGAAGGAATAATTTCTTCAGCAGAGCTGGACCCTAATTGCCATCATTTTTGGTGTAAATCCATTAAGAAATCAACAGGGAGAAAGAGGTTTCAGTGCCTTCCAGCCGCTGAACCACCAGTCTGGAGGGAGGGCATTTTGTTACCATCCCTCCAGGCTGCTCCATGCCTTGAAGGGTTTATGCTGGGTATTGAGTCATATTTATTCTGTGCTCCTTTGTGATAAGCCACAGGATTTGGTGGGGAATTTGGGAAAAGTGAGCCCTGCTGTGCTGGAAGTGTGCTGGATGCTCTCACTCTTTGCACTGCAAGTCTAGATTGGAACCAGGTGAAAAAACGTGCTCACAAAGCAGCTAGTGGAAAAAAATAGCTTGATTCTAAAAGTGTTTCATTTTGAAAAAGGGAAGAAAAGCTAAACAATCAGTGCTGTTAAAATTTTCCATCACTATCCTTTTCATGCAAAAGGACTTTTCCTGTGCTCCAAAGCTCCAGCTCTAGCAGCAGCACATAGCTCCTGGGAAACAGCTTTCATTAGAGGAGCATGGAAAAGGTCCTCAGAAGTGGACCAGGGGTTTACAAAATGGAAACAAGGGTTTTCATGAAGTCATTTTCCACCTATGTAGTCCTTTCTGGGGAGCTATAGTGGATCCTCTTTGTGGTGGCCAAGTCATCATCCCCAATGATCTACAGCAGCGGGCATCTGTGCATGGAATTCTCCAAATGACAACCTGGCAACGCTGTCAGTCCCTTCAAGAGCCTCAGACAGGGATCCTAGCAATTTTCCTAGGAGTAAAATATAAATTTATGCTTTCTGTTTCTAGTAAACTGTCATGGGAATAAAAAAATAATAGCCCCTGACAAGATAAGAAGACCCAAGATGTTGAAAAATCCTTCGGCGATACGAAGAGCTGAATGAAACCCCAACAAAGTGGACGTGTTTAGCACCAGCTCATCTCTTTCTGACATCCAAGCAGCTGGAAATATAGATATAATTAAAAGGATTTGCAAAGCCAGCATAACACTAAGAAGACTATTTTACATTATTTTTATAAGGAACTTTAGTATTTACACTGTTGCAGCAGGAATCCAAATAAATGTTCGTGGTTTATCTCTTTTCTGCCTCCAGTACATTGACTTTGGTTAAACAGCTATATTTATCAGTGCAATGCTGGCTATAAAAGTGAAAGAAACAAACCATAAAATGTCCAGTGAAACTGTGTATTTCTTTAGGTGGGTGGGTACATGGACAGTTCATAATTCTGGGGGTGGTAGCCACCTTTACTGCACATGAACAATGTCATCTACAGTGATGGTCCAGATTTACAAAGGTTTTTAAGACTCAGAAGCAGTAGATATGTGTTCACCAGGATGATAAAACAGCTGGGGCTGGGAGGTACCTTAAGGATCATCTGGTTCCAAGCCCCTGCCATGGTCAGGGACATCACTCACTGCACTACAGCTGCTTGGAAAACCCTGTCCTCCCTGTCTGGAGAAGACAAACACTGGGAGGTACATCTGGGTACCTCCTGGGTGATCCTGCCTTCCTAATGGGAAGGAATAACATGAGGCTGACTATAACTCTGCTTTTTTAAAGATTGAATCCTTCACCTGATGTAAAGGGGAAATGGTGCTGCAGAGACAAGAATGAATATCAGCCCCAAAATTAACAAAGAAGCAAAAAGGCCCCAGAGGAAGGAGTAAGGAGCTAGATCCCAAAAGGACAAAATGGTTTAGATAGCCTCCAGATCCACAGGTTTCTCCATGCAGTAAAATGCCAGAATATGGAAGATAAAGATCATTCTTCACTCCTTATACTCTGCCTAATTCTGTAATGGTCCATGGTGAATGGTCCATAGCTCTGCTCTTGAAGTGACGGTTCTGGTTGGGGTTTAGCATCATTTGCACTCATCCAGGAATTTCTCCTGAACTGTGGACCCAGAGGGTCCCTGTTATGTGCTTTGCAGCAGCCTGTCCCCACACCAGGAGCAGAGCAGAGTCCAGGCTCTTACAGGGCTGTGCAAGCAGACAAATACGTGGGGTTTTTTGGAAAGGAAAAAAAAATAAGTAAAAAAAATAACTGTGGTAGAGTGCCTGGTTGAGTTACAGTAAATCTTAGGAAGCAAGAGCAGAGGGCAGCTCCTTACATCTGGGTTAAAACTAATTGATCGCTTTCCCCCCGCACACAGACCTGTCTTTATACTGAGCCTGTAAAGAAAAGTTCCCTGAAAGTCACCGGAGACAAATAATCCTTCAGGAGTCAGTGCTGACACAGAATTACATTTTCAGTCATTTTTCAGTTGTATGCGTCTCCATCCTGTCACATTAGTTTGCTAACACTTCCAATGCAACAATGAGACAAACAGAGCATTGTGCTGGTCCAAGCCAAACATTCATCTCTGCTTGGCACCGGTTCAACAGGCCTGTCAAAACTGCTGGTGAGCTGGCCAAAGCTCATTAAGTGGTTGGATGCATATTTAGCATGGAAAAGAGCTTTACCCAGGGCTCTGAGTAATGTGTGGAGCGAGCGGGCAGGAAAGAGGAGAGATGGTAGGAAGGAGAGAGCGGGATGAATTCCTTGTGGATTGTACCTAAGCTGGAATAAAAGAATAATGTAAATATCTATTGAGGGAACATATTTCAAGGCAGAACAGAGGTGAGTTGCAAAATCCCTGGGCCCAACGCCAACCTTAAATGTGTGTCAGAAGAGACATCGATGTTACGGCTCCTCGATGTGCACAAAGTTACCAGGATGGCTTCCTTGGAATGGGAGCTGATCTGCTGGCCTGAGCTTTCCTTCCCAGCCTGACCTTGGTGGGTTTGGACAGCTCTGACCAGAGGCTTCTCTTGCACAGTGACTTCACCAATGTCCATGGAAGGATCTGATTTTTGGGAGCCAGTGTAAAGCATCTCGAGGTGCCAGCAGGAGCCTGGCTCAGCCCCCGGCACTCTGACACAGCTGTTAACAGCTGGTGAAGCATTTCCTCAGGAGGAGACAAATTAAGAGAGAGATTTAATTGCAGAGCCTGCATGTTTGTGTTGCCTTCTGGTGTTGAGCTGATGTCAAGGAAAGAATGATCAGGGCACAAGTGGCACTTCCCAACTCATCCACATTCCTGTGCCTTTGCTTTCTGGACTGCTCAGTTTCAGTACATTTCTGCAGCAGATTTCTCAACCTGCAGGAATGCTGCTGATTTTTACAGCTAAGTGGTCAAATATTAAAGAAATTTACCTCCAAACATGTATACACATGACAGAAAAATTCCTTTCCTTCTTCATGTATCCATGTTCATACAGCAATGTCCACATAAATCTGAGTTTCCTGAATTCATGCCTAAAACTCCCAGCACTGTTCCATTAAGTACTCACTCTTGGACAAGGAACAGTGAATGACAAAAAAACCTACATATTGAAGGGGGAAAAAGAGAGAGAAAAGCTTACTACTTAAGAAAGAAATTTTTCTGTGTGCACTGAGGTGGTCAATATGAAGGCAAATAATTAAGATGCTGGGATGGAGAAATCCTTTATTACAGATGAAGAAAGAAGCCATTCACGGACTAATTAACAGAATGCTTCAAGCAAATGTTAACAATTAACCGATTGAGTATTTAAAGGTGTGGTTTATTTTAAACCCAGCACCTCCGACTGCTTGCTTGCTTACACACTTGCAAACAATTGCTCTGTTCATTTAGCTTGTTTTCTTCCCCCACCTTTTTCTTCTCTAACTATAAGCTCTTGCAGGGCCTTAGAAGGGGTCCTTTAGTTTACAGTGATGCCCATCCTGATCTGTGCAAGAAATCCAGGATCATCCAGGACCGTGGTCTCTGTGCCAGGATCCATCCTTGCTGAGGTGAGCATCTCCTGAGATCTCTTTGGAAGATGCTGAGAGGTTATTGCTGCTGGATTTTGTTGTAGCTGTCGATCAACTATGAACTGTTGAGCTTCAGTGTCTGTGATTTTAAAATGCAAGTTAATTATGCTTAAAAGTGTACAGAACTGCCAGAACTGATTTAAAGTCTGTGAAAGGGGAAGGAGTTCAATCTTCCTTATCTAAGTAAAGAGCTTAATGAGCATATCTAGGAGCAAGGTAATTTCCTGGATAACTGTGATGACTTCTGGTGGATGGGAGGTGAAGCTGGCTCTGGCTGTAAGAGAAGATGAAGAGGTCACGTTACCCTGGTCGTTACCAATCCGTCCTGAGTCTGATTCACCCGGGGACAGGGTGGGCAGTCTGAGCTCATTGCTGCAAGTCTGGCTGGGAATGGCTTTGTGCTTACAGGTGATCATGGTCAGGTGAAGATAGGGGTTTTTTTTTTTCCCTCCTCATGCAATCACATCAGGATGGAGAGTGGCAGAGATGTGCTGGAGTTTGATTAGTTCAACCATTCCTCAAGGCAGAACATCAACCTCACAGCAGACATTCATGTAATCTGCCTCTTGTAAAGCCCCTTTTTGGCTGAGGGATAAGATCCCATCCCTCTCCAGGCTTTGGGGAGTTAACAGGCTGCAATGTTTCATTTCCACAAACCGGAGACATGAGCACTGAGAAGACATCCAGAGCAGGATTTGCTTTATCTCTCTGGCCTTTGGGTGACTTTTTCTCTCACTGTGGTGAGCATTGTTCCCTCTGCATGCAGTTACCTGACACACTTACCTGACACTTAATCACTGCTGCCTGGGGTTGCTGTTCTGCTGGGTGTGCTCAGCAACAGAGTGCCTCAGAGACAGAAGTTTTGGCAAGGGTAAAAACCCCCTCAGAGCTTGGGTTTGGGAAATTCTTTTTGCCCCCACCTCTCAAGGGCTTATTATTGGAGGACTCCAGGCTCAACTAGACCATGAAACTGCCTGACATTGTGATTTATGAGATCTTAAAAGTGAGTGCTGCTTATCGGCCACGGAGTGTAGCGAGGGCCCCGTGTCTCAGTGCTGTTCCTGCAGGATGGAGCACGGCTCTGCACTGAGGGAGCCTTGGGAATTCTGCTGGGGGAAAGCTCCAAAGTCCCCCTGAAGGGCTGGACCACACTGAACCAGAGGGAATGAGCAAGGGTGCAGCCAGTGATGGATGGCACAGGCACTGCTGCTGCCTGTGCATCCACAGGGAAGGATTTCAGGGATGCCCAGCTCCAGCATCCTGTGATTCAGAGATGAGGCTGTGCTTCTCAGGAGTGTTCTTCCTTTTGCAGCTTTGGGGGTTTCTTTGTTCCTAAAGGCTCTGCATTGTCTGGAGTGACTGGGAAAGCACAGCCCCATCACAAAAATATTAATTCTGATGTGTTCTAGCTTTTCTCCAGCTGGCAGAGTGGCTGAAATGAGTCCCTTCTCACCGCTGGCCAGAAACCTACTCAATTAAATTATTGTGAGGTTTTTTAATCAACACCTTTAAACCAACTGCTTTTTTGAAATCACAGGTATCTCTGATGCTCCTCTGCAGCACTTGCAGGAGCTGCAGCCAGAGCTCAGTCACAGCTGGCACACTGGGATCCATGAGTGGATCCCACAGAATTTTAGTGCCTAAATTCCTGCCCATCCTTGCATTCCTGCCTGTCCCTGCTGTGGCTGTGTGGCCAGAGGGAGGTGACGTTATTGCTGTGACTCACAGCATTCCCATTCTGCCTTCCCCAGCCAGGACTGTGTTTCTCAGCCCACAGGGAGGCAGGAAGGTGTTTGACAGCCCTGTAGTTAGATGCCTTTGTGACAAGCCCAGTCTCAACAGCTCCAGGTCTAAGGTTGCTTTTAAATGTAACATAAATTAAATTATTTATTTTTTTCCCCAGGGTTCAAGCATCTTAATGTGCTATGAAAGAAATACCTCATGACTAAATACTGTTCTTCCACAATAGATGCCATAGCATGGAGCTGCTGGCTCCAGCACAACATCTGTTAAGAATCTACACATTATAGCTAATGGCATTTTTCACCTTAAATGAGGTTTCTGTGATCTGCATAGTTTTGTTCGTGGTCCTCAGGTGATGAGGGAAAATGTAGCTGCATGCCTTTGATCTCCAATGTACTCTTATCCCAAACCACTCTTGAGAGGCTTAATTGTACAAGATGCAAAATAAAACCTCTGTTAATGCAGCCCTTAGATATTTTAAGTAGACTTAGATTTGCAGTTACAATAACAAAAACTACAAAGGATACCAAAAGATAAGGTTCCAGCAGTGTTGGCTTGGTTGTGTTGTATACCCTGAGTATTTTTTGACATGAACCCCAATACATGCATATTACCCAAAACCCCTGGGTTTAATATTGGGTTGCTTGTGAAAATTCATTCCATGATATGAGCACCCCTGGCTGGTGGGGAGCACAGGGCTGAGCATCCCTGGTCCTGCATGGCCAGGTAGACCTGAGCCTTGTCCACACCTGGTGCAGAACAGGGCTCTGGCAGCCTGTTTTTGGAGCACCCTTTGAGCTGGGGTGCTGCCTCCTCCACCTTTTTCTGTGGGTACATTCTCTCTGGCTTTCATGCTGCCTTTTCATCCCTGTCCCTGACTCCAAAACTGCATCAGAGTTGGCTTGGTTTGGTATTCCAACCTCTTGTCTTCACCTTTTCACAGTTCTAGAGCACTAAACCATGTCACGTAACACCAAGTCATGGGACATAAAATCATTTCCCCAAAGAATTTTAAATGTCTCCAAACTAGAGCATTCAATCTGATAGTTCATAGCCAAAGTACAAAGTTATTTTTCTATATATATATGTTTCATGTTGGGGTTCTTTTTTTTTTTTTGGATGGAAAATAAAGTAAAAGGAAGCCCAGGTGGTGGCTGAAGCTGGAGGAGCAGAAAGATGTGCCCCAGGCAGATGCAAGGGGAGGGGAATGCTGGCAGGTGACAAGGGGAGATAAAGTAGGTGATGCTGGGGCTGGAGTGGACAGCTACAGGATAAAACTATGAGATATAAAACAGCACAAGAGTAAAACTTTGTCTCTGGTAATAAGATTTGTATTGGGGAAAGGGAAGAGCAGTAAAGACTTTTTAAGAGTTACTATGAAACTTCAGGGTTTTTAAAATATATTACTTTGTCCTTCAAAGAGACTGACTTTATTTTTTTTTAATAATGCAATAATCAATAATAGATTAAATCTCCATTCCATTACAAATCCTTTTGCACAGTAACAACAGAGCCAAAATCTCTGGTGGTACATTAGAAAACGTAATTTGAACCCAAATCTGGCTGGAGTGTGCTTTATTCCAGGCCTAGCAAGACTGTCTGCCCAGACCTTTCCCTTTTACAGGCTGTGCATTTGATGAAGGCCTGTCTGGAAAGCCATAGCCTGTGAGTCTCGCCCAGCCCCCTCATTAGATTTAGCCCTGCAATAGATGCTCAGAGACTTCCGTGCCTGTAAATTAATTTTCAAAGTCTCTCCAGCCTCTGGGATGGGCTTTGCTACCAGCAGGAAGAGCTTGGTGTGTTCCTGGAGTGCCAAGGATGGCCTAAAACATGACCAAAAAAACAATGGACTGCTGCAGGGTCCAGCTTGAGGGGTCCTGGAAGTGCTGTGTGTCTTTCAAACCTAACAGATTTCTTCTCCGTTGGCTTCTTGCCTCTCCTTACCTTCTTCCCCACCCTCAAGGAAATTCCATGCACTGAAGCTGCTCTGGCTGCTGCCCTAGGTGTCCTGCAGGACATGAACATGAGGTTTCTATCCATGCAGGATGGCTCAGAGAGTGGGAATGGTGAAGATTTGCCTTCTTCCTCATTACAGACATAGTGGGACAGTGAGAGAAGAAAGTGCTCCCTGCTCTGCCCATATGTCTGGGAGGGTTTTTGTGGCAATTATCCCATGAGCAGGCCTGCTGCTGGGGAACGTGCTATCTCCTCTGGAAGCAGAAAATTCCACTTTCCCATGCTGTCTGACTGCATCTCCCCAGAGAATTAACATTAGCTCATAAAGAAGTGTTTGTGAAGGAGAGCTGAAGCCCAAAACCACTTACTTGGCAAAATGCAGGGAGAGCACAGGGGAAGGAGGAAGTGCATGGGTGGACCTTGAGCTTCTGACACACGATGATGCTGAAGCACATGTGGGACGTGTTTCTTCCAGTGACATCTTAAAAATGCCTACTAAGCACAGGCCAGGATGCAGATAAGCGTGGGGCTGATGGATGCTTGCATGGGGGAGCATAGCTGGACACCATATGGTCAGAAAAAAGTGCAGGGGAGAGTGGGTCGAGCAGGTATTTCTCCAGCAAAGTCCCTGCTAACTTGGGATTTTGCTGCTTGGTCCTTGGGATGGGGATGGCTCCCAAGGCTGTGCCTGCCCTAGTACCAGGCTGCCTCTGGTGGCCACAGCAGGTCCTTCAGACCTCACCTGGTTTAGCTTCACATCAGCATCTCTCAGGTATCTCAGTATCTCTTGCCAGTGATGTCAAACATGAGGGTGACTCTCCTTCAGCAGTGTGCCCACAGTGCTTGCACAAAGTCCTGAGCAGCAGCTGTGTAACTGAGGATGCTGCTGTTCTTTTCTGGGAGATAGATGTGTGCTTTCCTGGACAGAGAGACTGATAAATCCCATAAAATACCAAATGTTTTATTAATCACCAGAGTAAACCAACACATAAAACCTATGGAGCTCGTTGGCAGGAAGGCAGGTCAGTGCTGCCCGAGCCTGGGGTAATATTTGCTGCTTTACCTTCACAAACTGTGTTTTCCTGCAGCTCTGCAGGATACCAAACCCTTTGGGAAAGGGTGTGAGTGTTTGTATGTGCACACATGTGTGTGGACTCCAAGCCTGGATTCTTTGAAGCACCTTGTCCAGTGGGTCCCTGTGGTGTGTGTGCTGAAGGAAAAGCTGAGTTTAACATCTGTCTGGCTGTGACACAAGGTTTCCATGTGAAAGTGCATGCAGGGAGCAGGGTGGAATTCCTGCCCTCATTGAAGTCAATGGGAATTTTGCCACTGACCTTGACAGATCCAGGCTTTCACCCCTGACTATACAGTAGCTGTTCCAGCCCTTTTGTCCATCAATCTCATGGCAGCAAGTGCCTCTATAAATCGCCCCTTGAAAGAGAAGAAAGGACATGACTTCAAAGTGTCCCCTTGCAGTGTTGTCCTGCAGAGGCTGGCCCTGGCTGGGAGCTCTTGTGAGGGAGATGTGGCTTCCAACACATCCGAGGCACTCGGCATCGAGTCACAGGGATCTCCATCCACCAACAAGGAATGGGGGGTCTATGGGGCAGATTCACTGCCCATTTCACTGGCTGGTAAAGCCAGGCACTGCCCCAAAAGGTGATACAATTTATTTTTAACACAGGTGTGTCAGAGCAATGGCTCTGTGTGCTCTCTGGTGCACAGAGGATGCAGCAGGCTACAGAGAGAGCTTTGGAGCATCCCTCTGGTTTGCACTGAGCAAGGAGCAACTGCTGGGATTTTTCAGGAGGCATTTGCTTGTTGGCTTAGTCAAAGCCTTTTTATTGGTTTGGATGTGACATTCAGGCAAGATATTGTCTCTGCCACGAGTTTGGTATCCTCTGGTCCAAAGGGAAGTCTGTGGAGGGCAACTACGAGTGCAGCTGCCCCGAAATTATTTTGGAGCAGAAAGGGATGCAGATGTGTAGGACACCGGCTACAGGGAGCTGCCCATCCCACCAGGCAAGGGCTGCCTTTACAAAATACCATCCAGATAGTGATTTGCAGGGCTGAGAAAACAAAGAAAGGACCCCAGCGACAGGGCAGGCTGTTCCCACTTTGCAAAGCACTTTCTTCACCTCACAATATCCTCAGGGCTGCTGGAGTTTTTCCCCCATCGTGAGCCCCCACTGACTTGTGGGCCTCTCGCTGGCAATTTGGGCAGAATCTGCTTTGTTAGATGGCCTCCTGCTGCTCTTTTCTTTCCTTTTCTCCCCACCCCTTTCTCTTTTCTTTAAAAGCTTTATTGCAAAGCAATAAGTCGTTTCCCACCTCCCTGCCTCTCCCTTCCCAGGCTCCTTTCCTAAGTCACTGGGGATTTTTTCACCTATATATGTAAGTTGACTCAAACAACATTGACCCTACTGTCAGTTCTCAGCTAATAAAATAAACAGATTGTTATGAAAGTCAAAAGTTTAAAAAGTTGTGGGTTTGGCTTCCTTTACTGTCCATTTTTTGCAAGGAGCCTTGTGCTGCTGCATATGATGATTGAGAGAGAAAATGCATACTCAGGACCCAGACAGTGTTTGGACAGAGCTAATTAAAATAATAATCCAACTTTTCACAGCAGCTGAAACGTGTGTATGCTCACCATACCCCTCCAGAGCCTCAGGCACTTCCCTTGGGTGAACCCAGGAGCATCCATCACCTCCCCAAGCATGGCTGTTCTGGTGCTCTCAGCTGTTCCTGTCCCTAAATGCCTTCGTTTTGGAAGCTGCTAATGGATTAAATGAGCCATTTTGGTCAGCCTGGGGGCCAGAGCTGCAGAGGCCCTGGCTGGTGTTGGGCACCTGGCCTGTAGGATGGAGCAGGAGCAGGAAGGGTCTGGTGCCAGGGAATGAGGCAGAATTACAGCAGGGCTGTGTGATAACAAGAAGGCAAAACCCACTGGGCTGGGGGCAGTGGTGCCTGCTCTCAAGGGCCATTTGTGACCATCCAGAGCTGCCTGAGACCCCCCCCCCACATGCCTCCTGCTCACCAAGGTGACTCCCCAGTCTCCACTGCTGTCATAAGTCTTTGTGCTAATTTGTGTGGAATAAATTAGCCACTGGAGTAAAAAATGTGTCTCTGCTGCTCAAACAGAGCAAAAAAGTGACATGAGGTCTAGGGCAAAAGTCCTAAGAGCTTCACTTGCCTCTTCCCAGAGTAACAACTGCCATTATAAATAATTTTCCCTTTTCATTAAAGCACCAGTAAAAAGAAAATTGGCTTCAAAATTTCAGATGTAAAGTACTAAATTGGAGGAGAGGTTAGCTGGAGGAAGAGCTTTTCCAAAGGAGCCTTTTTGGGCAGCCCTTCAGATGGCATTAACTGTCATCTTTGGGGAGGAACTCACCTAGGGCCTGTGTGATCAAAGTCCCATATTGTGCCATTTAGGACAAAACAGTACAAAGCTCCAGAAGCGGGAGGAAAGAATTAAAACAGGCAATGCAGTTTTCACCTCTGCCTCTTCCCCAGAAAGGCTGTTAGCTGACTGGAGGCACTGTTATTATTCCATCCCATTCCACACACAGGAGCAGTGCTCCAGTCTCCCTCTTTTTCTGCAGGCAGAGCTTTGGTACCAGCTTCAGGTGCCCTGTAAAGATATTGATCTTTTTCTTGGGCTAATTCAGTCTGTTTTCCATTTTTTATCATTTTAAAGCCATTTTCTGTCTCAGTGCAAGGGGCATTCCTGCTGCCATGGACAGCACAGAGAGCCTGCCCAGCAGGACACAAGCCCCTCCTGGGAAATCTCTGCTGGCTTCCAATAGTCCTTAATTTATCTGGTAAAGGCCAAATTGTAAACAACCTAATAGCCCCTCAGGCCTCACAAGTCCTTCTAATTATTAGCACCAGAAGGAAGCTAAGTTAGATTCCTTCTCCACTGAGCTGGGGGGATTTTTGCCACTCCCAGGTCTCTCCCTAATTTTTTAACAGCAGCACGTTTGGGTCTGTTCTGGCAACCAACAATAAATTCTAGGTCTTTGCTGGATGCTCTTAATTTATTTAGTCTATGGGCACTACAGACTTATTTTGATAAGTCTGTAGTGCCCATAGACTTATTTTTGCAGCCTTGTGGAACTTTGTCCTGAACTAGGGTTTTGTGATTTATCACTTTGAGCTGAGGGAATACAAAGGATGCAAAGAAAGTACATGAAGAAACTCTGCGGTTTTTTGTGTCCTCCTATTTCTCTTGTTCATTCCTCACAGGTAAAGAGTTCTCTTTCTTCCCAGCCTCTTTTTATCTCAGAAGCTGTAATATTCATGACTGAATAAAAAGGAAAAAAAAAAGTAAACGTAAAGAGGTAAATCTCCAAAGTCTGGAGACCACAGAGCTGCTGAATAAGCCAGAGCTGCGTGAAGGTAATTGCAGGGGGATGAAGGATGTCTGTGTTGTAGGATGTCCTCCTTGTAGGATGTGGCTATCAGATACACACTTGCTGAATTTTATGACATTTCAAGACATTCAGAGTGACTTTTGTCAATCAGCTGGAGCTGCAGGGTCTGTATAAACCATCTGTGTGTATTTAAGGAATTCAGTTATCTGGACCCACAGATCTGTGGTTTTTTTCCCCAAAATGAAAGGCAAAAGGTGCATTTCCCCTTATAGCTGCAGCCAGGTCTTTTGTTTGCTCTTGTGTCCCCAAAGCTGCCATGTATTTTTAAAATCAGCATTGAATTTGCATTCCAGATGGAATTCCAGAGTTTAAAATGTGACTGTGGCAAATCAGAGGGTCCTGAGGAACAATATGGCTCAGGTAAGGACAGTCTTATCCTGGTCTGTGCAAAATATTAATTCCTTATCCAGTATTTGCACAGACTTCACCCTCTCTCCACTCTGTCCTTCTCAGCTGCCCAGGAGAGTTCCTGCTCCTTTCTGTCCTTTTTCTGCCTCCCCTCCTTCCCTTGGATCCACTTAGGATTTCTTCCAAAATACCTTTCTTTGGAGGGGAGTCACTTTCCCAGTGGGTTTCACATCAGTACATTGCTTTGATCTGGAGCTGATTTCCTCAGCCACCCCCTGATCCCGTTTGGCACCACTGGAAAGAGCTGTCTGTAGGTCCCAGCCCCTTGTGCTGCTGCTGGCAGTGCCCACAGCCAGTGTCCCTGTGCCAGCCTTGGCTCTGCCAGCTCCACCCGGCAGCAATCCGTGCTGCTGGCTGCAGCACTGGGGGGGTTCCAAGCTGCTGCAGGCAAAAACATCCCCATATTTTGGAGGTCTGAGGCTCCAGTGCTCAGGGGGTGAAAGGAGCAGCCCAGGGAAGGAGGATGAGCATCACCATGGGGAGGGAGCCACCAGAGCTAAATATTGGTACTGGGCAGTGAGTTTGCTCCTGATCTATGGAACATCTCTCCTGTGCCTCCCTGGTGTCCTGTTCAGGGGCTCAGAGGCAGATTTGGAAGCTGGTTAAGCATCTTTTTTTTCACAGAACTGGGCTGTCTGAACAGCATTTGCCTTCTTCACCAGAGTTTGCTGTGGTTTGGGCTGTCTCTTGGCACCAGCACAGAGGGTCAGGGCACTGCCAGCTGTCTCCATCTCTTGTCTTTTTAGTGGCATTTCAGTATTTAATTACTTTCTTTATGCTCCTTCTTAGATCAGCTGTTTGCTGGAGGTTGTCAGAGCTACTGGAGGTGCTGGATGTTTCTGTAAACACCTCAATCCAAGCACCCTCATGGTTAGACTTGAGGCCAGCTTGCTGCTGACTCCTGCCTCTGCCAGAAGGGCTCAGACTGGAGACTATGAACATTTCACAGATGGGATTAAGCATGGGCAAGTCAAGCTCCCATCCTTACCAATCCCTTCAGGAGATGTGTTTGTCTGGAGCTGTTGGAAATCAAGCATTCCCCAGTAAGTAACTTATTTCAGTGCTGTTCCAAAGGCTGCTGGAATGCAAGAGACTTCCAGAGTGTTTTAATAAATATAAAAATTTAAAACAAGTGCAGACGTGCTGGTTCCTGCCAATTCTCCTTCCTTTCCCATTCCGGGCGTGTGTTGCATTACTTTTTTCTTAAAGCACCAGCTGAGGAAAGAGCAAGGCAGTCTGTAACCGTGTGGGAGAAAAAAACACCCCTGCCCTGCTCCTCGTTTCCCTCCAACCTCTCTGAATAGCTCATCCCATGCCCCTCTGTCCCCCCTTCAACCAACCAACCACGTTTTCCCACAGGGAGCGTCTTTGGGGTTGGAAAGCCGAGATTTTCATACGGAGCGTGTTTGTTTCTGCGATCAGGCAGGACCACAATGGCCAAGTCACTGACTTGTCAGCCAGGGCTCCTCGCAGCGGGCGGAGGGCAGGCTGTGCCCAGCGGGGAGAGTGCCACGGCCAGCTGTCTCCCTGTGCCCCCGCACTGCTCCATTCCCCTCCCGACCCCGCTGGGCATCGGTCCCGGCGGCTGCCGAGTGTCCCCGGCCGAGGCTGCGGGATGAGGGATGCAGGATGAGGGATGCGGGATGCTCAGCCGCGCTGTCGCCGCGGTGGCCGCGTCCCGGTGGCCGCTCCAAGGACGCGTGCCGCCCGGAGTGACCGGGAACAGCCCGTCCCACACCTTTCCTGCTGCACATCTGCTGCTCCTCATTCCCTCTCCGCTTCCCGACCCGCCACGGGGCTCAGCGCTCTGTCGGGCGCTCTGAAATTGCTGTGAAATGAGGGCAACGCTAATTAGTGCAATTAGTCCTTTGCTCTTTCCCTGATGGAAAATGAAGGCAGCGGTCGGCCCGGCGAAGCCAGGCGTAGCTTTGCCCGGGGCTGCGAGGGTGTGCGCAGCGGGGACGTGCTGGCACCTCCCTGTGCCTGCCGAGCTGACCTGGGGTTAATTGAGAGCAGGTCTCTTAACCCATTTTGCAAAGACAAATTTGCTGCCCGCGTCCCTCCCGGCTGTGGGATTATGGCTTTCTCGCCTTGCTGGTGTCCCGCCAGCTCCAGGGCAATCTGTGGGCTCTCTCGCCTGGAAACGGGATGAGGCAGCGGGAACATCCCCAAGCCAGAAATTAATCCAGCTCCACGCGACCAGAAACTTATGCTCTGTAGCTGCAGAGATGAGCTTCCCGCCACCATTCCAGAGCTAATCCTGCCCAGAGCTGGTTTAGCACAGTCTCGCCTCTCCGGTATCTACAGGCACGGAACCTCAGCCATTTTGACATTTCTGGCTGCGAATCCTGCCCTTAGCAAACACACTTGATGCTGATACAAGGTCTCTTGGCTGCCTGTGCTCGTACCCATCTGTCGCGGTGGCACCGTGCCCGTGAGCAAGATGCTCTGCTATATTTGCTGCAGCATAGGTGCCAAGCAGACCAGATGTTTTCAGCAGGAAAGTGAAATGGGGAGGCAGGGTCCTTTCTTAAAACTCCCGGCTCTCTTGGCAGCTCTGTGGGGTGGAAGTGTGTGATGGCCCCTTGCCTGTCCCTGCCACCCCTGGCCACACACCCCAGGTCTCTGAGGGTGTTGGCTGAGCCAGCCCCACGCCTGCTGCCTGTGGAGGGACAGTCACGAGCTGCCTGAAGTGGCTGGAGGCAGAAGGTCGCATTTCTGGTCCGCCGGGCCAGCCGGGAGGGCCGGTGTGGGTAGCGGTGCCAGTACAGGTGCAGGGAGTGCTGGGGGGCTCTGCCAGCGCTGAGGAGAGCTCACAGCTCACAGCTGGGATTTGCATTTCGGCACCTCTCCGCAGCCTGTGAGTCAGCACTTGCTCAGCCCTCAGACGAGTCCCAGGAGAGACGGTAAATAAGATGTTATTTTCCTCTCCGGCTGAGCAGTAATTTTCTGCCAGCCCACACGAGCAGGGAATTGCAGCGCCTAATCGCAGCCCCTTATCCCCTTGGCTGCGCCGCTCAGCCCCGGGAGAGCAGGGCAGGAGCAGGCAGGGCAGAGCCAGAGAGAAGGTACAAACACCGAGCAGGGAGAGGAGGATGCTCCGTCTGCATCTGGCGTCTCCTCTAGCAGATGGGCTGCACCCAGCTGTGCCTTTTGGGGCAAAACGCAGCGCAGGCTTGTGCCCCATAGCCTCGAGTGCAGGCAGCAGCCTTCCCAAAGCTGGGGGAGAAAGGAGGAGGAGTGTCTGGCTCCTGGTTGCTCTGAGGAACTCGAAGTTTTTCAAGCAAGGTTAAAAAAAAAGCATCAGTAGCAGTTGTGAGTGTGTCAGGAAGCAACTCGTTGGTATCCGTTCTCACCAGCGAGAGAAAAATCAACCCGATAGGATTACAGCCCGCTTAAATCCGGGAATAAAGGGTGTTTGAAGTTCGTCTCTATTAACAAAACCCCTGGAGTTTTTTTCTTGATATTGTTGTCAGGGAAATGTTGAGGTTGGAGATATCCGCCCCGTGCATATACTGGCTCGCCTGTCAGATGGAAGAGCTGGAAGAAATGTGTGTGGGAGCTTTTTCCTGGTGCTGAGAGCATTGAATGAGACAAATTCCAGGTAGGCTGAAGAGTGGCCACCTATAGCGATGCCCC
This sequence comes from Leptocoma aspasia, assembly GCA_013399835.1. Lineage (NCBI taxonomy): Eukaryota > Metazoa > Chordata > Aves > Passeriformes > Nectariniidae > Leptocoma > Leptocoma aspasia. The sequence goes on along the minus strand of VXAX01006620.1, from coordinate 1,808,602 downwards.
TTGGCTGAAGAAGGGATGTGATTCATCAGGGTTACTTACTGACAAAAGAGGAAAATTGCAACACAAATCAAAAACACAAAGCAAGGAAAACGTTGATTCATTCTTGTGAAGATCTGCTGGTTCTATGTTTATTGTTCTGATTGACTTAAAAACTGAGCTGCATCTGTGTTATTCTAATTAGGCTGCTCAGCGCTTCTGCAGCTTTGTAGAGAGCATCTTGTCATGCAGTCCAACTCTGGAAAATAGTTTGAAGGCTCCTGAGACTAAAACCTGTATTTTTATTGCTTTTGGCTGCTGATGTTTGTGGAAGTTGGAGCAATGACCTGATAATTTGCCAATCACCATGAAACATGCGCTGTTAAACTTCTCTCCTGGGTGTCCCATGTGAAATCTCAGCTGCTTTAGATGCTTTGTGAAATACAACTGAGCTTTTTTAATTTATGGGGAGTTGTGATAGACCTGGGAAGCTGATGCTGCTGGCTTTCAAACAGATGAAACTGGGTTTTTTCAGTGCAGAAAAATTGAACTTCTTGCACTTTGTATTAGCTAGTGCCTGTGAGGACTAAGCCAATTTGCTGAGCCAACTCCAGAGCTTGCAGTATTTGTTTGTTTTAAAGTAGTGCTGGCCAGAAAACAAAGATCCTCTAATACTACTGTAGTGAGGCCATGGGTTTCCTTACCTTTAATTACAAAACCTTGGAAAACTTTTTCTACTGGAGTTAAAAACTGTTGAGAGACAGAAATTCATCTTCTGTGGACAACAAACACCTACGGAAGAGCCACCGCCTGCTACTGCTGCTGGAGATCCCCATCAGCAATCCTGCTCATCAAAGCTGACATGGTTCCCCCAAAATAAGCTGGTTTCAGTAGGTCAGTGCACTTTTTTCTCCATCCCCTTTCAAATCCAGCACCCAGGAGTATTCAGAGAGATTTCTGACCTGCCCGAAGCAGAGAAGACAAGTCCTTGTGAAGCCTGCTCCTGGTGCAGGGAGGCTGGAGCAAGGTTAAAGGCAAGAAAAAGACTCCTCCTGGCAAAACTACTTTAAGCCTCAAGGTGTATTTAATGAGATTAAAGTTCCCTGGTTGCTCTCTCTTGCTCTCTTCCTGTCCTATTTAATTTCCAACTGAGCTCCCTTCCCAAGCCACTGACCTCACTGGAGCCACTGGGGATTCTGTGGGAGCCCTGCCGGGTTGGAGAGGTGGCTGTGCCTCTGCAGCACCCACAGGTGACAGGGTGGGACCCCAGGGTGTCTGAAGGTCACCTGGTGTGGTGGATACTCCTTCTCCCAGCAGGACCCCGTGGTGCCCCAGGGACACAGAAGACCCCAGGAGTGGAGCAGGGCTTCAGGCACGGCCAGAGCCCCAGGATGAGGCATGGAAGCACTTTAACATTCAGGACCTGCCCTCTTGCTCATGGCTGGTTTTGTATGAGTCAGTAATTTGGAGCAGAGGAATAATTTGTTACTATTTCTTCTCCCCACCGCTCGGTCTCAGTCCCTGCCCTCCTCACACCTCTGCTAAGATGCTGTGATGAAGCTGCTGACCCATTTCTGGGACCTTTCCCATGATTTCCAGCATGGCTGGGGAAGGATCTATGTCAGCAGAGATGCTGGTCGTGTTTCTACCACGTGGTGCAGATGCCCAGGGGAGGTGGGCATGGAGGACTCACCCTGCAGGGCCAGCCCAGGGCTGGGCCATCAGCCATCAGCCCAGGCCCTGTGCTGCAGCCTTGGAGCAGAGGAGAAATGAGAAGCTGGAGAGGATTTGCTTTACCTGGCAAACAAAAGTGAGGGGGCAATGAATGAGATATCAGTTGGACCCCAATCCCTTCTGCCAAGGGGCAGACAGGGTGCTCCTGGGCTCTTCTCACCTCCCTTCTGCAAAGGGCTGCTCTTGGATGAGACTTTCAAATCTGCTCTTCCCCATCCCAGCTGGAGCCCTTATGGAAAGCTGGGACCTGTGCAGCCCCCAGTGCCGTGAGGCCCTGGCTCAGGACTGAGCCCCTGGCGTGGTGAATCCTTAGGAGAGGCTGGAGAAACCCAAACACAACAGCAGCAGCTGCTGCCAGGTGCCCTGCCCAGCCCTGGCTGCCTGCCTGGCACTGCCAGGGCTGTGTGATCTCTGCTGGCACTGGGATGTGCCACCACTCACTCCAGACCTGAGGGCACCTGGAGGGGCAGATGCTGTCCTGGGGAGTTGCAGATGCTCTCCTGGGGCACCCCCCTTCCCAGGGATGCTCTCCCTGTGTCCCATTTGCCCCTGGCACTGCTGAAGGAGAACCCATCATTAAGGGGTATTTTTAACATCACCTTGGTAAAAAGTAAAGGCTCCAAGTCTGTTGGCAGACAGAGAGCTATTCTTCTCATTCTGATGAAGAAACTATTTCCTTGTACATCTGGTTCATATTTTTCTTTAGGTTTCTGCCAGAAACAATTCTGAAAACAAAACGCAGAGCTGAGCGGAGTGAATGTATACATTCCTGAAAGATTCCTTCACCGCTCCTCTCCGACCCAAACCTACCAGTCCTCTTCACAAAGCTTCTCTTTTCTTTTTCCTTTCCATTTTTCATTTCTTTTTAATTAGTTTTCTTTTCAAAATGTGGAAACATATGGCCTGATTAGCTCTGGAACACTGCTGCCTGCATCGTATATAATGATCTACATTTAGAAAATAATTACAGCGAATAGGATGAGAAAATACTCCATCACAGGAATTTTTTTAAATTTTTTTTTTCTTTTTCTAATTGTTTAAGCCTATTATCTCTCCAGTCAGATTTGTCTGGAAAGCCTTATTAATGACTGTGTGACACGAGCCTCATGCTGGGGCCTTGTGGCTCAGAGATGTGTTTTTCTTCAAAACCCAGGTTTCAGGCTAGAAAAGGGGAGGCAGCAGCGAGTGGAGTTTGAGGCCACGCTGGGCTGCACACATCCTGCTTTGGTCCACTGCCACAAAGCAAATGTGGGCAACTGGCCAGGGGGGCTTTGCTTCTGCAAACCTGGGTGGGTTGGGCTGTGAAAAAAGATTAAAAAAAGGGGGAAAAAACCCAAAGGGATAGTGATATCCCTGGTGCAGCCTACCTAAGCCCCAGTAATTGAGAGGGAGGGGCCGGGGAGGTCACGGGTGGGTGGCCCTGGAGGCTGCCTGCGCCACCTGTGAGATGGATGGCACCCAGAGTGTTGTCATAGCACCACGCTCCCGGATCCGCTGCTCGGGAAGCGCGGCAGCTGAAAGCCACTGGCTTTGCCTAATTGGGAGCAGAGGCAATGTGCTGGGGAAGAAATGTGCAGCCCCAAATTATTTATGTTCCTGGTGGGAGGAGTGCAGTCACCATGTGATAGTCAGTCTCCACTCCCTCGCTGAGGTATCCTAGTGATGCCTGGGCTGGAAGACCACGTGTTTTGCAGGTGATGGAAATGTTTGAAAACCTTTCATTGAGGCAGGTTTGTGTTGTGAGAAAGAAATCAGCCTTGGGAGTAGGACCCCCCCTTTACCTCCTCCACAAATATCTCCAGGTTTTCCTTGCTGGCTTGGTGAGGCTGCAATTCCAGGTTAGGATAGAAGAGGTGAGTGGCTGGGACACGACCTGCAAACCACTCAGTATGTCTTGCCTTGCTCTTAAGCCCCTGTACAAATGTTTATTTAAATGCCTGTGGAAGTGCAGGGAGTCCTGTTTGCAGAGAAATGGGCTGGCTCTGGAGGTGGGGACACCTTTGCTCGGGGGCTGTGTGATGTGCCCTGTGGGACAGGAGGAGGGCTGCGGTTGCTGGCAGGGTTGTGAGCCAGAGCCTGCTCCTTCCCTGCAGAGAGCTGCCTGCTTTCACTCAGTAATTGCACACTTGGAAATGCTCCTGCTAAAAGACCAAAATGACTGATTACAAAAATTGGAAAGGATTAAAATCTCTAAAACAATGCAAAGGGAAGAAAATAGATGAACTAGCGAGGGAATGGGCTTATCGCTTCTTGAGCAAACAAACAAGTGAAAGCTAATTTTCTGAGGCAGCAAATGAATGATTAATGAACCAAGCCACGATTAACCCTTCATCAGGAGCTCACCTCCTCGGGTGACTGCTCTGCATGGCTATCGCTCTGCTTCACATTGGAATAAAGACACAGTTTGATGGTCATAAATCTGTAGCTTAGGTTGTATTTCAAAGGGCTGTGGCGTAGCAGGTATATCTGGGGAAGGAAGAAAATATGGTTTAAAGATGTTCCAGATGTACAGTGGGATGTGATGTTGTTTCAAGAGCCAACCATTTTTGTGTCTTTCCCAGCATAGTAATAAACAAGCCCCCTTGACAAAGGCACAACATATTTTGAAATATGAACTTGTCTTTTCACCGCATTTTGTTAAATGATTAATTTGCCTTATATTAACTTAAAATGAGCTCATTAAAAGATTTCTTTTTTTCTTTGAAAGCACTGCTCATTATATTATCATTTTAAGTAATTAAATCAGAATAAATGGCTCTGTGAAGCTATTTTAATGTAACATCTAATTATATCTGACCTAGACACTGAACTATAATCATTAACTACATGAACTGTGTAATGTTCTGCAGGCTCTTTAATAATTTATACGGGCTTGATTCAGCTGCGTGGAGTTGTAAGCTGAAGGGGTTGGATGCTGTGCACCTGTAGTGGTGTGGCACAGCTGATGGGAGTTTGCTTCTCAGGCAGTTTCCTGCCTTGCCTTGGCTCTGGGAAGCTTTGCCCGTGAAGTTGTGCCAGCCACAGAGTTGGTTGGACCTGGCTGGGGTTGCTTCTCCTTTATTGTGCATACAGAGACCAAGTATACGTGTGGTGTGATGTTTTCCTCTGTAGGATGCTCTATTTGAGGTAACATATTTATACAATATATTTAAACCGTATTAGATTGTGATTTAGATGTTTTCACATGACTGGCCAGCCTCAGTTACAAGAAGTTTTGGGTTTGCTGTGTTAAATTGTGCTCTTGCTGTGTCTCCTACAGAGCCTTAGTCTGTCCTTCCATTTCATGTAATTTTTTTTATCTGTTTGCATACAGCTTCCAGACTCATATTCCCTGAAAGACTCATTCAAGTTAGGCTTATTCCTGGAAATAAGTTTGTTTGGGAAAGGAAAAATTGCCTTGTGGGAGTTCTAACCTTTCCCTCCTCAAAGGAAAGAGAGAGAGGCTGGGTGCTGCCATGGCAATAGATGGTCCGTCCATCTTCCCTGCCCCGCCATGGGCTGGGTGCCTTGTGGCAAGGGAACAGACGTGCCATGTTGTAGCACATCCAAAAATTGCTGGTGCCACCTATTGGTGGAAAACTGCAGATTAAAACGTGATTAATGTGTATTGTTATGCCCTCTGCTTATCTCTCCCCAGCTGACGGGTGGGTCGGACCAGTTCTGCTGTTAGTTTTAATACCGGTGACCACTGGCAAACATTGCTGGCATTCCTCCTGTATCTTGGGTGTGATTTGCAAACAGGAGGCTTTGCTGAGGGCAGGCAGCTGCCAGGGGACACGTGCAGCCCCAGGGGTGCCTGTGAGGGAAGGGCAGGTAGGCAGCTCTGCAGTGGAGGGCACGCTGAAAAGCCAGGCTGGTGTCAATGGTGCTACTGGATGTGACAATAAACTCACTGGGTTTAGAGAAATTTTGGGTATTCCTACAGCTGCTGGCCACAGTTGGGATGCAGGCTGAGAGGTGGAGTGGTGTATCCCATGTGGGTGATGATGCAGAGCTGCCCGGGGCCCCACAGGCAGGGCACAGAGATGGATAATCTCTCCAGCCACAGGAGATCTGGGTACGGATGCAAAGGCTTTGCTGCTCTGTGGATTTTTCCAGCCTCAGGGGGTTTTCCAGCCTTGCAAAGGAGGTGAGGCAAAGCTGAAGCCCTGCCTAGGGCCCTGCTTCCTCCTGCCTTGTTGCAGGGGACCTTTAGCCTGATAGCCACAAAAAGCCCTGCTGGCCTCCTGCCTGGTACGCTTAAGCAGTTTTATAGCTGTCATATAGAACAGCCCTATATTAGCATCAGGTTTAGTACTCCCAGGAAACATCCAGCCACAGCACTGACATCATGGACTAAAGGCTCCAAAGGTTCACTTGCTTAAGTGGCTATTTGTAATAGAGTCTTTTAATAAAATCTCATTAAAGGAGAGCTCCTGCCCGAGCCTGGTTCCTGAGATTGCTGGAACACAGCACCAAGACCAGCCTTGAGCTGCTGCAAGAGGCAGGGGAGAGCAAAAGGGGCCCTGCAAGGCTCTAGTGAGGGTTGGAGAGAAGTGCTTGGCGCCCATTCATGCTGCCCCTGTCTGGAGGATCCAGAGGAGTAAAAAAGCCTTGTAGACTGCAGAGCAAAGGATGAGCAGTGCAGAGGGAAAGGGAGAAAGTTACTCCCAACTTTTGCATGGGGACTACCCTGGCTGGGAAGGACTGGTGGGAGACAAGAAGAGCTCAGACTCATCTTCAGTTTTCCCTCCCCACCGCAAGCTCAGAAATGCTGACTATCTCAGCCCCTAAGCAATGGGCAGAGGATTCAGGCTGCTCCTGAGTAAAGACACTAAGGTTCATGCTCCCAGGACTTGCTTTATGTTTCCTGTTGCAGTTTGGCTGAACCTTTTTTACTGTGTGCTTGAAGAATAATCTGAATTCCAGGGAAGAGTTTTCTAAACACTTGTCTCCTCTGTAATTTTACTGTCATGTCATAGAGAGGAGCTGCTTGAAAGACTTCAGGAAAGAAATTATTCTCTACTTCAATCCTAGGGGTTTTTTGTTGTTTTTATTTTTTTAAATACCTAAAAAAATTACTCTTTGATGTGAAAATTATATGCACTTAGAGATATGCTAATATGAAAATGATTGGAGAAATGTTGAACACGGAGAACAGCTCATTTCCGGGCTCTTTCCTTCACCACCTGCACCCCTGACAGCCTCAGTCCCACCCTTCCACATGCACATCTCTCTCTAAAGCTATTCTAAAAGCTGCTCTTATTTTATGTGGGTTCATAAGCAGATCCCTTGTTTTAACTGGGGGAATTTTTCAAAGTTCTTTTTCAAGTGAAGGACTTCATGCCCCTTCAGTGGATTTGTTAGAAGGCTGCTCAGGAGATGCTGAAGGACCAGCAGTGCTTTCCCAGTCTGGAGATGGGCTGTGCACTGTTCCCAAAGCCATCACCAGTTGTGGCAGAGCTACAGCTTCTCAGCAGATCCCCCTGATCCTTGGTGCCAGAAGTGCTCCCCAGCCTCCCTTCCTTAGGCATGGATTAAAAACCTGCTGCTGAATGAATGAAAACTGCCTGTGCTGGCCCCTGATTCGGAGGGGATACAGCATGCTCTGGTGTCTGCTTACTTTCAAAGATGTCTTGCCTGTGGTTCTTTACATATGTGAAATGAGATAAGCCAGGGGGAAAAAAAGGATGGTTGTAGAGTGGCAGCCAGGATTGCATCTTCTTGTTTTCTTCCCTTGCTGTCTTCAAAAGCAGAATTTTGGAGTCAACAAAGGCAGAGCTGGTATCATGGCAGCTGCGGGTGGGTTTGTTTATAGCAGGTGCCCTGCTGGGTGCCTGGTGTGCTGCTGCAGATAGGAAAAGCTCTTTGAGAGAGCCTGGAAAGCAGGAGATGTGTCCTGTCTGTGAAGTGGGATGGTGCCTACCAAGGGCTCAGTTTAATGTGCCTCTGCTGTAGTGTCCTGCTCCCTCAGTGCCCTGAGTGCCTGGTGGCATCACTGGCTGATGTCAGGGCAGCAGCTCCTCGGGCTGAGGGTGGTGCTCAGTGCAATTAACACAGAAATTAGAGCAACTGCCGTTCTTCCTTCAGAGACCAACACGGTGTTAAAGTGAGAGCTTCCAGTGACAGCTCCTGCGTGTGCTGGCAGCCTGAACGGGGCAGGGAAGGCATCCTTTCGCTGATTAGCTCTGATTCCCCAGCTGGGGAATAGCCTGACTTACTTTATTAGTGGTTTTCCAGGTGGAATTCTTGGTAGATAATATGCCTGTGAGATGTTAGCATAAGGCAGAGGCTGCTGCTGCAATCTTACCTCGTGTTGTCATCACTCCTGTGCTCTCCTGGTGTGTCCCTTTCCTGGCTCACCCCTCAGGGAGCCCTCCTGCATCCCTGTGCCTGCCCCAGATGCCCTTCCTGTTTGTGGGGGGTGATCAGCAGCCTCCAGCACGTCCCAGTTTCCTTGAAATCCATGTCCTTGTGTTGTCTTTCCCCTGCTGTTGGGATCTGGGGTGGGGGGGAAATACTCTTCTTGTGTCTTCCTTTTCCTGCTTGTTTTTTATTTCATGTGAACATCTGTTGAACCACAGGTAGTCATGTCAGGGAAAAAAACCTCTTCAAAAGAACCCTGATATATTGAATTTCCAGCTGCTCTACAGGGCTGTTCCAAATCAACTGGTTGCATTAATTAATTAAAAGAACTTTGATTTCAAGGGTCCCCAGAGTTTATACCCAAATTCCATGAAAGCATGCAAATCCTATGTAGTAAATGTTGCCTTTACTCATGTATTATTTGGTTCCATATTTTTTCTAATTGAGAGAGGCATTAAAATATCTATGAAATGTAAAATATACATTATAAGAAGTGGGACTTTTGGTACCAAAGGAACTCTGAATATATAGGAGTGCACAGGCACCCACCACATCTGTTCCAAGGAAAGGAGCTGAGCACTGTAGGGTTGGTGACCACTGCTCGGAGTTACATTACACACTCGTCTGAGTCCAGCAAAAGCTGAAATCTGGTATTTTGGGGTGGAGACACTCTTCATGCCTGGTTTCCTTTGGCAACTTGCTCCACACTCATTTTTGTTTCTGGCAGGAGCACAGTGGGCTCTCTGTTTGCTCAGGCCCTGGACCTGCAGACACTTCAGCTCCCCAGCCTCCAGCTTGGGCTTTGCTTTGTATCAGTGTTAAACAGACCAGTTCATGGAAAACGTGCATCTGGATTTGAGGGCTTGGCTATAGGCAAAAATTTTCAGCTTTCAGTCCTAAATTCAGATCACTGGGAGACACAGGGGCAAATTTTTAACCTTGACAATGGGCAGAGGAACAGGTGAAATTTCCCTGCTAACAAGGCCAACTTTGGATGGGCTGGGCCTATTTGGGGAGTAAATAACATCCCAATTATATATATATATATATACCCACACCAGGCATTGCAGAAACAAGCCCTATTTATGAAGCCTTATATTAAATAAATCAGTTGTAACAAGCTCTGACTTTCCCATAAATGTGCCAAACTATGAAGTAACTTGCATAGGGCTGCACAAGTGCTTTTGGAAGGTTACTGTTACCTGTCACGTGGAAGCAGTTTTGATCCTAGGATCTCAGGTTTCATCTGGGAATGGAGATATTCTGGCTCTAGAGAGGCTGTTAGAGGAAAAGTATTTTAAATGGCAAAGATGTGTGTGTTGTGAATGTATTTAAAACTGTAGGTACTTGGAGCCTGGTACCTGTGCAGCAATGAATCACAATAAATAAATGCAAATGTCCAGGAGAACAAAAGGAACATTAAACAGATAACAAACGCTTCACTGGGAAACAGCACACTTTCAGAGTCCATAAATAAAACCCCCTAATCTAATAAATGTTCTGGAGATAACTGGAAAAAATACGGAAATGGTCACTTGGTTGTGAGGGAGCATATTTCACTCCTGCCTAGCAAAAGGAGTCGGAGGCTCTGCAGTGGAGTTGATTCATAGCCCTCTGTGATGTCCTGGTTATCCCCAATCGCAGCAGGTTTCATGCAGCAACTACTCCAGTACGTCAATGTCGAGTTAATATTTTAAGGACAGCGGAGAACAACCAGATTGTAGCTCGCTGATGGGTTTTTTCCTTCCCCCCACACCCCCCTTTCTTGTTTTTAGGAAATGGGCTACTGACAAGGGAAGAAGCTGCACAGAAAGGACTGCCTGGTGTGCTAATCACTGGGAAGATGCAACTTCCTTTGAACTCGCCAGGAAGAGAAGAGGCGGGAGGTGAGTCAAGGTGGAGGGACGGGCTGAACGTGTGCCAGGATGGAGCAAACAACACCAGCTCCTGTGGGACTCCAGTTAAAGTGCTGGGCCAGGCTGGTGTGAGAGCACCGGCGGCTTTGCTGCTCGGTAAAGTTCTGAGGTGTGCAGGAAAAAAACAGAGAGCCCTTGGTTTAAGCAGTCTTTTATTGCGGGAGCTCCTTCTCATCTTCCTGCTCGTAGCCAACACAATCTGTATCCCTGTGTTTCACAAAACTCCAAGAATCCCTGATGTGTGCTGGGACAGGTGAGAACAGCCTGTTTCCACTGCAGTGGTGCTCAGAGGTTCAAGTGTACTCTGCTGCCTTTGCCGTTCCCCTTTTCCTCTCACAAGTGACTTCTGATTCTGGTGTCACCCTGGGCACCAGGCACATCTCCATCAGTGAGAAACACAGATGCTGCTCGTGGGCTTCCTCATCCCAAATCTGCCAAAAACCCTGAGGGCTGGTTGCTGCTGCTGAGGAAGGAGGTGTTGGGTGTTTTGTTTGGGTTCTTTTCATGCTGAGCTGAAGAAGGCTGAATTTGATGTGTGGTCTGTGCATTTCCATGAGGAAATGCTCTCAGTGATCTGTATCTGTTCTGGCCCTGGTGTTTATCCAGGAAAGGATGGTCCCTGGTGTCTCCTTAGGATGTGTTTAAGTTGTTTGAACAGCAGCATGCAGTGCAAAGCACCTGGTGCCAAATCTGCCATCACTGAGCTGTAAGGGCTGTCCCTTCTGCTGCCAGCTTTGTGTTCTTTTCCAGGCACAACTCACCTGAGAATGCACTTGACTGAGTTATTAGAGGGGAAAAAAAATCAGCAGAAAGGGGTGTGTGGTGTGTGCCAGGAGCAAGGGCACGCTGTGTACCTACAGGTGTGTCCCTCCCTCTGGGGCCAGAGGAGCCTTTGGGGACAGAGCCCTTTGGGGCGGTGGCAGACAAGGGACTTGCCTGGCATCTGGGCCCTGCGCTGGTCCGTGCCTGCTGCTGAGATCCAAAGCTGTCTGTGTGTAATGCTCACGCTGTGCTCTCGAGTTAGCTGTGTCTGAGCTGAAGAGACTCCTCAGAAGTCTATATTAAGCACATTAAAAGCTGAAACAGGCTGCTCGGGCAGGTGCTTTGATAGATTTTCTGACTGTGCGTAGCCTAACGTTACAGCAGGGAAAAAACTCCCAGCCTTGGCTGATTCCCCCACTTTGCTCTGAGTGTGTTTTTTGCTGTGAGTGATGGGAATGATGAGACAAGCTTGTGCAGACACCGACCTGCAGTGCTCTGTGTGGATGCAAAAACTTCCATTAACCTCTCTGGATCATCTGCATCAACAAAAGATCCCTGGCTCCTGCTGTCCCTGGGCAGCTTGGAGGAAGAGTATGGTTGGGTAATAAATTGTAATTATAGATCCCTTTATTCATCGTAGTCAGTTAATGCTTATTATCATATTTGTAGATATTTTGCATTTATTTTGGTAGAAGTGAGACAGAATCCAGACAGCTTGCATTTCTCCAAGTAATGGTCCCAGAGCATGACAGTGTGTACCTGTGCAGATGCAATTTAGCAGTATTTTAGAATGCTGATGGTGACTTAGATGGGGTTTTAAAAATATTCGGAGGAATAAAGCCTTTTTTTCCTTAAAGAACTCAAACACCAACAAAATGATGTGATTCCAGAGCAGCAATGCTTTTCCAGGGCTGTTTGTCACAGTTCAAGCCCCGGTGAGGGTGGGGAGGAGTTTGGGATGGGGCACCTGGAAAAGGCATTGGCACAGAGACGAGCTTAGAAAAGTGAGAAATTGTGAGGTGTTGGTTTTGGCAGGGCTGCCCTGTGCTCTGGGGAGGGGGGAGGTTTCAAAGCCTGTATTCCCATTTTCTTCTGGGAGGCCTTCGCTGGGTGAACACCTTGCAGCCAGAAACACCGTTTGTGTGCAGCCTGTTGTCAGGGCTACAGAGACTTGCAGATGTGCACGTGTGAAAAATGCTCCGTAAACAGCCAGAGATTTTAGGTGGAGGATTTTAGGAGCATCACATCCTGTTATCACACACTTACCACCTTCTGCTGGTGTGGTCGTGCAGGTTTCACCCTGTCAGTGATTGCTGGCTGGAGCAGGGATGTTTTATAGGCAGCTCCGTCCATGGGAAGTTCACATCTCCCTGCCTGTGAAATCCGTGCCCATGCAACCCCAGAACCCCTCCACGTGTGTGATATGGGGTACACGACCTGCTTTATCTTCTGCCTCTTGTCAAAAGGTCCTTTGCCCCTTCACACACCATCCTCAATCCCGTGTTCAGCTCTTGGCTTTCTCAGCCTTTCAGCGTCCAAGTGATAACATCTGGTCTAGCACCGAAAGGGGAATAGCACTTGGGGGAGATCATCGGGAAAAAGATGAAACTCTGGGTTAGAGTTGGAGCCTGCAGTTAATTCCCTGCTTTCAAATGCTGTTTTCTGAGTAGGTGATAATCAGTGGGCCTTTCCCGATTAATTAAAGGGCTTTACAAAGCAAATGATGTGGAGAATATGCAGCCTGGGAGAGCAGTGGGTAGGAGAGGCTGTTGGTGTCCGTGTGATTTTCATCTGGTCTGACAGTCTGCCTTGGTGGGAGGAAAGGGGGAAGGAAAGTTCACTCCTGGGAAACAGCCCAGGCCTTTCCCCAGCCGATTTTGGGGCAGGAAAAGGGATTTGTAAGGTGGAAAAATGGGTGAGACACTGCATCACTGGTTAACTGGGAAAGATTGAGCCTCTAGTGGAGAAACAAACTATAGTCCTGCCGCTCCTGCCAGTGGGAGGCAAAGTTGTGCCACCATCAAATATTAACCTGTGACCTCCAGATGATGCTTCAGAAATGTACACCGATGCTCTTCATGTTTCTTTAAAATCCATGGGAGCTTTGCCACTGAATTCTGTAAGAAAGAGACGATATTCCAAGATTGCTGATTTAAAAATTTTCACCAGTAGCACTGCAAAATGGAAAAAAAAAAATTTCAGAGCTGTAACTGTTGCAAGAATCAAACTTGGGTTTGAGGAGTTTTGGTGGTTTTGGTTCTGTGTGTAAGAAAAATTAACTCAGATGAATTCTGAGCTTGTTCTCCATCATGCCTTTTACCATCTCTGCAGTCTTTCTCCAGAGAGACTCAGCCCATTGAATTGAGGGTCTTCCTGGGTATAATTTTAGTTCTTTAAATTTCCAACTTCCCTGCTAACTTTTTGCTGTTGGACTTGATGGTCTTAAAAAGGTCTTTTCCAACCTAAATGATTCTATGATTCTACATGGGAAATTGTGGAGGTCTGGAGGTTTAATTGAGAAGGGGGCCTTACCTGCAAGGAGACTTTTGTAAGAGGAAAACTTTATTTCCCAGGATGGGATCACATTATCCACCTTCAATCTTTCATCCACGTTTGGGACCTGGGTGAATATGGCAGCACTGGTAATTAGGGTGTAGTGGCCAAGGAGAGCTGTTTGACACTGAGGTTTTACATTAAGACTGCAGGAAGTGTGCCTGGACTCTCAGCATGACTGTGATCAGATCCGTATGAGGACAGGGATATCAAATTCCCCAGCTCCCCGCAAAAATGTTGTGATTAAGCACGCTGAGAGTTGCAATTAGACCAAATAAAAGCAGCGTGTTAAAGAAGCTAAGAAGGAGGTGATGTGAATGTTATTAACGAGCAGGAGGTTTTGGCTTTGTGGAGCTTGCTTGAAATGTGTCAAACAAATAGAACCGAGATAAATGTAAAATCAGCTGACTGCATATTACCCTCGAGGATTTGAAATGAGTGTTGGGGAGGGGAAGGAAGATCATAATTACCCAGAGGAAAAGGACTAAATCTATGGAGTGGAATAGTTATTCATGTTAATTGTGTCATCATTGCACAGATGCCGAGGGTGATGCGTTGTGAGGTTTTGCTTGCAGGCTGTACCAGGGGATGATTAATGGGACGGGCATTTACAAACCCCTTAAAGGAGATGGGTCCATCAGACCCCTTCTAAATGTTCATCCCTGGTAGAGGAGAGGTGTACTGGCATGTGGGAGCTGAGGAGGGGGGAATCTCAGCTGTTAGTACAGCACCATATTTGCAGAAAAAATACCCAAACTTGGCTTGTCCTGTTTTCATCTGCTCTTCAGAAGCTTTTCCATCAGCAGAGTGATAATCATTGATTAAGATCTATTGTGGCTTAATTAAGCTATCATATGGCACCTTTTGTGCAACTTCCTTAAACTGACAGCATGCTTCATCTGGGTTTGTTTGCCTCTTCTTCCCTTGGTTATAAAGGGTATTGGGTGGATTTTATGTTGGTTCTTTCCAGTATATTTTATGGCTCTACTGTTTTCCTTATCTGTTTTTGTGCTGTGTGCTTGCAGAGATTTATGGGCTGAAGTATTAGATGCAGAGCAGGAAAGGGGGAAACAGAGCTAAACCCATTAAAATCCTGGAATCCAAGCATTGGAGGCATTAAGTCTCTTAAAGAAATGAGAGGAAAGCCTGAACTAGGACATGTGTGCAAAATCCCTGTGCTCTGGCCTCTGGAAAGAGCAGGCTGGGATTGTCATCCATGTCCTGTGGTTCAGGTTGGGGAAATTAGAAAACTGGCAGTAGGGGACTATGCAGGAGCTGGTCACTGTCACTGCAGTCATTGGCTCTAGGTGAGCTTGCAGAGTTGGGTTTGACAGGGGGCATTTAGGGGCTGTCACTGCTGGGGGGGAGTTGGTGATGGAAACTGAAGGGACTTGGAGCAGCCTTGTCTAGTGAAAGTTGTCCCTGTCCATACCCATGACTGGGGTATTGAAATGAGGTGATCTTTAAGGGCCCTTCCAACCCAAACCATTCTGAGAGACTTTCTGTGGTCCCAGACCCATCCCCTTGTGTTGAGTTCACCAGGCTGAAGTTCTGTCTTGGACAAAAAGTTGAGGCTTTACCTGTCTGCACACTGCTGGCTGACAGAAGTAATGGCTTCTGGCTGAACACTCCAGAGGAACAAACCTGCTCTGGGCTTTGAGGACAAGCTCTGCTGCTGCTCAGTGCTGGCCCTCAGGAAACTCCTCTCCTGCTTTGACATCCCCTTTGCCTCAGCCACATGAGTGGCTTCCTCCTGCTTCCTCGGCCTCAAGGTCAAGTCTGCTCCCCTTGGTCTAATGGGTTTTTTGTCATATTTATTAGGTGTTTGCGTGTGTCTACCACTCAGCCTTTGAAGCTGTCCTCTCCCCTACCTGAGTCTGGTTCATTCATCTGCACAGTTACTGGCCGTATTTGGGTATTATCTGAGATTGAATGCTGTAGTTGTTAATTTGGGCTTTTTTAACAGCGCTTTAAAAAATAAACTCAGATATTGCAGAACACTGAGGGAAGCAAGGGCTGAGTACATTGGCTCACGACCCCTTCCCAGCCAGGCTGAGCTGGCAAATATTTCTTAACTACAGAGAGCAAGTCATGTGCACAGTTATCCTGCCATAAAAACAAAGGGCTCTTCTTTCCAAGTGATAAAGCCTGGGGTTCACAGTTTCTAGCTGAAGCAGACCAACAACTTTCAGCCTTTTTATTGCACTTCTTCAAAACTCTCGCAATTCTCACTACTCAGCATTTTATTGCAGTGATTGTATCCTGTGCTGCTGACCTGGGCCACTGCTGCTCTTTGTGTCCCTGACACAGCCCACGAGGTGCTCTGGTGTTTATCTTGCTGATGGTACTGACTTCATCCAACTTGTCAAGTGTCTCCAATCTGCTTTCCAATGCCTCTTCCTTATGCTTGGGTGCAGCCACTTACCTGCCTAAATATCTCCCAAATGCTCATTTTAAGTAAAACAACGCTAATCTAGAGCAGATGCCTAAGTGCATCTTGGAGAGAATTGCTCATGGCTGTGGACCTGTCATCGCTCCGCTCGCGGGCGCCTTTTCCCTCGCTCATGTGGCGACCACCTGGAGCTGCTGGTCACACACCGAGCGCTTCCACCTCCAAAATCCAACCTCTGTCTTTGTTCTGCAGCTCATGAGATTTCTTCCCATGATCCAGGGCCTTGCATGTGCGTGGAGGCCACACAGACGCATCTCCCACATCTCTTTGTCTGAACACCGGCGCAAACCTGGCCCCTTTCTGCCTAAGAAATGTGTTATGACAAGGCTCTGCTGGCCCTGCCTGCAGCAGCACTTGCTGGGTGCTTTGCTGACTCTCATCTAAGCAGAGCTGATCTCCAGCTGACATTGGCTGACCCATCTCTCAACCCTTCAAGCCTGAAGAAGCTACAATGTCTTGTGTGGCCCTTAGCTTTATACCTCTTCCTTGGAGTTCAGCTTCTGGAACACTCCTTCCTTGCCTGTGCAGCTCTGAGGATCATTGGCACAAGTGAAATTTCAGACAGTGTCAAGGAACAGATCTTGGGGAAGGTGGGGAGCCCCACAGTACCCAGTGTAACAATGTGGAAATAGCTTTTCAAAAGATGCAGGTGGGAGTCCAGGCCTTCCAGGGCCAGGAGTAGATGACAGATATTGAAAGCTGCTTTTTACAAAATGAGTTGGCTTTTATTTATTCTTGTAGCCACTGTAAGTCAAAGGAAAGGCCTTGAGTTTTTAATCTGTATATTGGTTTGCTTTGCTGTCTTGTGCAGACCCATAAGGAGGGTGGAAGCTCACTCCCTGTTCCATCCTGATGGCTCTGCTGTGTCAGCAATGATTAGATTTTTCCCTGAAGAAAGCAGAGGAAGTAGAAGAAGCTTTATGGGGACAAGAGGCTTTATATGGAAACACCTCTTCCCACTCTCCTGTTAATATGCATCAAATTCAGGGGGAAAATTGGATGCAACAAAGATGCCTCAGAACTGTAAGAGCCTGTTTGGATGAATCCTTCATGTCAGAGTTATGGTTTTTGTCTTGCATGAACATCTGTGATACTTTTGAGTGTGATGTGTCTCTCCTGAAAATAGCAGAGTGTAGTGACATCTCAGGCAAGTGCTAATATCAAGAGATCTGGGTAGATGCTGTTTTATCAGATGTTTCCTTTGTAGACAGAAGCCCAAGAAAAGCCAGGCTTTTGCAATGGCAGCAGAGATCTGAGCCTGTCCCAGCTCCATGTCCAGCAGGACCTGGGGGAACTTTAGTCTACAAAAGGCAGCTAAGTGACACAACAGTGTTGTTGGGAATGCAGTCCCCAGTGATTCAATCCCTGCCTGAACCTCTGCTGGGAAACTTCTATGTGCCCACAAAGTCAAAAGAAGGTCAACACCACCTGGAAGCAACATAACTTCCTTATTCCAAGTTCACAGGTGATAAATTTGGCATCCTTGGCCAGATGTGGGGTATATTCAGAGTCATCTTTACCCAAAGAAACACTGGTGCTCTTGCTCTGGGCAGAACCTTAGGTCATGCCCTCTTCTGCAGTCTTCTGGTCCAGCACCTGGCTCATGCCTGTGACTCCTTGGTCATGGGTACCATCTCCACTGTGAGTGCAGCTCCTTGGTGAATGCCAGGAAGTGTCAAATGAGACTTCAGTGCAGGGAAGAAAAACATGCAGCTGGACAATAAGTCAGAAGGACTTTTCACCCAGGAAAAGGCTCTGCTGCAGCTCTCTGTGGCTGGGTCTCCTCCCCAGCTCTGAGCTGCTGTGCTTCCTTAGCATCACTCTCCAACCCTCTCCTCTCTGCTAATTTGCAGCCCTCTTGGTTACATCTCTGCACACACGATCTCATGTGGCCAGAAATCCCCCAGCAGCCTTGATTTTCCTCTGACCCATCATATGGGAGAAATTTAAGATAGCTTAAGTGGATTTTGTTTATTTATTCTGCACCTTGGCCATCAGAGACTGCCAGTGCTGTGGTGTGAATTACAGTAAAATAAATAAATGCACTAATTGCTGCTGCTTTATATTGGAAGTCATTCTTGCTTATGAAAACATCTCAAAAGGTGTGGAAAGGAGACACATCCGGGCCAGACCAGGCAAACCAACTGTCTTAAAGAACCATTAGCACAGGCTGTTAAGAAATCCCACGCTGAGCCCAGGTGAAGTTCCCACATTGATCTCTGAGCTTTGGGTAAAGCTCATAATGTTCTTATTAAAAGCACAGGAGTGTTGGTAGAACAGTGTGAATAGAAATTGAGGAAGAGCAACACAAGGTAGAAGCAGCTCAAGTTTATGCCACGGAGGAATTCACACCCACTGGAGTTGTATGCATGGCTGTAACCACGTCCTGCTGCAGCCCCTGAGCCAAAACATTGACACAAAAAGAAAGGATGGGGTGTGGGGGGGAGGGGAAATGCTAATCACCATCTTTCCTTTCCTATAAATGTGTTAATGGTTTAGTAAGTGTTTCCAAAAATGTCTGTGTGGGATTAAAATAGAAGCCATGGCCAAGTTTAAAATGAGCTCTTGGATGGGGAGCAGGCAGTGAGGGTAAATCCTGGTGATCCCATCCTGTCCAAGGCAGAGGGGAATGTGCAAATGCACGTCCAGCACAGGAGGATGGAGATGGTGAAGTGTTTGTGCTGGGAACTTTCTGTTGGCTCTTTGGGGAGCTTGGTCATCCCAGCAAGTGGGAACAGTTCTCCACATAAGCAAAAAGTACCACGTACCAAAGCATGTGAGGGTTGCCATGGAAATCAGGAGTTGTTACTGAGAAAGCAGGAAAATCATGAATGATCTGGAAAACCGTGGATTGTTGGAGCTTCCTGTCCTCTGCTGTGTAAAACCCCACCCCAGACTGCTGAATTCCTTTCTGGGAAGATGTTTGTCCCTGCTGCAGCTGCACAGGACAGCAGGTTGTACATGCATTTATGGGGGGCTCATAACCCACGCTTTCCATTGCAGCTCTGGGCTCTGGCCCACTGCCTGGTGCAGAGGAGGAGGTGGGAGCTAGAACCAGGGCATGGAAATTACCTGGGAAGCCTCTGCTGTGCGTCACAGCAGGCTGTGACAAATCCCAGGCAGAAAAGCCCCCAACTTATCCATGAGTGTCTCACCTGGAAGGCTTGTCCAGACCCGTTCCCAGGGAACAGACTGAACCAGGAGATAAGATCAGAAAGCTGGGGATTGTCTCCATAACTCACCAGTGGCTGGTGGAGGATGGCCTCCATGGCATCATGGATGGGGGTGTAACTTGCCAGAGGATCTGGGAAAACACTCCTGTTCCCAGTATCCACAGCATTCAGAGACCCACACCCATGGTGAGCAGGAAAGACTCAGGAATTGGCTCCAGGACAGATCAGATGGAAGCCATTCTTAAATCAATGTAATGATGTATGGAAGTAAAATGTTATTTTGGAACTAAAAGTTTAAATATATGTAACAGTAATGAAGGCAGGAGATCCGTGTTGGGAATGCCAGCACACTTGCTGCTTCCAAGGTTTTATTTTAAAGTCAGGATACTGGAAATGCTGTTGAGCATGTTTCCAATGAGCTGCTAGGCCCCCTGGAAGTGCTAAGGCCATGTTTACTAAGAAACTGCATGGTAGGTCCTGCTGGAGGCTGTTTGGGAGCTACTGACAGCCACAGGGCTTCACCTTTGGTAGTTTGGTGGCTGACCTCTGTGCAAAGCCATCCAAAGGACAGAGCCTGTAGGATGAAGAGGTTTCTCATTTCTGGGCAATAATGGGAAGCCCTGGAAGCACTCATTGCACCTGCAGTTGTCCTACTGCCCCTTCTCTGTCAGTGCCCCTGGGACAGGAGCGTGTCCCCATTCTGGTCTGTTCCAGGGACTCTGTTGCCTTCCTTGGCACTGCAGGGCAGTGTCCCAGCCCCTCTCAGCCCCTCACTGCTTCTGCTGCAGCAGCAGCACAGTGACAGTAGGTCAGAGGTTTTTCTGGGTGGGACACACCTACAGGGATGGATCCCATTCCTCCCACCATGCTGCTGTGATATTTTTGTTATCATTGTGATTAACTTCCTGCTGTTGACTTCTGCTTGTGGGCTTGTAAACTCAAGCTGTCCATTTGCTACAGATCTCAAAGCATCATCTTACAAGGAGAGAAAGAATTTTCATTTATAATCCATGAGACCTATTCAGGGATGGGCTGTCCTCCCCCTCCCTCTGCCAATAGACCTCTAAGTGAACAAACAAATGTCTGGAAATACAGGCAATTTAGCTTGGAAGAGATATCATCAGTGGGGTTCAGAGGTTAATGGGCATGGAGGATTTATAACAACCCAGGCCTATAAAAAAAAAAAAAAAGGGGGGGGAAAGGAAGAGGAGAAAAGAAGAAAAGGAGTGGGTAGTAATCTAGTTGACATCTATTGTTCTTTGTATAACAGCTCATCTGTATTCTATCTGGTCCAGGGTATTGCAAAGAGAATTTAAAAACACATGTGTGCAAGCACACACACACATATCTATCCATATATATACATATGTGCACATATAAACTGAAATATAATGAGGGAAAAAGCCCCTGTAAGTTTGAACCAACAACAGCAATCCATATATCTTTATTTGCTGCCAACATCCAAGTGCTGAGCTCTCGAGGAGCCTGGATCTCTGCCATCATCTGTCCGTGTCTGATCTCTTTGGTAAATACGAGGGCTGCCAAGAATGAGGCAAACGAAAAGCGCTCGCAGATTAGAGAGAAACACATGGCAGCCACTGACCTGCTGAAATCATAAAATACGTCATGAAGTAAGGAAAGAGGGGAAACAAATCATCCTCTCAGGGACTGCCCATCTGCTCGCATAAAGCCACAATCATTATTGCAAATAAATACGTTCAGACCGGAGAAGTCTGGGAATAATTTGGGGGAGGTGGGTACCTTTTTGCGTGTGTGTCTTTGGAACCCTCTGGAAATTTTCCTACATAAACAAGGTGAGATCATCATCCAGAAATAGATATCTATCAATTAATTATGTAGGGAGCAAATCCTTATTTTATGGGTACAATTAGGGAAAAAAAAAATATTCCAAGACAGGATGGGGCCGTAGCATTGGAAAGGAACCCCCGTGGAAATTGCAGGTCCGTGTTTTTCCAATGAAGGATGGATCAATATTTATCATCTGAAGGACACTGCAGTGTGAATAGTGGCTGTGTTTTGTTATGAAGTGAAAGGATACACATCTTGCTCTGCCTTTTTATTCCCCTGGTGTTCCATGGGGATTTATCCAGGTATTAGATTCGATGCAAGGGTCCTACTTGGGTTGGTTTTGGGTTAGATTTTTTTTTTCTTGGTGTTTTTTTGGTTCTTTAAGACTTAACAGATTAAATTAAATTTCTGCTCCAGCAGACTGGAGCCTGCTAGAGGCCTGGTGTAGTACCTGTGTCTTCCTGGATTCTGGGGTGAATAGGGGCTGATTTAAATATGCAGGAGGAGAAGGCTGAAAACAGGAGATACTTTTAGAAGTTGGTTATCTTTTTTTCTTCCCCTTTGTTCTGTTCCACCAAACTTCTACTTTGAGGGTTATCCTGTGTTTGATGTACTCCATTCCTGCCCAAGACAAAGTTGCAGGTATGAGGCATTTTGTAACTCAGGAATATTTTCCTAAAAATGCACACAAGGGTGTGCAGCTTGTCCAGGATGGACTGAGCCTGCAGTGAGTCTGTGAGTTCCCTCATGTTCCCACCACAGGATTCAAACCACGTGTTCTGGGTAAGAAAAAAAATATTTGAGGATGGGATTTCTTGTGGAGACCTGTGAGGATGTCCTGGTTTGGCATCCAAAGATCTCCACAGGAAATCCCACCCTCAAATGATTTTTTCCTGACTCAAAACATGTGGTTTGAGTCCTGTGGTGGGAACATGAGGGGAATGTGTTCTGTGTATCCCCATCTCCCATGGGAGGCATCTGGTGGTGTCTGGGGAAATCAAAGAAATGGATTTTGTGGGTATTTAGCTAAGTGTCTTTCTGCGTGGGTCAGGCAAAGCAGTTTCAAAACCACCAGAACAGAGAGAAAAAGGTGGTTTTACAGGTTTATTCCTTCCCATCTGGGTAAGCAGCTGAGGTGTTGACACCTCCAAGCTCCCCTGGACCTGCTGTGTGTCTGCACACACACGTGTGGACAGACCTGAGAGGTGTTTGGTGGTGGCAGAAATGCTCACCTGAGCTTGCTCTGTCCCGGTGGTTTGGTTACCTGGCTGTGCCATGTGCAGGTTGTATTTGTGTGTACAGCTCAGGGTGTGTTTGTGTGCAGGTTGTATTTGTGTGTACAGCTCAGGGTGTGTTTGTGTGCAGGTTGTATTTGTGTGTACAGCTCAGGGTGTGTTTGTGTGCAGGTTGTATTTGTGTGTACAGCTCAGGGTGTGTTTGTGTGCAGGTTGTATTTGTGTGTACAGCTCAGGGTGTGTTTGTGTGCAGGTTGTATTTGTGTGTACAGCTCAGGGTGTGTTTGTGTGCAGGTTGTATTTGTGTGTACAGCTCAGGGTGTGTTTGTGTGCAGGTTGTATTTGTGTGTACAGCTCAGGGTGTGTTTGTGTGCAGGTTGTATTTGTGTGTACAGCTCAGGGTGTGTTTGTGTGCAGGTTGTATTTGTGTGTACAGCTCAGGGTGTGTTTGTGTGCAGGTTGTATTTGTGTGTACAGCTCAGGGTGTGTTTGTGTGCAGGTTGTATTTGTGTGTACAGCTCAGGGTGTGTTTGTGTGCAGGTTGTATTTGTGTGTACAGCTCAGGGTGTGTTTGTGTGCAGGTTGTATTTGTGTGTACAGCTCAGGGTGTGTTTGTGTGCAGGTTGTATTTGTGTGTACAGCTCAGGGTGTGTTTGTGTGCAGGTTGTATTTGTGTGTACAGCTCAGTGTGTGTTTGTGTGCAGGTTGTATTTGTGTGTACAGCTCAGGGTGTGTTTGTGTGCAGGTTGTATTTGTGTATACAGCTCAGGGTGTGTTTGTGCTGAAAGCCCAGGCCAGCTGCAGCCCTGTGTGAGGTGCAGCCACTTTCAAGCTGCAAATCCAACTGCTCCTATCACTCCTGGCCACTGCTCTGGTAGGGAATCATGTGCTCAGAGCTGTTTGAACTAGGAAATGCCAAACCACTCTGAACAAGCTTTTTCAGTTTGCACTACAGACCCCCACGTGCAGCACCAAACCTGTGCACTCCAACCTCTGCTTGACGTAAACCAAACCCCTCATTTTACCATTCAGTGATGCTAAAATCTCAGGTTTTGAGAGGTTACATGTTCCTGGATGTTCAGCAGGTCTCTCAAGAGCCCATGTGAAGCCTGGGGCAGGATGAGGAGGAACTGGCCAGCTGCCCCTGGGCATCCTGCCAGCTCTGCCCCAGTCCACTTGCTTCCCGTTGAGTGGTGATGTGAAGGAGCAGTAAAATGCTTTAAGCTTTAGGGTCTTAAAAAACCTCACAAATTCATAACCTTCCCAGTCTCATTTCAGGGTTTCAAGAGTTAAAAGAGCAGCAGATATACCAAGAGAGACTTCACTACAAGATGACTTAGCAGAGTCAGGAAGAAAATGAGGAAAAATTCCCCAGGTCTGAGTACAGGCTGGTTCCATGACCCCTATTTTCTGGGAAAGCCAGCAGGGCAGTGGAATCTTGTCACAATGTGCTAATGTATAGGTTCCTTCCCAATATCTAAAATTGAAGATTTCACGCCTGGTGCCAAGCAAGTCTAAAAGAGGGGGTTCCCATCTCTGTCAGCTGCTGCTCCTGTTATGTTGCTGTGCCTTTAAAACTGCATGAAGGATCCCAGCTTTCTGCCTTCTCCGAATTTATTTTTAATATTACTCAGCTTTCCACTCTTTAGCTTTATCTCCAGATTCCTTTGGGAGTATTTTCCATGGGTAAATCCCAGTGCAGGCCACAGTGTCCCCGTCTGCAGGAGACAACCCACTGCAGTGGGTACCCAGCCACTCTTCCTGCCTGATTATAAAACCAGAAGGTGTTTTAGCATAATCTCCTGAGCATTTGTTAGCCTGTATTATCTCCCTCGGATTTATGATTATCTTTACACACTTTGCAATTATTTTCTGATCTTGTAATTCTCTTAGCTTCTCCTAATGTTCAAGCTAACATTGATGAATTACGTCTTTGCTTAACCCTTTGCCTGCTGTTGGCAAGGAAAGCTGATGGTGTCCTCCTCCTCTCTTGTCCTACAGGACTGGAATTTCTGGGTTATATCCTTAGTATATGGCTCTTTACCAGCATTTTTTAGTTTGTGGAATGGCAGAAATTAAATTTTTCTCTTTGACTTACTTTGTGCCAAAATTTTTATCCCTAGTGACAATAGGAATCTAGATATATAACATGAGCTGCAATATGTCATCTTCAGAAAATAATGATCCAGCCTATTTATCAAATTTTTAGTTTCCTCTTTATGGATCCCAGGGGGTGCTCTGTTTTGTTTTCCTTTGGTTTTTGTCTTTGTTCCAAGAACAGTGATGAAATGACATATCTTTCTTATTCCCTCGAGATCCTGGGCTTGCATCCTTGCTGTGCTACAAAAGTTAAAGCTCCTCATTCCCTCAGGGAATGTTGTCTCCCAGTTCCTCAAGCCTTCTTGGGGCTTTGTGCCAAACTGTGCTGGATAGCACGTTCCAGCTCTTGTGAAGCCAAGGATGGGGGTTAGAATGTTGGGATTTTGCTCCAGCCCCGCTCAGACTTGCTCCTGGATGCTTTTCCCAGGAGCTTATACCTCAGGTTCCACCTTGCCCTCCCTTGCTGCTACAACATCCAGCTGAGCCGGGGACCTCACCTGGCTTAAAAATAATCCTGTGCTGTGGTAAGGATCAAGGATTTGATTCCAGGCAGCCCTGCAGCTGGTTTCCCTCTCCTGCCTCCCAAAACGCCCTGGCAGTGCAGAAGCAGGAGTGGTGGAGGGCGGTGTGTGTGAAGGGGCTGCGGTGCCAGCGGCTCCCCCGGCAGCACGGCTGCAGGGATTGCTGCAGCAGGGATTGCTGCAGCAGGGATTGCTGCAGCAGGGATTGCTGCAGCAGGGATTGCTCCGGGGACACTGCCTGCTCCCGGCTCCTCACCCTGCCCCACACCTTCCCACCCCATCCTTTCCTGTCCCAGCCACAGCCTGCGAGTTGCTCTGCTAATCACATCACTGAAATGAGCTGAAGTTTCGAAAAAGAGGAGAAAATTTCTCTCTGTTTTCAGTGCATAGGAACATCCCAAATAGGCTTTGCAAGGAGGTGGTGTTGGTGGGGTGGCACCTCTGTGCTGCTTCTGAGCAGCTCTGGCAGCACCTCAGAGGGGACCCAGCTCTTTGGGGAAGTCTGCATTGCAGTCCTCATTTCCCTTCTTAATGATGAAATTGTTTAAGGCTGCTCACCTGAATTTTTAGGTAGCTATTTAACTATGGTCACTGTAAGTAGAGATAAGTGCAGGCTGTCCAGCTTCATGCTGAAAATGAAGCAAATCCTATTGATATGGGGTGGTCCCAGGCTTGCTGGGGGGGGGTGACCCTCCAGCCCACAGGACTGTGGGTGAGGTGCTGAGGTGAGGCCGCTCAGTTCTGGTCCAAGGCACAAAAGGGACCACAGAATCACTAAGCTGATTTAAGATTGGTGTAAAAACCTTAGAGATCATTGAGTCCAACCCAGCAGAGCCACATCTGAGTTTCTCCCTGAGCCAGGCCCACGTCAGGCTGAGCTGCACTGAGGCTGCTGCAAGGATTGTTTGAAAACCCAACCAGATCCTGTGCCTGCTCTCTCCTGCACCTCTTGCAGCCCGTTTGGGTGGTTTAAGGGAATGCTGATCCCGTGCCAGATCACATGCTGATGAACCATGTTGGGCTGTTATGAAAATCAGTGCATTATAAAGCATAACATTGGCAAAGGTTCTCTTCTTTAAAAGTGCATCCTGGGGAAATGATATGTCTCACTTCAGCTGAGAGCAAAAGCTTGCTTTGAGCCCCCAGCTATTTAAGCACGTTCCCTTTCCCATATGGCTGTGGTGGGAAATGGAGGCAGGCCAGAAATGTGGATCTGTGTTGTCCTCCTGTCCTGATGCTGGGCAGGAATCAGACTCTTGCTTCCTCTGTGTTAAAGGAGGTGACCTTGCTTTGCTGAAGGGTTTAGGGCTGCTGGGTTGATGCGTGCCCATACACAAAATCAATATTCTTTCTGTGCAAACAGAATGATTTCTGCTTGAAACAAAAATTAAATAAATTTCTGTATCAGATGATAGACCCCAGGATATACATGTAAGTTCAGGGACCTCTTTAGTCTTCCAGCCATGCAGGAAAAGACATGGTGTGCTCTTCAGAAACATCTGAAGGCATAACAATAAAAGCCCCATGTGGAGCTGGATTAGGGAACTCTCCCCTGCTGTTGGAGTGAAGTGATGGCCATCTCTGCCAAAAGCAGGGGCAAACTCGTGGCACTGAGGGCTGGGGCAGCAGCAGAGCAGGAGGACTTGGGTTAAGGGAGACAAAAGCCCTGAGCTCTGCTGTATCAAAGTCAGGAGGGTATGTTCTTCTGTGCATGCTAATATGCCTTAATAACCTCATTAGGCGTAGAGGCACTCGATAGACAAAGCTCCTCCTTCATTCTTTAAGAGAATTTCAAGATTTGAGGGTAAATCAAGGATTAGCAGGCCTTTCAAAGGCTTAGGGGGAAGCGTTTTGTGTGGCTGTGTGGCTAGGATTAAATTACATTTTTGTCAGGCTGTAGAAATGGGCTCTGCTTCCACCTCCCAGCGTGTGACTGGTCGGGATGGCGTGGGGCTGGGTCCCACTGGCAGCTCCAGTCCAGCTCAGAGCTCAGGAGATCCCACCCCAGTGCTGGTTGGGGATGAGCTAGAGAAACCCTCTGGAGCTGGGGAAGAGAGCATTTAACCATCCTCTGCCTCCATCCCAGCCCAAACACAGCCTTTAGCTGCTGCATCCTGCACATGGGGCAGGGCCTGCTCTGGGGGTTATCCAAAACCAAGGACTTTGGCCCTTGGATGCACCAAAGAGCACCCAAAATTCAGGAAACACCTGTATGTTTGCACTCTGGGAAATCCTTAGGATTCTCCAAAGGAAAAGGCCATTGGTCTGTGCCAAATAGTTAATTATAAGGAGTCTGCAGTCCTGCTAACCCTGTTTTATTTCCTCTGACATTGCTTTGCTGAATTTGGCAGAGGTTGTCCCATTTGTTTTGGTGAGAGCAGTAAAGAGAGACTGGATCACTGTAGGAACATCTCTTAGGAGAATTTAATCACTCTAAAAAGCAAAGGCCAGTACTGTGCCTGCAGAGCAGCTGGTCACAGAGCTGTCCTGGCGGGACAACACTGTAATATCAGCAATAACAACACCAGAATCCAGATCAGCTCTCTTGGCTGTGGGTGAAATCCCCTGTCTGTGGACAGGGCATAGCTGTAATCATGCTAGTTGCTTGCTTTATTTTAAGCTGCGTGATTTAACATTGTCTTTATAATTGAGCTTTGCCATAGTAAAAAACAGGTTAGAGGTGCACCTGGGGATTGGGTGGTAAATCTGTGCCTGCCTGGAGGGAGGGGGAGAGGTTAGCTGACCTAACAGTGTCTATGTGCATGTGTGCTTGTAGATATATATTTATTTATATATACAAATATTCAAAGAAGAAGGTTCTGGCCACTTTCCATGCCCTTTGACCAAGTGCTGTGCTATTTCAAGCAAATTGGAGCATGAGACCAATAGAACAAACTGCAATTTGCTTTAGCAAACATTTGCAGAAGCAGAAACCAGGCTCAGCTTCTTGATGCAACAGAATAAAACCCCACATACCGAGGAGAGGGGAAGGAACCTTACAGCCTAGCCCATGTGGCAGGGAGGGGACCTTTGGGCTCTGTGGGCTTTGCAGTGATATAAAAGCCCATTTTTGAAAAATCACAGCTCGTTCACATTAGGGCTTTGGACAGGTGTTAAAATCCCCACCACAGCCCATCTTGTGCATCTGTGTAGCTGGTCTGGGTTTGCCTGCACGGGCCACCTGTCTCTTCAGATCTAACTTTACTCTTTGCTTACGTTTCCCTAAATGCCTTGGGCAAACAAATGTAGTTCTCTTAATGAAAAATGCATATATTTTGGTTAAATGGATCTTGCTGTCACTGCGTTGCTGCCTTCCCCTCAGTCAGGGCTTGCTAACAGGCTGGGCTCCACACATGTGCTGAATCTATCATCTGTCACGAGTGTGCACCCAGGCATGTAAGGACCCTGCACTAACTCTATTTCCTAGCAACCAGAGGAAACCATCACACACACCACTATTTTTCCTCTGTCAGCAGGATTGCTCCAATTTATGTAACCTACAAAATGTGTGTTATCACCACAATAAACCATATATTCCAAGGTGTTATTTACAGCCAGATAATCACCAGCCTGCAGGCCTGGTGCCTGATATGTCCTCGCTTGGGACCTCAGTTCTTTGGAAACCCCATAGAAATGTCATCCAGGGTTCCTTTGACAATGGCACTAACCACTTAATTATTGAGGAAGATATCAAATGGTGTGTGGCATGCTGGAGTGTCAAAAAATAGCTGAAATCAGGTGGAGCTGGAGGGCCTTCATTTGCAGGCTACAAAGGAGTAGCTGTAACTGTGAATAACTGGGTGGGATGCGTCCAAAGGGGCTGCTGGTGAAGCTGAGCTCTCAAAAATGAGAAAGATGAAAGCATGGAGGGGCAAATTCATTGTAGGGAATGTTTAGAAACAAGGTTTGTTGGTGACCAGCCCTGCTGCTGGATACCTTTGTTGTGATGAGGCTGAAGAGATGGGGCATCACTCCAGGACAGGAACATCTCTGCACGGGCTGCTCGGGGCCTCTGCAAAAAAAATGGGGTGTTTAATTCTTGCAGAGAATGGTCTCTTGGGGAATTTGTCTCAGTCCCAGCGCCCCATCCTGCTGGGTGGCCTCTCTGCCGTGGCGGAGTCAGTGGAAGCCTGGGTAGGAGCGGGTGCCACCTGCCAGCGCAGGATGCTGATCCAATTAACTTTTCGAGAAGAAAAAAGGCTTCTGGCTCTTTGGCGCATTTGCAAATCACAAGAAGCAAATGATTCAATCAACAGATGAATATCAAGCAACCTTAGTGAGCGGCTTCTGCATCATGAGCCTGTTTAACAGCAGATTGAGCTGCAGATTAGTGAGACATTAGAGCACAGTGTGATGCATCACAGCGTAAATGGGAAGGCTGAAATCAGCACGAGTTTCCTGGAGAGCTGCTTTATTTTCCTGTAATGCCAAACCCATTATAGCCCAAAGGTTCTTAAATAACTCTTCTTGCAATAGATAATAATACAGACTATGGAAGAAAATCAGGGAATACAAAAGGAGTTAGAGCTGTCGTGAAGGAAACACCATTTGCAGAGGGTTCAATAGAGTGGGAAAGCTGTGCAGCAGGAGGGGGCTCAGAAAATCATAGGAGCTCATTGCATGAGCCTTGCCATGGTCTAATCCAGAGCCAGGGTGTCCCATGGGACACCTGCTTGGATCAAACACCCTCTCAAGACCCTACATTTCCTTCCCAGTGTGAGGAGACATACTCAGCACAGCTGAATCCACATCAAGCCTGCACAGCAACTTCGATAATGATGATGAAGGGGGAGTATCACATCAGTTTTAGGTCTGAGGCTCACAGAGGAGCCAGCAGTGCCAGCCTGACCCTCCAGAATGCCTGTGCTGGCTGCAGCCAGCACCGGGGTATTTGGATTGTGACAGTGATGCAGAAGCTGCTCGCACTGTGATGGATGCCTCACCTTTGGGATGCACAAAGGCACCCATTGCATCAGTTACACAGGAGTGTGGCAGGCTGGGGAGGTTTTGTTTGCTCATTTGTTAGCTATTCAACTTGAAATAGCAGAGCCTATTTACACATGTAGCTTATTATTTGGAAGTAGGCAGCATGATGCATAATGTAGCCTCCCAGTTAGAGCAGAGCATCATGATAATGACAAACAAGCCCAGGAACTAAGGTAATGCTTGTTTTTCTTGGCTGAAGCTCCTCCCTATTGAGGTAGCAGCTTTGCCAGCTGCAAGAGAAGCAAAGTGCAGAATAGGTGTTGACACACATCCCTGGCACGCTGCTGGGCTTTGAGAGGACTGGTTGCCTGGCTGGCTGTGGTGCTGCTGGTTGACACCATGCTGGCTGTGACCACCCTGTGAGTGAGGTGTGCACAAAGCCTGCTCCAAACCCCAACAGCCAGTGCTGTCAGGGGAAGCTCTGGCAGGTTTCTGAAGTCTGCAGGGGGGTGGTGGGCAGCACTCACCCTCCCCTTACAGGTCCTTTCCCCAGTGCAGGGGGTCTGTGTGCAAGGAGATTTGTGGTGACCTGGGAAGGGGAAGTGAGCAGTTTAAGAATAAGAACCTGAGAACCAAAAAATCCCCACAGGATTATTTTTAGCTTGCAGCAGCTCCTGCTGTGATTCAGCATGTGGCCTGTGTATGGCTGACTCAGCCTGGCTGAGGATGTCATGCAGGGAGAGGGATGGATGGTGCAGAGTTACTGGAGTTCCCCTGGCCCCTTCAAGAAGTCCTGGTCCAATGACCTCTTTTAGCTGGAGCTGAGTTACACAGGGATCTTGGCAGTAAGTCTAGTGTAAGAAATTCCACTAGCTGGAATAAGGCAGAAAGTGTGATTTGAACTGGTTCAGATAACTGTATCTGTGTCCAGAGAGTGCAGCAGAGCAACCTGGTGTGAATTACCTCTGTGTCCAGGCAGTGCCTGGCACTGAAGGGTGGAGAGCCATCATCTGAGCAGATACAAATTGGGCACCTTTGTGGGTCAGGCAGGAACCAGATGGGAAGCATCAGCAGGATCAGGTGGTTTGGCTGAGTAGAACAGCCATAACTGGGGGAGGAGAAGGGAAGAGAGCAGCTCTCAATGTCCTGCCAGCCCAAACCTGTTTCCCTGTGGATATGTGGATGCCTCTGCTTTGTAGCAGAGGTGAGAGGGATGAGGAGTGTGTGTAAAGGAACTCCAGGCAGGGTGCTCAGACCCCAGTCTCGGAGGACGTGACTGTGACAAAAAGTACCTTTTTGTCCTTATGCAAACCTCATTCTTTGGCCAAAAAATATACTCAACATCAGCTCTTCACTCTGCTGGGGGGAGGCATAGTTAGGTTGGATATCAGGAAAAGGGTGGTGGGGCACTGAACAGGCTCCCCAGGGCAGTGGTCACAGTCTGAAAGCTGCCAGAGCTCCAGGAACATTGGGACAACACTCTCAGGGGTCATGGTGTGGTTCTTGGGGATGGTCAGTGCAGGGCAAGGAGTCAGATTTGATGATCCTCGTGGGTCTCTTCCAACTAAGGATATTCTACAGTTCTAACCTCTTTTCTTTAAACACTCTCCAGGACTTTATGTGGAGTTTCTCCATATTTTCTTACCCCTTCAGCCTCCCTGTGCTAAATCAAGAGACTGTTTTGGCACACCGTATATTTTAAGTGCTCTGGGGTGGTTCAAGGATTTTTGGAAGCTTTCCTTGCTTCTCCCTTACAAAGTCCAGGTGCCAAGGCTGGTCTGGGTGCCTGATGAAAGCCAAGGGGCTCCTCTGTGCCCACAGCATTTTCTGCTCTGTGCTCTTTGCCACTGAGTGATCTCAGTGTGTAACAGCATTACCAGGGCTTTGGCTTTGTTGAAACAGTTGCAGCAAATTAAACTTTCTCCGGGGCCAGAAGAGCATGTGTGCGCTTGGAGCGAGAGCGGGATCTGCCACCCTCTCGGGCTGCTCTCCAGCCCCTCGTTGGACTGATTCCCTGAAGGATTCATTTCCCTCTGTTTACAGCTCAGCCACTCATTTCCCTCAGGCTTTGGTAGAAGAAGCTGGGCTGCTTTTAGTGCCGAGGGCAGAGGAGAGCAGAGGGAATCCCTCTCCCACCTCTTCTTGCTTGCGCCTCTCATTTCAGTGGAATGTCCCTTTCTGCTGGCTGCTGCATCAGTGGGGCAGGCCCAACCCTCAGTGAGTGATTTACACGCAGTGATCCTGGGGATAATAATGTTTTAAATGCAGCTGGGGAGGCTGGCTTTACAGAGAGCTCAGAAACACACGGAGCAGCTCTGGAATGTGCTGCAGCCCCACCTGTGCCAGGCTGCACTCTGCTTTGGGACGGGGCTTTGCAAAAATACAACAGCCTTTCCTTATAGAAGATATGACTCTATGCTTTAACTGCATCCCCTTTCCCTCCCACAAGCACAGCACAATCCAAATTTCCCCAAGGACTTTTACAAGCCTTTCCAAGGAGGGAAGGATCAGCAAGGCAAAGTTTGCTGTGAGCTCCACGTATATTTTGAAGTGTTTCTATCTTGCGCCGATACCCATCTGTGTATTTCTGTGTAAGCATCTTCAAATCGGAGCTCTGGTGTGCTAAAATATGTCCTAGACAGTTTTGATGAGACACGACACTCCCAGATATGCATGTTAATGGTAGGCTGACTCCCAAATCCCTGCAGTATGGGTAACCTGGGTGTAGAAAAGAGTCACCCCCAAGTACTGTTGGTGCAGGGTACAAAGCTGCTCCTCCTATCTGGACAGGACTCACTAAGGTGAAAAACACTCTCTTGATTACATTTTTTTCTTCAATATGGTATTTTCAAAGAAAGGCTGCATTTGTTACCTTCTATTCAGGACTGTATTTTACTAACTCCAGGTGACCAATGTACACAAGATGGGTTCCTTTAAAGTTCCCCAAAATTCCTGAGTGTGGCTGGGATTTGGTCATCCCCACTGCCCAGGCTGCCCCATGATCCTGCCCCTCCCAGCCTTCCATGAGAGCAGCAGGCAGGGGGTAGGAAGTAAGGACCAGATCATTACCTTTGGTGTTTACTTCCTCAGGAAAGCTTTGTCCAATATTCAAAATGATCCAGCAATATGAGTAAAAGTGTTCAGATTCAATCCATTTCCAACTGGGTATCATGGACCAGATCTCTGAGGGTATTTAGAGGTCTGGGTGATCTGAATTTGGTCTGGGTGATCTGAATTTGATCTGGGTCCATGTTTCTAACCAAAGTCACTTTAATTAGGAAAAAATAGACCATAGTAGTAACAAGTTTTAAAAGTGAAATTAATTTTTGTGCGACACCTGTCCTTTGCAATACCTGCATCCCTTGCACTGCTCCTACGTGGATTACCAGTGCTACACAGGTGCCATGCAGGCTCTCTGCATCTGAGCATCTGTCACAAACTGTTTGTCACTGGTTGTGTGTTCCTGATGCTGCCTGTCCTCTGCTAAGCCTAAGGCTTTAACTTGTCAGTTGTTCCGAGCTGTGTCAGGAGCATGTGGAGCACAGTGCAGGACAGGGTGGGGTGCTCAGTTTGAGAAGGGCTGGAGCTGATGCTGAGCTAAGAGCTTGAGCAGGCTTCAGTGCATTCAGGATGCTTTTACAGGTGCCTCTCATGGACAACCAACCTCCACCATCTTCCTAGTTTATGGGCATTTTCCTCTATTTCACCTGCTCCCCACTTATTTCAGAGATGGGTTGTTTATAAACAACAACTTTTGTATCCCTGCTTAGCTCAGGAGGTGTAGTTTGAGCCACTGCTCTGGTCCTTGCTGGGCTCGAAGCTGGGCAGTATTTGGCTGTGAGCATTCTTTCACATCCTTGCCCAGGAGGGGACTGGTGGCTGGCAGCTGGGGCAGGGATGAAGGTGTATTTAGGAGCACAAGCAGAGCTCTGTCCCGAGCAGCAGCACTTGGTAGCAATTTGTTTTACCTCGATGTGCACCAGACACTCAAGAACCGGGGTAAACTGCAGCTGGCTCCGGGTGTAACCTGGGATTTCTGTGAGCAGATCTGCTCAAGCCTTTGTGCAACAAAGCACATCTTTGTACCTGCATGTTTGTGTGCAAGGCATAAGCTGAAATCCTTGGGCGATTGACGGGCTCATCCTGCGCAGCAGTGACTCCTGCAGCAGACACACAATGATTCCTGGCGGTCCTTCCAAACCCGATTTGTTAGTCCTGCTCCAGCGTCTCTCCGGTTTTGCTGCTGCTGTTGTTGTTGTTAATAAGTAGCCTGTGAAACCCTGGGAGGCAAATAAATATTTTGGTGGAGTTGGGCCGAGGAACCTTTCTTTATTTCCATGGTAACTACTTGCACTGTTTTGGGAAGCACATTTTCCAGGCAGCAGATTTGTCGACCTCGCTGTGCCAGGGGGGATGACAGGGCAGGTGGAGATAACGCCTTGACAGGAATGGTGTCGGTGCCCTGCGATGTCCTCGGGGTGTTGGGAGGTGACATCGCCCTGCCGGGGTCCTGTGTGGCGCCGCAGCCGCGCTCGGCAGGGAGATGGAGCCGTGCCGGGCGGTGTTTGGGGCTGGCACCGCTCGCCTCCCTGCGAGCGCCTCCGGCTGCTCTGCACCAGCGCTGGCAGCTGGGAATTCTCTGCCGAGGAAGGCTTTTGCTCACAGTTTGAGCAGAAATGATGCGGCGCGGGCGGCCGTGCCCCGCAGCGGCGGGGAGCCGCTCCAGCCCCTTCCCACGGCTCCTCCGGCGCCTTTGGGCTCTCGCTGGTCGCTCCTGTCCTCTCCTGCTGACACCGCTTAGCTGGGAGCTCCAGCCGCTGGTGGATATTCATAATCGTGTTTTATGCCTTTTGCTGGAGACTCACCAAAGTGGATTAGTTTACATGAGCTTCATACGCAATTTGCTGGCAAATGAGGTGCAGCCACCTCTTGTGTGGACCTGAAAGCCTCCGAGCTGGGAGTGAGAAATAATAAAGCTGCCGGGTGAGAGTGCAAGGGAAGCTGGATGTGGGAGGGGATGGAGAGGCAGAGCAAGAGCATCTTTCTGCGGGGAGCAGCACCGCTCCTCTGGCAGCTGCGCTGCACATTGAGCTACTGTCAAATTTCAGGAGGAAAAAGGCAGCTTGCTTTTTCAACCACCGTGTTTCCCTTGGTTGCTTATCCATTTCATTCCCCTCCCTGCCTCCAGGGTGGCTGCCAGATGACTGGGAGGACCTTAGCCCCATCCAGACCTTCTCCTAACAGGGGGACCCCGCCAAGCTCAGTGCAGTGGGTTTTTGGAGAGGTACCTGGAGCCTTGCAGTGCAGCCTCCTGTGCCTGACCCCGAGCCACAGCTGGCTCCACGCTGAGTTACAAATCAAATTTGGAGTGGAAGAGCTCAGGTTTAGAGGGTTAAAAGTACATTGGTGCAGTGTGCTGCCTTTCCTCTGCCCTGTGGGAGCTGGGCACACAGGGAGGGTATGGACACTCATCCTACTGGGTTCCTGATGTTTCTGACCTCTACAAGAGAAAACTGAGCAAATATGGGATCCTTAAGTTTGAAGATCCTTAATAAATGTAGGGAAAAAGAGGCTTAGCTTGATAAAATCAAAACAGAATCTTCCTCAGCTAAAATGGGGATGAAAAAATTAGTCTTGTATCAAATCATGTTTCATTTGACCTGGAACAAGGTTGTTCCATCCTTTCAATCCTAATTTACCTTTCTGTTAAAGGCTTTTTGAATTCAGCTTCATCATAAAATCATAATTTAATTTAGAAATAAGCAATTTAACTTTTAAAGAGACTCAGAAATTTCAGATTTGGTTGTCAGAAACTTTGTTGCAGAGGAGGGATTTCTGTTCTCAAGTGGGCAGACCTTTGTGCTCATCCATTAACTTCCTCTCTAATAGAGCCCATGGGGTTTTCACTTCTTTTCTGTGTTTGTGGCTCTGCCAAAAATGACAATACTCATAGCAAAAAGGTTTGTGCTGGATCTGAGCATGATCCCACAAACAGGGAGTGAGCAAGTTCAAGGCTGTCATCCCTGCTTTTTAGGGATCGCTGGGGACCTACAGCAGACCTGAGCCCAGGTGTAATGCACATGATGCCTCTAATGATGAGTAGATGAAAAATTTCTGATTTAATAATGATAAAGTTGGGGGTCACAAGGCTGTGACACAGGCTGGTGATTTGCAAAATTGCATGCAATCTTTTGAAACAAATGGCCACTTAAAAGTATCCCAGACCAAAGTGATCCAGGCCAGGTTGGATGGGGCTTTGAACCTGTCTAGTGGAAAGTGCTCCTACCCATGGCAGGGGGTTGATCTTTAAGGTCCCTTCCAACTCAAACCAGTCTATAATTCTCTGATTCTATAAAGAAATTCACAAAAGACAACTTTGGGCTACAATCTGCATTTGGGCTGAGCTTAGTACCTATTACTACCTCAGTCCTTTTGTAGCAGGAGAGCCCTAAACCTGAACATTCAGGTGGCCTGTTTTTGTAAAAAAGTTAGAGTTGACTAGGAGTGTGAGGAGTAAGCTCATCAAGTACTTCTGTGTATGTGTCTGTGCAAGGTCACCTTTGCAGCAACTGAGAATTTTTTGCCCACCTGCTAAGGGAGCAGTTTCCCCTCCTGGGATGCTTTGCTTGGGGTCTCCATCTCTTTCACAGGAAGCTTTAAATAAATGACTTCCAATTAGTAAGATTTACATCAGCAGGGTTGATAGGGATGCTATCTTCCCTTCTCTCCTGTAAGTCACAGTCTCTGCTCACACAGAGGCATCAGTCTGCTGGGAATGATGTGCCTGCCTACAGTGCTCTGGCAAGCCACCACAGGCAAGGGACAGTCACCAAAAGACACAGGATGGACTTTGACATTGCATTTGATCTGCATGTGAGGCTTCCTGCTTTCAAGGGGAAAATCTGTCTATTATAATTTCCTGCCAGTGGGTAAACTGTGCTTGTCAGGTCTCGTTAGGAAAAGGGCTGTTCCTGGGAGCTGGGTTTGCTGAGGCTGTGCATCTGTCTCCCCAAAGGAGGCCTGCAGCCCTCGATGAGCATTGTCACTTGCACTTCAATTTCCAGGTCAGACCCAACAAATTGCTGCTCATAAAAGGTGAATACGGTAATCCCAAGGGCAGCAAGCCTGGATGTAGGATGGGCTGATTTCACTACACTCGTATGGCTCTCGGTCAAGGTCAGGGCTGCAGCCAGTTTATAGCTCAGCAAAGCTGCAGAAGTTCAAGGCTTTTCAGGAGGGACAGCAAGGACTTTGTGGGTTTACCTGTCTCTTCTTCTCCTGGTCCTAAAGCTGCCAGCTGGGGAATCCAGAGAGGAGCTGCCCTGGTTAACATCAACTATGGGGAACTGAGGGATCATTGAGAAAAATAGCTCAATGGTATTAATGACTAAACATATTAGTAACTAAAGTTGACTGTTAAACAACGTATTTGTAGCTAATAAAGCTGGTAGGATCCTGGAAAAGAGCTACCTAAATGCTTTGAGAAAGTTAACAGCAGAGGAGCTGGAGTTCCAAAGGTAATTCATTTGATGCTTCCCATCCTCTCTGCCTGCTGCCAGCAGGGAGCCTTCACACCTCCTTCTGCAGAAGAGCTTCCCTTTGGCCACCTCCTTGTGGCAGATGGTATCTTAAACTGTCCAGAAAAGGTGATTTTAAAGTAGATCAGAGCCATCTCCTCCTGCTGTGCATAACACTGTCAGAATTCCTACACCAGCCACAGAGACAAGCCACTCTGATGGTATCTTCCCTGAGACTACTCCAACTGGTTAGGCCAGGATAATCATCTTTTGTCAGCCCAGTATCATCTTTCCAGGTTTGCTCCATTGATTGTTATAATTAATGCTTATTTTATTCAAAGTGTCAAATTGCTTCTTGATGAAGCAAAGGAGAAGCACTTCACTGCAGAAAACGCGACAGTGTATTTAATTGGTATTGAGTTGCAGCCACTGCTAATGGATTTTAAAAATACAATAATCAAAAGGAAATTGGCATAACATGACATGGAGATAAAATGTTCTGACATATCTGGTGACCTGCCCTGGTGCATTGTACTGCTGCAACTTGGGTCAGGCCAGAACGCAGAAACAAACTTCATCATTCTCCAACAAAATAAAAACAACACAATAACAACAACAACAATAACAATAATAGTAATACAAGAATAATAATTTTGGAAAGAAAATCAGTGGCTTTTCTGATTTCAGTTGTCTTAAGCCATTTCACTGCTTGTGTTGACACCAGCAGCTCAGGTCAGCCCAGCAGAAGTTATTCCATGTTTCTCCTCCGGTACTTCACATTAGACCCTCTTCCTGCCACACCTGGCATTGTGATTCCTTGATGGATTGAGTAATCCCTGTTATTTGTGGTGGAGCCTGGCAGGGTGAGCTGCTGCATGGCCGAGGGGATCATCCCCTCCTTTGAAGGGGTGGTCGCTCCCCAGAGCACCAAACTCTGGTACTTTGAGCACAACCTAGTGAAAAACTTGCAGGAAGGCAAGGAGGGCTCTTTTTCTGATGTGTTTTCTGCCATCCTTTAACTTATGAAACACCAGGTGGGGTTTGTTTGAAAACCTCATTGTGTGGAAACTGGCTCTGCCTTTAGCCAGCCACTGATTCCTCCTCTCTGCTCAGCCTCCTCCAGGCTCTTACTGCAGCTCTCTTTGGTGGGTTAACCATCACCCAACGGGCTTTTCAAACCCTGCCAGTTTTCCTCCCAAGCCATAAACCTACTGTGTGTTCCCACAGGGCACAAACCTGGTAAACAAATCGCTTTGTCACACTCAAGCCGCGTCCTTTCAGCAGGCACCGTCATTTTCCTGTGATAGCCTTTGCTGCAGTTCGCCTCATGCTTGAATACTTTGCTGAATATGATGGACTTAAACATGTGCTAAGTGCTTTGCTGAACTGGGTCTTTCTCCTGATTTATGCCAGGGTAGATTAAAATAGAATCAGCCCCTTAAGTGGTCTGTGCTGCGTGTTGTCAGCGCACGGAGACACCGCGACGGCGCTTGTGTTTTAATTAAAGGTTCCACCTATTTACACAGAGTCAATCAATCTTGGCACAAAAATG
The DNA here is from genome assembly GCA_013399835.1 of Leptocoma aspasia. Lineage (NCBI taxonomy): Eukaryota > Metazoa > Chordata > Aves > Passeriformes > Nectariniidae > Leptocoma > Leptocoma aspasia. The sequence continues at coordinate 1,770,031 of VXAX01006620.1, read as the reverse complement.
TCCTTGCAGTGGATTAGCACCATAGTGCAGACAAATGGCATTAAGCACAAATGGCTTTCTAGAGAAGTAATTCATCTGCATGGAAATGAAAAATACAATTATTTTAACTGATGCTGTCGTGTTATCAATCATGCTGGGCATGCCACGTGCCCACCCCTGTGTGTGCAGGGACATGCTGGCTCTTTTGGCTCTGAGCTGGGATGGCAGTGTTCATACGGACATGGTGGGTACCCAAAGGGATCCAGCTGCCTCCCAAAAAACACCTCCTGGCTCTACCTGGGATAGTATTTGAAGCTGGGCTCAAGTCCCTGGAATGGTGTTAATTAGGTCATATGTAGAGCAGAAATGAGCAGAGCGTGGCTTCACTGATAGGGTTTTAGTGGGCTCAAGGCTAATGGGTGTTTTAACGGGAAAACACAGCATTCCAGCCTGTTGGAACAGCAATAAGGGAATCTATGGGCCATCATTAATATACTCCTGGTGATTAAAATCATTCTTCCCTCAGACCTGCATCTCAACACTCTCAAGGCATTTATTAGTGGCCCATTATATGCCCACTTCAATCTTACTGCTTAATTTGAACGCTAATTAACATCATCATGCCTTCTAAAGCACAAATGGTACTTGGTAGGATTTCATTATCTCCATGCTCTGTCTGCAAGCAGAGAGAGCTGAGCTTCACCTGAGAAACCACCTCCTTGCACTCATGGGGCCAGGGAGGGTTCCATCTCATGTCCCACCTCCCAGGTCTCGCAGTTAGGGGGGAAATTGGTGGGAAGCAAAGCAATGACTTCATTTCCTGAAGCACTGGGGCAGTAGCCAGCAGGACAGCTTAGATGTCTAAACACTGCTTAATTATCTGACTGAACAGCGGCCCAGGGCTTGGGTTTGCTGCTGCTGCTGCTGTGAACTCTGCTCACTCTCGCTGGCTCGCCCGGAGCAGGGAAGGCAGAGCCAACCCAAAATGGAAAGGTTTACTGGTTCCAGCTCTCCCCTGTGCATTGTGCTGCCTTCTCAGGAAAGATAGAGTTCAATCAACCTTTGAAAGTCAGTGAGAAGTGTTTTTCCCCATCAAAATTTCTTAAAATAAATTTCCTCTGCTGCAGTTCAAGCCCTACCTCCTTCCCAGCAGTAGGAAAAATGAACACCAACTTTCTGAAGGAGCCTTTTATAGATTTGGAGGCTTTTATCATCTCTTCCCAAGGCTTTTCTTCTCTCTAAACTGAATTATGATCATTCTTTCTGCACGTCCCTATGGGGCAAGGACTGTGCTCTGTCTCCTTGTCCTGCTCCATTTCAGCTCCTCCAGCTCCTTCCCACTTAGGCACTGTAAGGTTCCTACTGCTGTCACCTCTGGCAATAGCTCCTACTGGGATATTTGCATCTCCCTACTCCAAAACAGGGTTTTTCTCTTCATGTTGTAATTCCTAGATCATCTTCTACCTCTTAGGGCTGCTGCCTAAGCACTCATTTTGTATTTTGTATTTTTACAGCTAATTATTCTTAGTTAAGTGCTGAAGGTTCTCAGGCTGCTGGGCTGCTGCCTGGTTTTTTAATACTGCTTCTCCACTTCTCCAACTGAACTCTTCTCGGTGATATTTGAGCTTCTCTAGAGTCTAATAACTTCTATTATTAGTCTTTTGAAACCACAATAGACTCCCATTTGACAGCATCCCCAATAGTTTGAATATTGAGTATGAGAAAAAGCATTAGAGAGAAAACCTGCCTGGTGCAGAGGGAATGTTCTGCTCCTTGCTGCTTCCAGGCTTTGAAGGAGCTAGTTTTCCTTCTCAGAAATGCATTTGTCACCACCTCCTTGGCATTGCTCTAACTGAGAGGTGGGAGGGGGCTGTGTGAGCAGGGGTCCCTCTGTGCCCCAGTGCAGCAGAGATGGTGCCTTTGCAGAGAGCTAAAGTGACAGCACCTCAGGGCCAGAGCCAGTCCCCACAGCATTAACACTTAAGAAGAATCTGAGTTGCCATCAGCTTAGCCAGGGAGCGGATAGGCAAAGGTTGAGGATGCTCCTTTCCCCTTTGGGATTGCTCTCCTTTGGCCTTTTGGCTCAGACTGAGTGTAGCATCAGTTTACTATCTGATCCATCCCCTGGCAGGAGGCTGTCGGTGCTTTTGCAAGGGATTTGACACTGTATATATTTCTTTTGCTGCCAGCTTGTTACGATCCTGCCCTGTCATGATCTGGGGTTTAGCCTTCACAGCTGATGTATGGACTGGTGTGGGGAAGCAGCAGCAAAAGCAAGTCCAATTTCTCAGCAGAGATAAGCAACCCCGAGAGCGGGGAAGCGAGCTCCGTCTCAGCAGCAGGCACGGCGCTTCCCCTGGAACAGCAAAGACAGACAAGGTGTTGGTATGAATAAAAACTGGGTGCCAGGGAGAGGCTGTCAGTGACATTACTACCTGTCACACGTGTGTAAAGTCATCAAACAGCGGGTGGGCGGCCGTGACAGCCCTGGGAAAGACATCTCTATTAGCGCTCAGCGCCGCGCTGGGGCAAGGCTGCAGCGTGCTAAGGGCAGGCAGGCTGTTCCACTTAAGGTGGGAAATGATATATTCAGCAATGGGAGTAATTTGATTTGGCTGAGGTTCACAGTGTTTTGGAATCTGATGTGAGTCTTCCTACTGTTGGATACTGCCCCAGATTCCCAGTGCTGCAGCATATTGCATCTCCCTTTTGGGCTGCGTGGAGTAAATGAGCTTCTGATCATGATGGTACGGATTTTGTACCCAGATGGGCAACTTCTCTCCTCTTCTGTTATAAACTGGATTTTAACTTTGCAAGAAGATATAGCAAGCAGGATATTTCTGCACCATCTGACTTATAAAAACAGCCAGTGATTGCATCCAGAGGCTTTTTTTCTGTCCCAAAATTTTCTGCCCATCTCAGATTACACCTGCATTCTAGAAATAGCCTTGGCCAACGCTGGTTTGGTACTGGAAGCGTTTCCAGGAGCAGGATATTTTGTCCAGAAAGTGGTTGAGGTGCAACTCCTACAGCAGAGAGGCGTGGATGTGATGGAGTGCACTGGCATCCTCACAGCTGGATCACCAGGGACTGAGCCTGAGACCTGAAAATCATCAGCTTAAGGAGGTGAAGCTCTCACTGGAGATCTCACTGTGGGCACCTGGAGAAAGAGCAGGCTGTGTGAGCTGGAAAGGAGGGAGCAGAGCTGTGAAACCAGCTTGAAATGCATCCCCACGAGCTGTGTGTGCCAGCAGCTGGATGCTGTCTAGCTGCAGCCACCTTGTTAAACTGCTTTCCTTCCCTGCTGAAGCCAGGACCGATGGTTTGCTCGAGCTCAATGGTTCGTGTCAGCGCAGTGCTTTGTGCTGGGTGAGAGCTCCAGGCAGCGGTGGGGCTGGTGCAGAGAGAGGCTGTCCCCTCCTCGAGCCACTCGGGAATGGCTCAGCCTTGGGGGAGCCCTGTGGGGCAGTGAGGTGACAAACACAGCACAGCAAACCCCCCCTAGGCAGAGCACGATGAGGACATGCACCAGCTGCCTGCTCCGAGCAGCCCGCCCACGCCGCCAGCAACACCCTCGGATTTTGTGCCAACTTTTAATTGCGTGAATTTAATTATAGGGATTTTCTGGCTGTGTCGGGGGCTGTGAGCATCTCCCCTGCAGCTGGGAGTGTGCAGCTCCCTGTGCAGGCAAAGCAGAGGCAGTAGCAGGGCAGCTCAGTGCGGAGAGAGCAGGTGGCCAGGGCCCAGCCCTGCTGTCCCTTGGCCAGAGGTGCTCTGTGGCCTCGAGCTGAGCTGGTTAGAAAACGACCCTCTTCTTTCTGGGGTCTTGTGTATTTTTCTGCAGTGCAAAGCAGCTTCAGCAGTGAACCATCAGTCCTGCCCTTCATGAGCCTCCTCTATCCTGATGGTTTGGAGCCTGCAGAAGAGCTGGGATCTACCAACGGACCAGCTCTATCCACTGGTGGTGGTAGTGCCACCAGTGCTCTGGTCACGCTGCCAAAGCCGTTCTCTGTATGAACTGTGCCTTCCTCAGGCTTAAAAGGGGCTCTAAAACCAGGCCAACTCTCCTGGATCAAGGATGGCTGGAAGAAGAGATGAGCAGCTGGTGGGTGGCCATGGAAGCCCTTGGGGTAGCCCTGCCCTCCCCCTTCCCCCTGTTCATGCCTCCAGGTAGATGCTGGAAAGCTGTTTCTGGCTGACGTGGCCAGTTCAGCTGTGTCACCAGAGATGAGCACATCTGTGGGTTTCAGGCAGTTTCAGCAATACCTTAGCTACTGAAGATCCACCAACAGTTGCTATTTGCCCCCATGGCTTGAAGTTGAGCTGGCAGTTTGGGGTTAGAAGCAGTTTAATTTCTCCCTGTTCCCTGTGGTGTTTTGCTCTGCCACCACTTGACCTCCACATCCCTGCAGTAATAAGGTCATCACGTGGAGCAGCTCTACCTTCCTCCCATCAGCCCTTCCCTCTCAGGGGTCCCTGGAGCTTTCACTGCTTATTCCTGCCATTTCCCCACTTTGCACTGTTTAAAAACAAGCAAGCAAGAGCTCCCTGGAGCCAACCGCTCATTTGCTGGCAAGGACTGCCTGTTAATCAATTAAAGCTCTGTGAACGTATTTGCAGCAGGGTGGATGATTAAGGTGCTTTCTGTCTCTAATGCATGCCTGGGGGAGGCCTGCCTGCATGGTAAGGGCAGGTGTGTTGGGCTGGAGGTCCTGCAATTCTGCTTTTATAGGTCTTGGAAAAAAGAAGTCAGATGTTCAGGATGGTGCGGGAAGGGGAAGAGGTTTGGCAAAAATCAGCGTTTTCCTGATGGATGTTATTACCTGAGCCCGCTCCCCAGGCAAGGATTTGCTGATTTACTCAGAAGTGGCTCTGGGGAAACATTCCCTCAGGAACCAGCATGTGCAGAAGAGGTGGCTCATGTGGGCAGTGAGGGAAATGGGCTGATGTGGAGGATATTCAGGAAAATTGACAGAAAGGTACTGCTGAGGCCAGCACTGAAAGAGCACCAGAAGTGTGTTTGTATGCAGGCTAAAAATCATCAGTGCACTAAACTGAGGGTCGTGCTTGTGATTTTACACTCTGCTGTCAGAGCAAACCTCAGCTGTGGGAGCCTGACAGCCCTCCTAAGCACTGCTTTAATTTCCACCAATGATCTTCATTTCCAGGCATGAATTTGATTAATTTCTGGGCCTTAACCAGGGAAATCAAAGGACAAAAACCATTCTCTCACTTGGGCAACAAAAGGGTACAAGGTCTACATGTCATTTTGGGCATTTCAATGGATTCATGAGAAGTTCATTTTCATAACACTGATGTACCATAAACTGTAGTGCAGTCCTTGTAAAATGAAAATTGCTTTCATGCTTGCATTTAGGGAAGTCATGTACCAGCCCCTGAGCTGGCCACCAGTTCAAAATCCGCAGTAAGTCAAGCCAAAGAAGTCTTTGCACTGGCACAATTTACTGAGGTGTGATTTAATAGAAAAACTATTAGTGTTTCAAAGGGTGACAGTGACTGGCTCAGGTTTGATATTTAGTTAGATATTATGGTATTTGGCAAGAGCAAGATCCAAATCTTGGCCCAGGGCAGGAGCCTTGGCTGAGCAGGACTTTGCAGCATGGTGTTGTGGGTATGGAGTTATTTAATGGGTGGAAATTCCAGGGTAGAAGGAAAATGGCTGGAGAAGCAGCTGAGTTTGGGAGATAGAAGTTGAGGCATCCACACAGCTGGGAGCTGTTCAGTTTAAAACCCAGAGTGGCTGGTGGCGCTGGCATGGGCAGATGAGGGCCATGGAGAAGAGGCAGATGGGATCAGAGGCAAATGGGAAATGGATGCTCTGCCAGGATCACATTGCATCCCCATCCCAGCACAGCCCTAGGGAAAGCACATTGTTCTTTACAAGTTGTAAAAACAAACCCTGCAATCTGGCCATGCACTGGGAATACTCAAAGAGAATTAATTGCGCCAATTAGTGATTTAGAAATAAATATATATTTGCTATTTTGATAACAAGGTTTCAGACTATCACTTAGTCCATAAAATAAACGAGAAGTGTGGTGGTCAGAGCAGAGCCCTGCCCTACAGCTACCACCAGAGAGCATCCTTGTATACTTTTTCTGTGGAAAAAACAGCACCGAGCTGGGAAATAACCCATCTTTCACCAGCCTGTCTTTTTTTAAGTGTTTCCCAGTCAGTAAAGATACAATAATTGAAAGTTGTCTATCAATCATGTTAGCAGACAAAACAACATTGTTTCTCTTCTCTTTTTCTCCAAAGTACTGGAGCTTGATTGGCTTAACAATGTGAACAAAGGCACAAAGTCAAAAATCCCAGTTAAATGTTTTCAGGTATAAAAGCACATCATCTTTGGGGAGGGAAGGTGCAAAATTCATTGTTTAGAAGCGTTCTAGGGGAATGCTCAAAAGGCAAAAAAAAAAAAAAAAAGCATGGAGAATAGACTATGTCAAGAAAAAATGTTTTTGGGGCTGAATTAAAAATCCTGCCAAGAAATTTGCATATCTGCATGTCTGTAGCCCCCTCATCTGAAGCAGCTGATGTGGCCAGAGAAACAGGTCAGGGATCAAGCTTTGACTTATTTTATGCTTTCTTGGTGTGTAAAATCATGCTAAACCTAGGTTTGCACCTCAGGTCCCTGTGGATGCAGGGCCAGGATGTGGCTGTGAAGCACCGCCAAAATGATGCTCTTATTTCCCTTTTGCCATCCAGGTGTTGCCCAGCATCCAGGCTCCCCAGAGGTGCAGCAGTCACCTTGGAGCTCCTCCACAGTTTTCAGGTGCACTTTGCAGTTCTCATGAGCACATTTTCCCCCAGAAATCCTTGACTGGGCTGTGGCAGGTGTCTGTGTGGGTGTGTGACACCCTGGAGGGTTGGGGCAGGGGCTGCTTCTATGGTCCACAAGCAATTTTGCTTTGTAGGGAACAGCTTCCAATGTTTATTTCTCTTCACCTCGGGCTTTCTGTGGAGAGCTCCTAAGTGGTTTCAGTAAAAAAAAAATGATTTGTTGGCTACAGGTCTGAAAAGTGGCAGCTCCTCCAGGCTAACAGGAACCTGTTGTCCATGCAGGATCACACAGTAAAAGGTTTGCCAGAATTTTCTGCTTGTTTCAGGGCAGATTCTGCATTGCTGCTTGCTGTGCTTGTTTTTGCAGCAGTGTTTGTGCTTTTATATATACATTTATACAAACTGATTTAGCAGAGGATGCTGAAACTGATCTAAGGTTGGTTCATGGAAGAGCAGAAGACATCTCTCAGTGCAAATAATTTCCCCTTCTCAGTCAGGCAGGGAAAAGGGAAATAAATAAGCAGTGAGAGGCACCATCACATTTATAATCACTTGAGCAAGAGCGGGACCAGCTCTCTGTGAGTCACAGCAGCACTGCTGCTTCCCCTTTGCAGACATTAACCAGTGGTTTTAGGGAGGTTTAAAATTAGTGGTCTGTTAGTTACTGTGTGTTTCACTCTCTGTGCAGTCTGCTGGGAATGCCACAGCCTTTATAGCTCATAGACACCGTCCCCAGGATGACTTTTAGCTCTGGATGGTTGCAGTTTGGGTAACTAAAATGCAGACAGTGGCAAAAATGTGGTCATTGCACCTTGGTACCTCGCACCTGTGACATTCATTGCCTTCACCAAGTGTTGTTCAAGTTCATTTGGGATTTTACTGAATACTTAGGAGGTGGGAGGGGGTGTCTGAGCTGCCCTTTCCCTGGTGTGGTCCAAGCTAGGAAAATGCTTCAGTTAGGCTGAAACCAGGGTTTCCTTCAGCTGAAGCCTTTGAACTGTGAAGTCACAGGTCTACCACAGACCAAACACATTTCCAGAAGTTCTCATCATGTGTGGTTCTGGTCAGACGGGCAAAAAGATTCAATCTGTGGTTGCAATATTTTAGTTTCCTTTCTCCTCCCTACAGAAGTTTCCTTTTCAGATGATCTTCTGAGTTAATTCCAATTCTGTTGCAAGAAGCTCATAAAGCTGTTATTGCTCAGTCACTCTCAGTCTCCTTGTTAATATAATGCAAGGATAAGCAAAGTTCACGGGAACTGCCTACACTAGAGGAATGAAACAAGAAGACATTTCTGAGCATTGCAGGTTTTTCAAATCTTCTTTGTTCAGAGATAGAGAAAACAACCTGTAAAACTTCACCCTGACAAAGGGAGCTGCAGATTTAAGGCTATTGAAAAGAGTCATCTCTCCAGATGTAGGTTGGCATGTGGGTTCACAATTACAAATATGATTTATGATTCATCCCAGCACACTGTGATGGTGGGGGGAGAGAGTATCTATATTAGGACAAACCTTGAATGACAAGGGACAGCTCACAACATGGAGAATGAGGTCATTTGAGATGAAATGCTTCAGCATTGCCAAGCACATGTTAATTTACCAAAGGAGTAGAAATTTGAAGTGATTTTCATAAAGTGAAATATTCATTTGCCAGCAGACAGGAATCTCTGAGTTTGTTTTAGGCTTGGAGCAGCATCTTACCAGCCCATCAGGTACCACTCCAGAGCACACTGCTCCTTCTTCAGTCTCCAGTGCCTTCAGAGGCACCACACAACCATGTCTGGAAAATAATGGTTCTGCTTGAGAGGCACCTTATGCCAAGAGCATGGTAATTTTCAAAATAAATCAGTTAAAAGGATCTTTACAACCAGACTGTGATGTAAATGTAAACCCTTGTGATTCAAGCTGTGCAATACTCTCTAACTGCGGCATAATAAGATTTTTCTCTGATTTTCACATTTTGCTATAGTTTTATCCAGAAGGCTGCTGATTTGCTGCTTTGGAGATAAGATACAATTCATGAAGAACCATCAGCTTGATCATTTTGGCATTTCCAGGGGTGCAGCTTTGTGATCCCACAACCAGCAAAGGTGGCTCTGTGCTCTCCTTTGCCTCTTGTTTGAACTTGCAGTCTGAAGGCATTTCCCCCTTCCCAAATCTCAAGAGAGATAAAAGTCCTGAAGACATCCCTTCTTGGTGTTCCACCTGCAGAGGACCACCTTGGCTTGCCAGTGGCTTAGGCAGGTGGTGTCAGCCAGCTGGGACTTGTGTCACCTGTGGGAATGGCCAGTTGGAGTGGGAAGAGGAAATGCTGTGAGGAAAGAGCGAGGGGCATTTCATCTGGGAGGAGCAATGTAGGTGTTTTATTGGTGGTGATGCCAAGCATCTGCCTCAGTTTTGTCTCTCCCAGGTTCCTGTGGCTGCCCTCAGTTCTGGGCAGCCCCTGGATGCAGCCAGCTCCCACCAATCCATGATTCTGTCACGCAGACATCCTCTCCCTGTGTCAGAGGGATTATCAGCTGCTTGGAAAACACTCATGCAAAGCAGTGAGTTAAGCCTCAAACTTCCATCTGTTCACAATAAAACATCTTCACTGGCTGAATTTGACCAATTTAGTGATTACTATTGGGAGAGCATGGTCTCTCCAAGTCCTCCAGCTCTTCCACCACGGAAAGCCTCTTGCCTTAATGTAAAGGGTTGCAGTCCTTTCCTCTGTGGTTTTTATCTAATTTTGTTACAATAATTCAGCAAGTCCACTTTGGCCAGCTGTTCTTCAGGCCTCCTGGCCCACATGGTTTATACACTGCTGCTGGTGATGATGTTGAATCAATCTTTCCTACAATTTTGCATCTGTCCTCAGATCTTGGAGTCGTTCCAGCAGTTCTCAATATCCAGCTGATAATTTCACAGCACCGCCCATGGTGATTCACCAGCCTGTGAAACCTCCTCACTGTGCTCCAGTTCCTCACTTCCCAGGCTGGTGATAGACATTGAAAATATTGTACAAGTGACACTTCCAATAAATCAGCAGTCGTTTAAACTCCTGGTAGTAATTCACAGATCTGGTGGGTTTTGCCTGGCATCTCCTTGCAGATCAGGATGTGGATCTCTCTAAACCCAGATGCAGCATTATCCTAAGTCTGTGTTCAGCAAGAGCTCAGATATCTGGTGGAGAGGGAAACTCCATAGGGTGGACAAGAGACCATGAAATGATACTTAAGATGTCTTTGGGGTTGTTTATCCTGGAGAAAGGAAGGCTCTGGGGAGACCTTTTTGTGGCCTTTCAATACTTAAAGGGGAGTTATAAGAAAGATGGGGACAGACAGGGGACAGACAGGGCCTGTTGTGATAGGACAAGGGGTGATGATTTAAATGAAAATAGGGTAGATAGCCTAGATCCAAGGAAAAAAATTTTACAAAGATGGTGGTGAGGCCCTGGCACAGGGTGCCCAGAGCAGCTGTGGCTGCCCCTGGATCCCTGGCAGTGCCCAAGGCCAGGCTGGACAGGGCTTGGAGCAGCCTGTCTTTTTTTTTTTTTTTTGTCTGTAAATTTTGTCTGTAAATGTTTGCTATTCCTCAAACCCAGGGCTTTTGATTCCTCAAATCAGGGCCCCAGGCCCCTGATTTCCTGCACTGGTTTCATTCAAGTACTTCTCCCCACACTGTGCCACGTTTCCTGCTGCAGTGCCCTGTTGAGTTTGCCCCCCCTTTTCTTCTCTGGGTTTGGGCTCTGCTTTGCAGATGCACTTGGCAAATATCACGCTGAGGAAGCCCCAGCTTTGCTCTCTTTTTTCTCTCCAGAACTATGGATGAGCATGCAGCAGCTTCTGCTTTTCTGTGCCTTGATATTCTCTTCCCTTGCAGTTGAGAGGAAAAGTCTGGCTACAGCTTTCTGGATGCTGTGCTGTCCCTTAAATCCTCGCAGAGATGCTGAGGCATTGGTCCACACTGTAATCACTGAAGGATTACAACCAGTGTCACTCCATATTAGTGGGATTATTAAGTAAAATTGGCTTATAGGATCCAGCATGCTGGCAGCTCACCCCAGCTGAACAGCAGCTGCACATCCCTCCTGCCACCCGGCCCGTGCTGCCTTCCTTCCACGCTTCCCATTGATTTTAAATTTCACTATTCACTTCTCAAGCACTCAAGGGCTTGGGGTTTTCCTGTGTCATTGATTTATTGCTTTCCTGGGAGCCAGGACAAGCTTCAGGATCTTCATTCATCAGGCTGTTGTCAGTGTCAGGGTTTTGCCCACAGATTTCAGCAGTGAAATGATCCCAGCCCGGCACCGGTGGTGTTCAGTCAAAATTTGAAGCCTGTTTACTCTTAACAACTGGTTTTGCTTGCTATAAACCATCTCAATTTGTAGCAGAAGTGGTCACTGCATTATATTTGGCTCCCTGTTGCTGGCACTGAGGTCGTGTGCAGTGAAGGACTGATTATGGGAAGATGCTGCCCAGCATCCTCCAAATTTGGGAGAAATCATTAGGAGCTGTTTTGGCCTTTACATTGAGGCTTGCTGCCCAGCACGGGCAGTGTGCTAAACAGCCTGGAGGTGGAGAGACCCTTTTCTGAGCTTATTATTTCAATTTTTCAGACTTTCAGAAAGGGGGAGGAAAAGCATCAGACTTTTCCAGCCCTCCAGTCACCAGATGAAAGGAATCTTTGAAAACTTCAGAGGGTAATGTTGCCAGAGGGGGCTCAGTGAGGGTGTATGAGGTTCAGTATAGCAAAGGAGTGCTGTGCTGTGCTGGGCACCCAGAAAAATAGGTGAAAAGTAGGTAAAAGTTCTGCTGCTCCAGTTCAAGCTTACCTTCAATGAAATTCTTGTCCTCCCTTTTACATCACTGGGATGTGTAACTGGTTTTTTCTTACTAATGATGAAGTAATTGGTTCCAGTGCAGGGTCTGTGTCCATTAGCACATCTGCTCAGACACTTGTACTTTCTGATAGATGCTCTGTGTACAAGAAACACATTTGTTCCTCGCCTGAGTACGTGCCTTATCTAATCCACCTCATCTCCCCATCTGAATTTTAAAAAGAAAATTAATGAGGAAGATTATTGCACCATGAAAATAACAATGCTAATTGATCATTGGCATAGCAATGTCTTGGGGATGTTTCTGGAACCTGCTTTGGTGAATTCTTAAGTGCATGAAGGTTCTGTGGTTTAACAGAGCTCCTGCCTCAGGCAAAGCCCCCCTTGACTTGGCCAAGGTTTATACTTCCATCCTCAGGATTATCACAAAAATTGTTAGAATTAAGTATAGCCCATTTTTTATCCTGACTTGCTACTGCCATAGCAATAACCTTTGCTTCACTCCGAGGCTGGATACTGTGCTTGATCCAGATCCAATCCACAGTCTACTCTCTTTCCCATTTTGCCCAGGAAGGTCCATTGCCTCCAGCAGCCAGGCTGGGAAACTCTGGGGAAAGCACAGAGAAAGTTTAGTCACTGATAAACACAAGCAAAGATGCCAGAGCAAAGCAGGTGACCTGCTGGAAACTGAGGAGAAAACAATAACCCTGTAACCCTTAGTTATGAAAATCATACAATAGAGCTGAAATTAATACAAGACAAAAGAGGGCTGAGATGACTCAGGTCTTGCCCAAGGAATTTAATTGAAAACTGTAACTTTGGGAAGCTCTGGGTTGTTTTGCTCTGTGTTTGTGTAAGCAGCCAGCATGAGGATTACTGGGAGCACAAGACTCTGCCTGGCATCCTTCCAGGGTGGGAACGTGAGGAGCTGCATAAGTCTCCTCTGGTGTGCTGGGGAGCTTTGCTAAGCTGCCTGACACTGCTTGATCCTTCTGGATATAGAGAAGAGCTTTCCATCATCTGCAAAAAATTAGAGGTTATGTGAGCAGCGTCATGAGGAAGATCTGTCAGTGAATCAGGCATTGATGGGGTGTGCAGCACGTGCAGCTCTGCCGTGGCTCAGGTGCTGCAGAGCAGCTCGTGCTGCACACCTGGAGCTGAGCCTTGGCCACACACCCATCCCTCAGAGCTCTGAGATTCCCAGAAGTCTCCAGCAGATGTTTCATACCCTCCTCTGCTGCGGGAGGGGTGGGCAGCTGTTATGAATTGAGAGTGGAACCCAAAGGGAGTCCCAGCCCTCATTAAAACCTGTCCTCGTGACAGCTCCTGGATGTGCTCTCAGCTCCACCAGCTCCCTGCTGGGCAGCACATCACTCAGGGCCAAGTGCATGTTCTGTCCAGGCACCATGGGGATCTGGAGCATCCTGGGGTCCTGAGGCTGGACTGGAGCCTGTGATCCCAGAAGGAGGCAGAGGTTGGAGAGAGGACACAAGCTCACATCACACTCCAAACATCCTTGGCCCAGGCTGTTTAGGGACATTTTCTGAGCAAAAATGTTATCCATTAGGGTCTGGTTTTGCTGTGGTCAAAAAAAAAAAAAAAATTGTCCTTTTGGTGTAAAAAGGGTGAAATATGATGCAGACATCAGGGTAATCCCTTCTTGGAGAATTAGATTAACAAAGAGCAATCAGTGCAGTCCAAAGGACAAAAGCATTTGCAAGACATCCTTCATGTCTTAACAATTCCCTCCAGTCCAATGAGAAAGTACCAGGGAAGTCCTGAATTTCACCACAGATAATTGTGGTGCTTTCCCTTTTCTCTTGTCTAAACCTCCCTTCCCGGTTCTGCCCAGCCCTGAGGAGCTCTAGGAGGGAGCCCCTTCCTTGTTTTGCTTTATGACAACTTTTGGTGTGTCTTGTGGACCTGAGGAGTGGTGCCAGAGCTTGCCTGGCTGCTCTTGAAGGCTCTGGAGCCCCTTCCACTGCTCAGGCAGTGCTGAGCACAAGGTGGTGCTCCCAAAAACCCACAGTGCACGCAGCTGGAGCACAACTGCATCTCACTTGCTCTCTGCATTGCAAACTCTGTGCAAAGGGTGAAATAAATAAATGAATAAATCATTGGCACCGTAGCACTGCAGACAGCTGGAAACATGATGTAAATACTAAAGGCTGGATCTGTGCTTCCCAGCAGTGTTTGATGTGGGCCACAGACACAGCTCCCCAAGGGACTTCTGGTCCCTGAGGACCTGATTTATGCCAGTGCTGGAGATCAAAAGCCAGGATGTGGTGCTGCACAGCTATAATAATGGATGGCCAAATTTCCTTCAGGTCTGGTGAGACAATGCTAAAATTCAGCCATTGGCAGACCAGGAATTAAATGATTTGTGTTGGCTGGCTTAGGGAGGGGATTCACTGTTTTCATCACATGCCAGCACTGGTTCAGTCACATATGGAGAAAAAGAAGAGGCTTTATAAGGCTTTATGAATTGGCTGGATACCAGAACCTGAGTCCTGCTGGATATAGGGCTTATCCTTACAAAACCCATCTTATAGCTGTGGAAATTAGTGGGTCTGAATTTCCCTCATGCAGCCCAGGACTGCTGCAAGTGTTGATGAGAGCTCCGCGTTCTCCAACCTCCAAAAAATCATTGTATAAAGCTCTGAAGTGACTGATGCATTGTTAACAGGTTCCATTATTTACTTCTTAATATTTATCATGCCAACCATTAAGCAGAGTGGAGAAACTGGCCCTTACCACTGAGGAGTGTTTCTCCCTGGACAGGAGCATCAGTTCCTGGCTGGTTAACCGGACCAGGGGCACCCCTCAGCTCCAAGGAGACCAAATTGTGGACTCCTCCTCTAGCATGAGGCCAATCTGCAGATCCATGTAGTGCTCCCACACTCGAGATCCCCAGCATGATGTGGCCTCCAGTCTTTGCTGCAGTCACAACCTGAGATCACAACCTGAGTGTGAGATTTCTTCCACTGGAGAATCTGTATCCCTGAGTATTCAGGATTGTGCCCTCCAGGAGACAACATCTAAACTGTACATCACTGCAGATTAGTCTATGGCTTCTACAAATATGAATTTAAATAGTCTATTTTCTCAAAGCACTGTTAATGTTTTTATTCCCACTTCCTAGATGCGTGCTCCATACTGAATATCCTCCAAATTCATTAGCTTCCATTTCACGTTGCATAAATTTGTAGTCTGTTCTTCTAAAGAGAAGATGAAACCTGACTGTAAAATTTACTGAACAATTGTTTCAATGTAGCTTAATTAGTATCTTGCAAGGATTTTGCAAGCATCTGAGATCGCTTGGAATGCTTGAGTCATTTTATTATGAGATTTAGGGTTAATATCTCAGATTAATAATACATATGAATGTTTATTAAACTCTAGGCAGCACTTTAAAACAACAAAAAATGGTTTATCATATTTATAACAGCCTCAAGGAAGAGAAACTTGCAAGTGACTCAGGCTCTGCTCTCTTTTCCTTCATGCTGAGTTGTTGCTGGAGTTCTGAGGGAGGCTGAACTCCCTGGGAGGAGGACAGGCTTCATTTCATGGACTGCTCTGTCACTCCCAGGTTTTCTTCTGAGAACAAGTAGATGGCAAACTTTAAATCAGACTTGGGATGTGGAGAAGGGTTCTGCTGTTTGGAAGGGAATTGCTTCAAAAGTGTAATTTCCTATAGGAGTGTTCAAGTTGGGCCCTAAACTTTCAGGCATCAAGAACCACCCTTTGCTAAAGGACACCTTAACCATCATTTGACATGTTTTGGGGGGCTGTTGATCTGAGTAAGCTGGTTCTTCGTTGCTCTGTTGTGGCCCAGCAGCCCATAATGCAGATTCAGTGCAACTTTCTGATCCCTCCAGCATTTGCTGGGTGACACAGCAGCTTATGTACAAACCAGTGTGGGTTTTACATCTGTGCATTCAGACTCACACGTCCCTGATTTAAACACCACTGCCAGGAACACCTTGTTAACAGGCAGCACTTCATGTGCTACCATAAAAAGAAGAACAAGTCTCCCTATGTGGAGATTTCAAACTTTCTTGACTGAGTTTTCTTTATGAGATCAAACTTTCTCCACATTTAAGTGAGAGCAGCAGAACCAAAAATATAGCAATGCACCCAGAGATTCTTAACCAGGCACTGAGATGCACTCCTGCCTGCTGGAGAGAGGCAGAAGGAAGCAAGCAATGCAAGTTAAATAAAGAAGATAATGTCTAGCTTGGAAGTGAAGCCTTAGGAAGCAAATTTAAAACTGGTGCAACAACATGACAGAGTGTAGGACCATTGGAAAGGTCCAGCAAGTGTGATTAATCCATGGGCTGTTCTCCAGTGCATGCAGGTACCTCCAAGTGCCAGCTCAGGCTGGGTAGGGAAGGATTTTTGCCATCAAGCCATCACAGGGCTTGCAACAGTGACAAACGCAAATTCGGAGAGCTGAGTTCAGCTCTGTGTGTAAAGCCTGTGTATCACTCATAAATTTAGAGTTTGTGAGACACATCAGCCTAGTGCTGGCTCTCTCCATGGGCCTGGGTTTCCTTTAAACTGCTTTCACGTGGTGTGCAAACTGGAAACAGGCGCGTTAGTGATGCTCACAGCGGGGCCTGCAGTGGAGCAGCAGCGCGAGGATGACTCAGAATAACAACCTTGTCATCCCGGGTGAGCCAGCCAGGGAAGGGAGAAGAGCAAGGGGGACCAAAGGGGGCTCTGCATCCCACAGCCAGGCTGGGAGCTGTGGCAGGCTGGTGCCAGGGGAAGGGGGTTTTCTGGACATTCCCACTGCTGTGCCACCCTAGACTGATTTGTCCTGTGAGCGACATGAGGAGGGGCTGTTCACAGGAAAGACTTTATTCTTTGCTAATTCATTCACTGAGGCTTGTGCAGTGCACCCAAGAGCCCCTGTCTGAGTGCTCTGCTAGGTCTAGGGGTGGGAAATGTTGGTGGGAGAGCAGGGCACAGCACCCAGGACATGCTTCACTCGTTTTGTTTGTGCTGCTCACAGCCCTTGCAGCCCAGCCTCTCCCCTCCTCCTTGCCCTGTCTCCCATCCAGCCCATCAGAAACTTCCCAGAGTGTTGTCACTGAACGATGCAGGGGGATGGGATGTGCTGAGCTGGCCAGAGCTTTCTCCTGTGGCTTAGGAGAAACCAATGCAGAAATTCAGCTGGATTTAGCATGCAGTGAAGGTGGGCTGGGGAACAACCATTTTATACTTTGTCTATTTGATGATCACTGGTGTCTTGAAGGAAATGTAGGTCCTGCTAAAAATGGTGCTGATTCTATTTTTAGTATATCTGGGTCAAGATCTCAATTTTTATGTCTGTGATCAAGTTCATTATTCACTTTCTGGGCATTGCTTTTATCCTCTTGTTATGTTCTACTACAAGATTAGTGGACCTGCCAGTGTTGGTGCTTTTCAATGGTGCTGTCAAAATAACTAAGAAATTGTGATATTGCAGAAACAACCCAAATGCAGTCTCTCCAGAACTGGTACTTGGGAAGTCTTCTCCATCTAATCAGGGTTGGTTTTCACGCTCACTCATTTTGTGTTGCCTGCTCATTTCTGTGTCTACCCAAGTATTTACTATCAAGTAAAATAATTCTAGCACCCAAAACATAAAACTCAGATCACCCACAGATCATCCTAATTTGGCACATTTCTTGTCCAGCCAGGACAAGCCCAACAAGTTTAGTTAAAAGGCGAGTTTGTGTTGCATGAAGGACTTCCCTCTGCTCCTGCCCACTCAGCAACACCCAAGACAAACATCCTCCTGCAGCCATCCAAATCAATCTAATTGTAAGCAACAGAAAATGGTGCTTTAAATAAATCTCATTTGCATACTGAGAAAAATTTCTCAGCTTACTGAATATGGAAATTACTAGTGGAAAATTATTTATCGCCTCAGCATCAAAATACCAGAGGTTGGCTGGTGCCTTTGGGAAAATCGTTTGTGATACAGCAATATTTCTCACTTCCCCATATATAATGTGATCTGCCAAATTTAATCCAGTTTTGCATTTGATGGTCCCCAGTAGGATGAAAAGGTGAAGCTAATGTCATATAAACAATACCAAGCATCATCCCCCATGAAATTTTATGTGACAGTTGAAAGGTGCTGAATTATCCCAAAATAGCCCAGGGACTTCACAGTTCATGCAACCTGGCAGTTTACAACAATGCAAATATTTTGCTGCTCACTTAGCTGCTGTTCTCTCTTTTTAATTGTAAATTCAGTCCCAGTATTTCAACCAAGAAGGTGAGAGAATGGAGGGGGTTCATGCTGTATCCTCAGTAACAAAATGCTGCATAGTGAGAATGTGGAGGCAGAAGCAAGCATTTGCTAAGCCCAAATGCTTCCCTCCTCTCACACCGTTGATCAACTAGAAGTCTCATCTGCTGCTATTATAGGGTAATTTTCCCTAAATGTGGTCAGAACGAGAGATTTGTCCAAGGACATATCATGAGCCAAATTGCAGGGTTTTTACAATGTAAAAAAATATCCACTTCTTCTGCATTTTCCCTGCCTTCCCAGCTCCTGAGAACTGTCTCCATTACGTGGGCACATAACTAAGGGAACTCCTTGTTTTTCTTGTCATTATCTGCAAAAGGAATCTGATGTATATGTAGGCTGTTAAAAATGTACACATTTATTGAAAATTGTCTGAGTAAGATGAGCTGCTGTTCAGAGTATTTGAGTTCAGCCTACAAAGTGCTGCTAGTTCCCAGTCCAAGGAAAAGACTAGACATGTTTTTCTGTTTCGTCCAGATTCTCTTGGGCAGTATTGCCAATCTTTGACATCCAAGAGCTCTTAAAAAAAAAGAAAAGAACCAAAACAAAAACAAACAAACAAACAAAAAACCCCAAACAAAACAACAACAAAAAAGGGGGATTTGGAAAAATTCTTTTGTGGTTTTATCTGTGCTGAGGTTGCCCAGCTCATCCCAGTGGAGGATAGCAGGGTGCCATGGAGAGACGCTCACTGCAGAGAGGTTGTGGCTGCTAGGCTCTTTCCACTTCTCAGCCAGATCTGCAGCAGGCATCAGCATTGTCTATCAGCCCAAATTTGTCAGGAACTGCATCTCTACTTATTTTAGTGGGGATAAGAACTTCTAATTCACCTATAAAGTGGCTAAGTGTCAAAGGAGCTAAGATGGTCTTGATACATGGCATGGGACCTGAGACCCTTCTGTCCATTCTTTTGGAAGGGGTTTGCTTTGGCTTTTCCCATCCCTGGGGAGGCAGGGGCCTGTCTGCTGCCCACACAGACCTGGGGTGATACCCAGTCCCTCTGCCCCACTCCCAGCATCACAGTGCCAGCCCAGAAAGGGACACAACTGAGTAGGGTTCATCTTGTTGGGAATTGTGCAGCTGTGAACTTGGGGCAGGATCAGACCTCTGGATGAATTTCAATTTTCATTCATGGTTTTTGGCTGGCCCCAGAGCCCCAGGGCGTAGCTTTTTCCATTAGCTGTAATGGGTGTGAGGTTTAGATTGGGGCTGGAAGTGGGGCTGCAGGGAGGGAGCTGGGGGTCCTGGCCACAGCCACCACCTCTCCCTGCAGCTGCCCTGCTCAGCCATCGGGGGCTGTGGTGACTGTCCCCCCTGGTCAGTGCCTTGGGCATCTGGGACCTGCTCTCTGCACCAGCCTGTGCCCACTGCAACCAGCCCCTTGCAGGGGACAGAAATCAGCAGTGTCCTGTCCTTGTGAGGACTGGGAAATCCTGGAGGTTTTGTCCCTGCCCTCAGGGAGGGCCAGAGATGAAGTTCCACTGCAGGGTAGGTCCAGAGCAGTGCCAAAATTTGGAAAGTGGGCTGGGGTCAGGAATTCTGCTGAGCAATTGATTGCTCAGAGCAGCTGCAACCCCCAAATACCAAGTATTTTCTCCCATTTTATTTATGAAAATTAGACAGATAATCCTAAAGGCAAAGTTAATGTTAGCCAACAATGAGACATCTTCAGCTAACCCAGCCAAATATCTGTTCAAATACTGATATCTTGCATTTCCAATATGAAATGGGAATAGCTGCATTACATAAAATATAAGAAGAGAAAGGCATATTATTGTTTTAATGCAGTCTTTCCAAACAAATTTGTATTCACATTGTATCTTAACACAGAGATGCAGGAAGCAGACAGAAATTTATCTTCTCCAGAGAGTGATAAATCAGTGCCTGGTTCACAGGAACATTTTTCAGACATCTCAAGAGCACCATGCACAAAAATAAACATACCATGAATTTCCTGAGTGGACAAGGGCTAGCTGGAATGACGACAACAGTAGGAAGAGCACAGACCAATAGCAGAAACCTGGCAGGAGAAATCTGAATTATTCCTCTGGAAATGCAGTGAAAACAACTAGGAAAAGTTCGTCTGCTCATTAGGCAAATGATTTGTATTTCCTTCACTGCCTGTCCTCAATGTGCCTTTCATGTAGAGTTCAGCTTCCAGGATGCTCAGGGCTCCTGAGGAACTCACTCCCATGGAAGCATCTCTTCCCTGCTAGTTTGAAGAGCTCAGCCTCAGAGAAATTTGAGCCAGTGGAAACTTTTGGAGTTAAGTATCACTGTCAGGAAGAGGCCAGCTGAGGTCTCTTAAGGAGCATTTAGTAGGAAAACACAACTTCTTTGTGGGACTTGCACCCCTCCAGCCTAATTTCCCCTGACAAGACAGCAGTGGCAGCAGGGTTGTTGGACCAGTGGAGCGGGGACTGTTTTCTTTCCCTTCCCGTAGACATCAACAACTGCTCTCTCCCTTTTAAACAAATCCACACAATAGAAGACAAGTTGTCAACAAAGATTAAATCAGTCTGTAAAGTATCCAAAGCCCGGACTCAGCTTTTGCATCTGAGAGGGCAAAATCTTCCCCAAGATGGGTTGTGCCACACCAGGGGGGGCAAGGACACATGGGAGGAGATAGCATCCCCCTTGGAGAGCAGGACATAGGTGGTCTCAGCACACCTCAGCACTGGTGATCCTGTGAGGTGTTTTGGGGTGCTGTTTCCCAGATTTTAGTGCAGGTTTCTTTTTCCAGTGGCATTATCCACACTGGGACTCTGTAGCCCCAAGGTATTTTCTGACTTGCCTCAGAGCTGCCTCCAACAAGTTGTATTGAAGCAAAACCAGACAATAGTGCAACTCCAATGAAGGAGAGTCCTGGGCAGGCAGTTGATGCTGGGAATGGATTTATGTCAGGTCTGGAAAATCAATGTACAGGAAGGAGAAGCACTGCACAAATCTGATGACTCTTCACTTGGCCTTTGCTTGTGCAGGAGAAAAACTTTATTGAAGGGACCTAAATTTGAAAAGGCTGAGTTAACATGGTTATCCCAGTTAAATATTTAATTCTGTGTTGCAATTTTTCTCAGTGGATATCAAATGTGTTACAAAGCTTTTGGTGTCACTGTTGTCTTACAGGTGACCCAATCACACCTTTTTTGTGGCACTTTTGGGACCAGGAGGTCTGTGTAGGGAAGCTGGTCCCATTGTGGTGAGGGCAGAGAGAGGGACTCTGGCACTGTCCTTGGGTCACAGCCTTCTGTAGATCATTTGCTGCCTCTTCTGCAAACATGAAGCCACAACTATAAGCATCAGTCTTGCAGCATCATGCACAGGATTTACTGGAGCATTTGCTCTTTATCCCTGCAGTGCCAGTTTCCTGCTTTTCCCCTTCCAGTAAGAGCTGTGATGGATAGATTAGCATCTAAAATAAACCAGCTAAGAGTGAGTGATTGGCTGGCTTTGTCATAACAAGCCAGAAGGGACCAAGCTTGATGGCCCAAAATGCAGAGCATCAAGTGGGAGCTTCTCTATGAGTGATTTGGATGTGAAGTGTGTGATGGTGGAGAGCACCAAGTGGTGGCAAGGTGGGGTGGGAGAAGAGGAGGTGCAGTTCATCAAGCCATGTCCCCTAAGGGTGAAACAGTCTGCAAAACCAGCTGGGTCTCGCGAATTTTTTTTCTCAGGAGGGTGTTGGAGGGATGGAGAAAATCCCCAGACCCACACTTGATGGCTCCCATAAAGTCCCCATAACCAATGCATTGTGTCCCAAATTGGTGCCCAGTTGCCCTGCGTGCTGGCTCAGAGCTCATCAGGGCTGCTGTGTCTTGAGGCTGCCAGAATAGGAAAAAATTATTCCTTCGCAGAGATGAGTCTGTGGAAAGTATGGCCTGAAGCAGACAGTCAAATCCCAGAGCAGGAAGGAGAGGAGAGTTTTCAGTCTTTTTTGGATCTGCGTGGGCAGCCAGGACCTCGTATCACGTCCGACCCCAGCAGGCAGGGGCTTGCCCTGGTGTGGGAGATGCTTTTTTCCCAAGTGCTGGCTCTGTGATTTGGGCTGCATCAGCTGCTGCAGGGTGAGTGAGGGCACAGCCTGGGCTGGCTGGAGGATGCTGAGGCTCCTGCAGGCTTATCTGATGGGCAGCAGTCCAACAGGGATCCTGTGATAACGAGGACACTGTGATTTGCTGCTCCTGCTGCTGGATGTCAGCGTATTTTTAATGCCTCAAGGACAGTGTTTGACTAGGGAGAGGATTCCAGAAATGGCAGATTGTACTTAATTGGTGATGTAATTAGTAACGCAATTATAAATTGTCTAATGCCAGAAGTGTATTGTGGCTAATGACAGCCTGTGCCATGAGAATACATTTGGATCCCAGCTCTGGGCCTGCTTCCTGTGCTGGCTGTTCCCACAGCTCATCAGCAAGTTACAAAGAACAAATCCTGGTGGATCCTCCCCTGGAAGGACCCAGGGTGCTGGTGGAACTCCTGCAGTACTCCAGCAGCACGTGGTGACAACAGCTTGTTTATTCCTTGAAATCCCAGCTGTGTGGAACACAACCACCCTCCTTTCCCCTTTCTCCTTCTTTAGACCACAGGCTCTCTGCAAACAGGGAATATTACTGGCTCTGAGTCTGTGCTCGGGTTTTTAAGCCTTGAAATCCCTGGAAGTTCCTATTTCTGTGTGGTTCATTGCTGAGATTGCAGGAACTGGCTGGTCTCCACCACCAATATCAAGAGCAGTGGCAAAGCGTGATGACCTTCCTGGAGGTGCTTGGAAGAGAAGAGGGAGGAGCATAGAGCCAAATAATTTGAGAGTGGACCTAATAGTGTGACTTGGGTATTTTTAAGTGCGCTGATTTCAGGGCAGGAGATTTGTGTTTGCACGGGTACCCATGGAAATGGATGTGTCTGGCATTATGCCTCCTGTTACAGGATTAAGATCTTGGTCAAAAATTCTGGCATGAAGAATACTCCTATTTGATGTAGCTCTAAGAAAGAAAATAGTTTTGACCATATGAGGAGAGATTATGAGAACAAAGATGGTACTTTCTTGCATAATTATTAAATGATCATTATCCCTTAAGTGCAAGCTTCTGGGTAGCTCAGTTAGTGTCTTAAAGCAAACATTTGTTATAACTTACTCTGGAGTTTTCATCACATGGCTTTAGATTTCTCTAACTTCTTATTCTTCCACCAGTCAGCTGAATAATTAAATTGCTAGTCTGGGGATTTTATTGTGCTGAAAATCTGCAATTGAGCATTTGTTGCACTGAAAATGGGCACAGTTCTTTTCCAGATACATTTGGACACAGTAGGGATCTGAATCTCTAGTGATTTCATTTACAGAAGTTCCACAAGTGCTAAGTGGTCTTAAATTAAGTGAAATGAAACCCTCTGAGTCTAAATATTTCACATCTCTGTATAAATAGCTTCTTCTATTATTGAAGCATAAAAGTTGCAGGCTTGCCCCTACATTTCATCACGGTGAGTGAGGATTTAGCCCTGGGACACTTCGTAAAGGTGATGAGTGTCAGTGTGCCCATGCACTACTTTCCCATCTGTGCAAGGTGAAATGCAGGCAAACAGCCTTTTCATTTCCTCACCTTCACAAAACGTCTCACAGCTTGTTTTCCTCTGGCCTATCTGGAGCTCTGGGCTGTTGACACTGTACATTAATTTTTCTTTAGGAAGCTATTTGTATTACAGGGCCTGGCACCATATCTTCTACAACCCAGTGAGTAACACTCTGTGGTGGGGGCTGATCCTGCAGAATGGGTTTGACACCACCCTGTGGCCTCTGGTTTCAGAGGTGGACATGCACAGCCATCAGGGCAGGGAGTAAGTGGTACCCAGGACAGAGAGGGATGAAGGCTCAAGACTCAAGCTTTGGGTTTTATTTTAAAAGCTGCCTCCAGTGAAGCTTATTAAAGGCTGAAAGAAGGAAATGAATGACTGGACTTTCAGGAGCAATAGCAGCCCAGTTGTTCCCCCCACAGCTAATCCCTGTGTCCCAGTGGAGGTTTACCAAAATTAGTACTTGCTGCCTTTCATGTCGGAGAAGCCTCTAATCTTTGGTTCCTCAAAGCCTAGACCCTGACATTAGCAGGGGTTATGGAGGCTGCAGTGAGGTAAATCTTGTTATTTCACAAAGTTGATTGAGTTTGTCTTGATTTTAGATGGCTCAGTGTGTGGTGCTCTCTTCAGGCTTGACCCACTGCCTACTGAAGTCACTAAAAGACTTGTGTGGATGTCAGCAGGGTTTGGGTCAGGCATTCAGTGTGATAATGATGCCTTTTTAACCCGCTGACGTCATTCAGAACCTGTTTATTACAAAAAACCCAAACAGATTTCTGGGATATGTAACTGGCTCTTGCCATTCTGTTAGCAGCAATGTTTGGGGGGGTGCCCACCCCATGCTAGGGTGTAACAGATGGGGATGTGTGCTGAGAACAGCACATCCACAGTGCCCTGCTTCAGCACACGGCACTGAACAGAAAAATATCTGCCTTGGTTTGCCTAAACTCTTCTCATTTAAAAAAAATCTTCAATTACCACTGAGTAGCTCTTTGAGAAGGGCGTTTTTGAGTCCAATTGGGCTGAGCTTTGCTCCATGGTGGTTTATGAAGCTTTGTAAGCATTGCTGGGATGTCTTTTGAAGAAACACCAAACAAATGGTGCCAACCAGAGGCCATGGGGCCTCCTCAGTGGTTGGATCTCCTGTCCCTGGTGTATTTTCTCCTCTGAATTATAATCTCCCTCTCCTTGTGTACATGGACCTCTTGAGCTGACCCATCTGTTAGGCATCATGTGTGTGCTATAAATGGCTTTTTTCTCTGCTCAGATATCTGAGCCCCTGGAAATCTCTTGTGTCTGCATCCTTTAAGGTTTGATGCTTTCCAAACCTCTTCTTTCACCTTGATTTCTGTGTTCTGTGCTTTGGGCACTCCCTGCCTTGGCCACCCTGCTTCAAAAGGCACACAGAAGAAGATTTTGCTGCTTTTTAGACAGAAACCACTGGTGGTGTTCCTCCTTTGGTGGTTTCTTCCCTGGAATGGGAGTCAGCAAGACTTCATAATCATTTGTTTTCACTGTTTTGAGAGCTACACATCAGAGACCCATGAGCAAACACTGACCCTGGACACATGGTCAGTGAAGGAGCTGAAAAACATCCTCAAGTAATTAACTGTTCATATTGAAATATTAATTACCCATCTCAGAAGAGAATTAGAAGGGAGAAATCAGAGTACTTCCCTGCAAGCAGGGTGGGGACAGGGCAGTTACATGTCCCAGGGCCTGAAGGAGGACTGGGATAGCACTGCACCCCAAAATTGGGATTGTCCTCAGTGACCTGTCCCCCAGCACACTGCCTGCCTGCTGCCAGCCCATCTGCCTTTCAGGCACCACTAGAAAAAGCATTTGTTTCATTCCAGCACATGTTAGTGACTGAGAAATCTCCCAAGACAGTTAAAGTATTTCATGTGTCTCACAGGAGCTATTGGCAGGTTTCTGCAGGCTCTCCTTGGGAAGATGTGGCTGCTGAGGGACTGTGGGAAGTGGGTAGGGGACAGACCAGGAGTTTTTGGAAGCCTGGGCTGCTCCCTGTGGTGCCACCACCAGCCACTGCTCAGGATCCAGAGGTGAGTCTGGGCT
Source organism: Leptocoma aspasia (assembly GCA_013399835.1). Classification (NCBI taxonomy): domain Eukaryota; kingdom Metazoa; phylum Chordata; class Aves; order Passeriformes; family Nectariniidae; genus Leptocoma; species Leptocoma aspasia. The sequence continues at coordinate 1,744,479 of VXAX01006620.1, read as the reverse complement.
CCCTCCATGCTCTTACCATGGCTCCTACTGCTGCCCTTCAAATTATGATGATTTGCATGCAGAATGCTGGCTGTGTGGATATTTTTAGTCTGATAAAATTACAGAGATAAGCTGGGACAATGAATTGAATCAAGGGAGTGGCTCTGGGCTCCTGTTTCCCCTGCAAACAGCTCCTGCTTTATTTATAGCTGCAGGTATGTGCGTGTATGGCTACGTGCTCACCTCTTTCCCAAAATCAGATCAAATCTTCCTGGCACAGATGACTCCCAGTACATGTTCCCTTATTCATCAAAGGCCCATCACATCATGTTTCATGTCTAAGTCATACCTAGAAATGCATGAAGCAGAGCTTTTTTGAGCTGAATTAAGATCAAATGAGTAGGAGGTGCAGCTACGAGCCTTTGATGTAGACAAACCAGGAAGCTCTCTCCATGGCGAGAGGCTGGGAGACACTCTCTCCTTCCCAGCACAACTCAATTCCCTCTTCTTATAAATTGCTTAAATAACTAATAGCTTAAAAGGGTGCTCCCATGAGCACTCATTGGCTTTCTGATCACTTCAGAGCTGCCCATCTGACTTGTAACGAGATCTTTGTGCTCTGTCTCCATCATGCTGCTACAGGAGCTGTAATAGTAATTAATAACATTACAACCACTCTTGATTTACAACCACTGCTAAGGCTGGCCAGGGAGAAAACAGTGTTTGGATTTTGGCCCACGTGTTTTAATCAGGCTGCTGAAACACTTTTAACTTGTTTAAATACCTGTGAGCCTTGGTCTAAAGTGATTGTTTCTATTAGTCACGAGGATGTATTGCTCAGGGATTGAGCTTCAATCTGAGTTGTATGGCTGGGGAATGGGTTGGGCTATAAATACCCATAACATGCTGGGCATGGGCTGTGCAGGGTAGAGGTTTTGTGCTTACAGGACTGCCTGTAAAGTTTTTGCATGTTTTATACGGAACTGGGAAAAGGAAATGGAATCAAAGCCCACGCTGTCAGGGCTGGAGGGAGGGAGAAGCTCAGGCTTTACTTTGTTTTACAGGATTTTAGGTTAGGGCTGGTCTGCGAGGGAGGTGGGAGACAGTGCTGTAAGTTTTGTCAGTCACAAATCTCTCTGCCATTGCTAAGTAAAGGAGGCATATTAAAAAAAAAAAAACAAACAGGTGCTGCCCTGACTCGTGCTGGCTCAGGAGCGGCTTATTCCTGAATATCAGGCTGAAAACCTTCAGCTGCCTGTGTGCAGATGAAGCAGATAGATCAGAATCCCTCTGGTTGGACTCTGAAACAAAACAAACCCAGCAATGTGCTTGGGCCTGCAAGAAGGGGATTTCTTGGGCTGTTTGTCTCCTTACTGGGAGAGCTGTCCCTGCCAGCTTGCAGTGCTCACTGCTAGGACCAGGTGTCTTCCTCACTGTCTTTCCTTTGCCCCCTTGCCTCTCTTCTTTTTGCTGCTCTCACCACTGGGGCTGGTAAATGTCACCAGGGAGGCAAGGCAGACTCCTCTGTGTGGGGTTCCTCTGTCCCAGCTGTCCAGAGTCCCGTGCAATCACAGAACTCAGACGCTTAAAATTACATCTGGGTGAAGAAACAAAATTAAGTGTAACTTACAGTTCATTCTCCCCCAAAAAAGGAATAAGATTAGCAGTTAATGGCTTGTCTAAAGCCATCCATATCTTTAAAGGCTTTGAGACTTCAAAAAGGCCAGGCTAGGCAAATGCCCTGAGATGACTGCTTCTACCAGCAATTCTGCTATATCTTGAATTTATTCTTTTAGGTTTTATTGTATTTTTTAAATCACAAAGTTAAGATATTTCTTTTGTATATCTAGTGCAAGGTGTCCCTGCCCATGGTGGGGAGGTTGGAAGGAAATTATCTTTAAGGTCTCTTCCAGCCCAAACCATTCTATCATCATTCTATCATTTTATGTCCTTTTGGTCCAGCACAACTCTCCTCAAAGGACTGGCATGATCAGCATTTCTTGTCCAGGGAAGTGAGTACTGCACAGAAATGTCACCTCCATAGGCATTGAGATCTGATGGGCAACTTACAGACTTGAGACTGAATTTCAGAAGTTTAAGATGCTTCAACTGGTGGCAGACCAGTGGGGTTTGTGTCTTAAACTCTTTTGCTAGACATTTAGCTACTTTTCTCTGTCTCATCTTTTTCCTACTAGCAGCATTTCACAGTAGTTTTAACCACATGGATAGAAGATATGAAAGAATATTCACTGGATTGAATTAATTAATTTAACAACTCATCACTCATTTAATTTCCCTAAAAGTGACAAAGAGTTGTTGCACCTTCCTCAGGTCAGCCATATACCAAGATGAGAAATATCATGTTCTCATGTTCTTACTTGGATAAAATTGGTTTTATGTTCTTTAACAGAGAGGAGGGGTTACAAATCAAGAGCCAAAAGTGACATAAACTCACATTGTTTGTCTTTGGGCAGAGGATAAGGCCAAACAACCAAGCTGAAATCTCAGTTTTATCCTATATATTTCTCACAGTTAGAGGCCAGGATGTTGCAACACTGATTTAAGCCAACAACAAAACGTGGGTCCAGTCCTGACTGTAAGGTTTGGGTTCACCTTTAGTTCTCCGGCTCCTTCAACCCTGACATGGAGGGTGATGATTCAGTCAAAGCTGCCTAGAAAAGTGCTCTCTGTACTTTTTTTATCAGCAGAAGTTTCCTTGATCACCATGTTCCTGCTGATTTCCAGGCTCTGATATTAACAGCATGAGTTGCCTGTAAAGTAGCACAAGACAGGGAAACACCACAGCATCTCTTCCTTCTGAGCAGCCCTTCCAGACTCCTCTTCTTGGTTGCTAGGACAATCTGGGTGCAGCAACACTCAAAATGACAAATTAAAAAATAAGTAACTTTTTCCAACTTTAGGTGCTACAACAATTAAACACAAACAAATTAAATGAAAATAATTAAAGTTCGAATAGAACCTCGGTATCATTAAAGATCTGCAATCATATCCGTGCAGACCCATAGTAATTACAATGCATGCACAGTAATAGAAGCCTAATGGTTGCAAAATGTTCTTTGGATTAATTGGCTTTGGCAGCTTACACACTCACATGATTTTCTACATTTTTGCCCATCCTGACAATCATTCTCTGCTCTAGGCAAGCTTTGCCTGAGCTGTCTGTCTTTATAACCATCACATTATTCTGGCTTTTTGAACATCATAGTGCAGTAGTTTGCCTCTCAGCATCCAGTATGGTTTAATCATGTCCTTATTTGTGCACTATTGTGCAGGGGATGGCTGCTCCTTCCCTTTGGAGAGCAGGCAATTTGCACAGGAATGCCAACAGTGTTCCTGGAGCCATGGAAGGAGAGTGGTGGGGACTGTGGGACTGTGGGCAGTGACTCTGATCTTGCTTCACAGAGAGGAGCAACACTCAGGGATCAGCACAGAAACAACAGGAGATCTTAGCATGGGTTAGGGAAAGAATGCCAAACCATGGCTATTTCCATGTGAATAATGTTCATTGTAAAAAACACTGAGCAAGTGCTGGGAGCGTGGCCTCCAAACCCACTCTGGTTTGATAAACTCATTCCAGAGTGGTAGGAGACATCACTGCCCCTAATTCCCCACAAAACCAGAGTCCTCAGCAAGGCAGCTCCAGGGCAGCAGGGCCATGACCCAGAGACATCCTGTACCCCAGGGAGGGGACACCACGTCACCCAGAGCCCCGTCCTCACAGCAGGAGAGGATTTTACGGTGTTGTAACTCTAACTCTGCCAGAGCTAAGGCCTGTGCATTGAATTACATGACACTTAAGCATGGACTTAAGTGCCTCGCTGCATCAGGGACTAAATTGCTTGGAATAAGGGAAGATGACTTGCAACAGAGGGGCCACAGTACAGCAGATTAAGCCTGCCTTTAAAAGTTAGAGTTATGGGATTAAATCAGCACCAGTGTTGGGACTAAAGTAAACCTGCAGTAGGACGAGGCATGGTGGAAGCATTTTTTGTTGTTCCTTGCTGTGAGTTTCAGAAAAGCTGCAATATGGTCCTGCCAGAAAGATGCTATCACTTCAGAAAAGAACAACGGCGTTGCTGGTATCTTACAGAACATCTTGAGGGAAATGAGGAAAACGTCCCCAAACTGATGTACAGCTCAGGTCCTGCAAGTGATATGGGTTTATTTCTGTCACAATTAAGCTGTGCAGTACATTAGGCAGGGAGTAGCAGGGCCTGTGCACCGTGGGAAGCTGCAGGGAAATCCTTAACCTGCGTGGTCTGCATGCAGAGCAATGTGTGTGCTGGAACTTTGAAATCTGGGCTTGTTTGAAGCTGAAACTTGAAAGCAAACCTCCAGGGAAGAAGCAATGTGAACCTTTTTTTTTTTTTTAAACCCTGGAAACTAAGAGCACTTTCTGCTCACTGCTTCACATAAAGTCGACTAGATGGGCTCTGGAAAGTCTCTTGACTAAGCATCAGTTCAGGTTTTCAGATCTGCTCCTGCACCCAAATATAGGGGTATGACAGGAGCTGTGCCATCTCTTTGTTGTTCTGGACTCAGCCTAAAGCAAGAGCTGGGTGAGAGGATCCTCAGCAGGTGCTGTTCCTGTGGTGGGTAGAGAAACATTCCAGCAGCAGGCAAAAGCCCTGGCTGGTGGTGCTGAAGGTGTGACAGGGCCAGGTCCGCAGCACAGTGACCTCCAGGTACCAAACAGCCTCATCCCAGCCCCTTTTGTCATTGCTAATGTTTGTAGAAATGTCTTAAAGTTTTCCCTTCAAGGATTTGGGCTGAAATACTCCAGAATGTCCCATTCTGTAGCATTTGGGCTTCTTCCAGCTATCCTGCAGTCTGTAGACACTGCAGCCAGCTTCAGGAGGGCAATAGCCCCTCTCACACTCAGTTGTGGTATGAGTACACTGCAGCTCTACAGCCTCTCCCTCTGTAACAGCCCCTGGCTGGAATGGGCCACAGAGGGCACTGACCCTCTGTCTTTGGAGTGTCAAAGATCAGCCAGAGGCTGGTGGTCTCCCAAGCAAGCTTAGCACAGCCAGGGGTGCACGAGGGGCTCCTGCCGGTACTTGTTGTGCTCACTCGTGCAAAACCCATCAGCAGGGCCCTGTGTATGGACTAGAGAGTGCCCAGCCTGTGCCATGGGAGGGGCCCAAACAGCACAGACCACCATGGACCCCAACCCCCCCACCAGGGTCAGCAGTGGGCACTGGGGGTGGGGTGTGATGCAAATTCCAGAGCAGGTCCTATTTTGGGACAGGAGCTGCACAAGGCAGTGGGACCTCGCTACCTGGAAACCTCTATGCTGTGTTCCAAATTGCTAATCAGCTTGCCTGGCAGAGCTCAGATACCTTCTAAGAAACACATTCATTTTCAGAACCCAGCGCTGGAGCCAAGGTCACATCTCTGACGCACCCAGACAGTACAGCGTGTTGTGACAGTCCTTTAAGGAATGATTAAACAAACGTAATAGGCAGGCACGGCTACCGAGGTCCCATCTGTCTGAGGAAGAGTCAGAAGTTAATTTAAGTGACTCCTCCAACATGTTGCCTAATTCCAGTGGCAGCAGGGCTAATTAAGATGGAGTTGGTCCAGGAGCTGGTGGTGTGTCAGTGGTACAGAGCAAACACTGCCACAAAGGCACCAGCAAATCACAGCCACTCTAACGAGCCAGTCAACACCAGGCATCCAGAGCAGAGGAACTGCTCAGCAACATCATTAACCAGATATCTTGGTCCCATTGATAACTTCATGAATATTTCATACTCATTTCCCACCAGTCTGTACTGACAACTTGTGACACGGGACTAGCTGGAGTAAAATGCACTTAATATGCAGTTGCTGGAGCTGTAAATTTATCATCAGATGTTATTTTTCTTAAGAATACTCTTCCAAGAACCTGACCAGCTACTCAGCGACTCAAATGAGCTCCAAAGGCCAAAGAGCAAGCGGAGCACTTCTCTAATGAGTGTTTTAATGGTTGGGATAACATAGAGCAAGTCAGCAGTGTGGGTCTGCAGCCCTTGTTAGGGAATGTGAAATTAGCAGATCCCTGAGGATGGCAGCGCCAGCTTGAAGGGGTCATGCCTGGAGAGCAGATGGACCAGTGGCCTCTTTTTCTCTCATGGGAATGAGTGACTTGGTGCAAAATGTGCTTGTTTTTGCAGAACGATGATGTGAGGGAGGTCGTGTGTTTGTGTGCCAGGTTTGGGGTTGTTTTCTTTTGTTTTCTTACTGTCTACTTCACTTAAACTGTGCTTTTACAACCACTCCACGTGGGAACGGTGAGGAGTGTCAGGCAGGGAAGCTGGGGCTCTGCTGCTGTCGCTCTCTCAGCAGTGAAGCTGCCAAGGAGTTTGCTGTAGTCTTTCCCAGGAAAATCAGCCATGGAAGAGGGAAGGATTTGAGGTACTTGGTCCAGGGACAGCTGTGGGCACCTTTTCCCACCAGCCCCAGCTGAACGAGCAAATGAAGTCTGTGTATTTTACTGCAACTCTCAGCAAAAGTGAAGCAAAGTCTATTTTGTACAGATAAAATGTGTAAGAAGAACCTGGAACAGTGAGAAGCATTGGAAGGTGGCATTGTGCTGCTGGAGGTAGAGCAGGAGCCACAGCACTGGTAAAGCAGGTGGGAGGAAAGCTGAGAACTTGCTGGGAGAACTTGCTGTGACTCTGTTGAGGAAAGTGTCAGGCTCGCTCCATGTTCAGTGCCTGGGCTGGGAGCCAGCATGGTTAAGGTACCTGCCATGGTGCAGATGGCCGGAGCAGCCACGGGCCGGTGGCTGGGGTGACAGGGAGCCCCGGTGACACAGCGGCCCCCGCCTGCGGGTGTGACTCAGAGCCGCAGCCCGGCTGCGCCTGTCGGGATGCTCCGGCTGCGCTCCCTGCGGTCCTGCGAACCGGCTCTCCCGCGGCGGCACAGCGCGGCTGCCCCGGGAGGGAGTCACGGCAGGGGTTTTCTCTCCCTTTCGCTTGTTTTCATAAGCTGAACACGGGCTTTGAAGAAGCTGCGCCTCATCCCCCGGCCCCCCTCCAGGCACGGCTCCCGGGGGCTGTCTCTGCTGGCAGCACCAGGAATTCCCTCCGGGCGTGCAGGACTGTGCCTGCCCAGAGAAACACCAACGCCACGGGATCCGAGACCCGCAGGAGCACAGGATGGGGGATTTCTGCCAACAGTGGGTTTCACTTAATTATCCCCATCCAAACACTGGCTGAGCCTGAGCCAGGCAGGTTCCAAGTCTGGCAGTCACATGGGAAAAAAACCCATCACTTTTTAGTAGAGAAGAAGGAATTGCAGCTTCAGTTTGAAAGCAAGCTATATGTTTACATAAACCTTTTGTTTTTAAACCAAGGCTGTGATTCAAGGGGAGGGCCCGGGTTAGAGGGAATGAAAACAGATTCTTTCCTGTCTTGTCTGAGCTCCTGGGTTCATCCACCCAGTAAACACGCTGCAGGAGGCTGGCACGTCCCACACTGACACCTCTTGGAGCCAGCAGTGGAACAAATGGCAGTGATCTCAGCCTCGTTGAGGACAGCTCCGGAAGGGCACTGTCCCCTCTTTTTCCATCACTGGATTTACACCTGGAGCAAAGGGGCTGGAAGCAGAAAAGACATGTCTGAAGTGAGGAGCTCCAAGAGCCCTTGGGGCAATCTGGACATGAACTTGGTTGGATGTAATGCCCCTTGTCCATAGTCTTTGCACTGCTCTCTTCAGCAATTTAGGGGCTCAGACATTGTGCTGTTTTTTCCAGCACACAAAATGGGTTACTAAGGAACACAGAGATAAAAACCACAACTGCAGTGTTCTGCATCATTGTTTCCCTGCGTGCCTACATCAGAATTTCTCTGCAGAGGAGCTGGTGCCCCTCAGGCTTGGTGAGGAGCTGGCAAAAGGCTGGCAGGAGCGGATGGCAGGGAGGATGAGGATGAGCAGTCAGAAAGTCCTGCGGTGGTGGAGGCAGGGCGTGTTGAACGGCTGATCTAGATCTGGAGAAGGGGCAGGAGCAATCTGTTAGAAATCAGCTGTCAGGGAGGGTCTGCCAGGACCTGATCCTGCTCTGGGGCAGGGCAGTGGCTGCCTGGGCTCTGCAGGTCCCTTGCAGCCCTGCAGCCCCGTGAGGGTGTTGACAATCCCATATGGCAGCGGGCACAGCCGTCACCCCGCGCTCCATCAGCGCAGCCCTTTCAGCACCTGGCGGGTCCCTCAGCCCCAGCTCCCTGCAGCAACATCCTGCTACCCCCTGCACTCAGCTCTGCTCACACTGACCTCCCCTCCACCTCCTTCAGCCTTCCCTGACCTCCCTCAGCACAGCTGGGAAACTGAATTCCCACCCATGGTGTATTCCCAGGGAGCTGCTCACATGAGCTTCTTGCTTCCACTGTCAGGTTTGGAGGTTGGGCTGAACCACAGATTTGCATTTTCAAACCAAACTGGCCAGGGTTGTGTCCTTGCACGTTGGGAACCTGTGGGGCTGCCTTGGTGCGTGGAGGGTGAGCAGCTCCCAGCCAGGAACAGGGCCAAAGGGATGGTGTCCAAACAAGCGTTACCCACAGAGACATTGGGGTGTGATCTTGGGACATGGTTGGCAGGATATCTTTGTTTTTAAGGCAGATTTGGACTGTCTGGGCTGGCATGAACTTTGCCTCTCTCTACAATGCAATAGATTTAAAATTTGTTGCATGTTTAAGCAGCACTTAATCAGAAGGGTCAGATGTTAATACTACATAATTTATTTCTTCTTGGTTAACTTTCGAGCAGCACACCAAGAAAGATTAATTCTGCACCTCTCTGTCACCTCTGCAACTGGGGCAGCAGCAGAATTGCCACAGATATTGCAAGTAGCTTCCTACATTTTATTCAGTTGAGTTCATTTTTATCTCTTTAATCATAAAAATATAAAAACAGGATGATATCCCCACTAGTAATTACTTAACAAGCCACTGGACAAGAAAGAGCACATTTAAAGTTGTGATATAAGCAAAGGATATTTTGGGGGTTTTAACGACCTTGAGTATTGAAGCTGAGAGAGTGAAACAAATGTGTGGGGTTACAATGCATTTAAAATACAGGAGGGAAATAATAAATCAGCTGAATAGTTGTAAGGAAATTGAAAATTGTGGAGAGAGAGTAACAAAACTATAAGATTGAAGGACTTATGTCTGTTGCTAAGAATGGTAATGAGAATATGCAATTTGAATAGGTCTAAACTGCCCTTGAAATATCATTATAACTTATTTGAAAAGACATTTACTATTTGTATGGTTTCCCAAATGCAATATATTTCCTTGCAACTTAGTTTGTTGAAAGCTTTGGAAATATGTCTGAAATAAACCCATACTGGAGTTGAAAACAACAGAATGTTCCAGGAAATCAAATCAAAAGCATTTCTTAATTGGTACGGCTTCCACAAGAAAGTATCACAGCATAGAGACACAGCGGCAGGATCCAGGTTAATTCTCTTTTCTTTTTTTTTTCCCTCCCATAAATAAATGACCAAAGGGAATGAGGAGCATCGTTGGCTTTGCAGAGTGAACCATTGCAGCAGTGCTCTGCTGAGCATCAAAATGCTGAGTATCCATTTTGTTAGTGCTGCTTATTTCTCTCTGGGTCCCAGTTAGCTGTGACCAGTGCCTGGACACAGACTGCTGTACCTGCTGCCACCGTGGTGGGTGTCAGCAGGAAATTGGGAATGCCAAGGAGACAGTGGGGAAGTCAAACAGGCAAAGGGATTTAAAACTTAATCCAGGGGTTACCAAAGTCATTGGGAAGCATCCCACAGCCTTTGGAAAGACCATTTTCCTGTAACCACCTCTGAACCACTGCAACAGGCGTTACTTCATAACTTTCAGCAGAGAAAGAGGAGAAATTTTGTTTGAAATTTTCATTGAAAGTATGTGCCAATCTCCCAAATACTATTTCCAGCAAAAAGGCTACTTAACAGCTACTGCCACTGCAGACAGAAGAAGAAAAAGAAGTGTTCCTCACCTCTCAATTGCCACTGTGCAATGAGTGCTGGTAAATGGCTCTGAAATAGGGGTTCTGGGTTGCTCCAGTTGCATTTTGATAAACTTTGAACTGATGTTGTAAGCAGTTCCAGACAGGGATAGCTTAGACATTGTTGCAAGTCACCCACAAGAAAGTGGTAGAGTTTATTTTAAAAGGTTGCTGCAAGCACTAGTTTGGTAATGAGAACTTAGAAGTGTTTTTAATGCAGTGTTTTTAATGCAGCCTCTCCAACCCAGTCCTGTAAAGACCGGAACTGTATGGGAAGATGTTGCCTGTTCCAAAGAATCCTTCAGGTTGGAAAACACCTCTAAGACCATAGAATCCCACTGTTACCCCAGCAGTGCCATGTTCATCAGCAAACCATGTCCCTCTGTCACATCTACACACCTTCTACATCCCTCCAGGGATGGTGACTCCACCACTGCCCTGGGCAACCTGTTCCAATGACTTTCAGTCAAGAATTTTTCCTGAAGAAGGCACAGGTTGCTTCTTTTTAACACTATTCCTCTTCATGTGGGTAAAGTCCACAGTTTTTACTGGCTGTGAAAGGCAGAGGAACAGAAAAGGAAGTGGAAATAAAGTCAGAGAGAGAGACATATTTGCTAGCATCCAAACAAGCAGGTTGGGTTTTTTTCCTTTCTTGAAGATTCAATACACATAAGTCAGAAAAATCAAACTTAGAGTTCCCTCAGTAGCCATAACTCTGTTCCTGGCAGAGAAAGAACAGGACATAAATATAACCTCATACCCAGTAGCATGTGTGACATATGTGCAAGGAGGTGAGTTATGGGTGCTGTGGGGACCATGATTTTGAATGTTCTGGCTTGAGAGTTTGAATTTTCAAGTCCAGTGTTTTGGGGAGCTTCTTTCTTTCCTTTTTCCTCCCTATAGTTATAAAGTGTATTACAGTTCTTGCTTTGCTTTGTTCTGGCGTGGCAATTTGGATCCTGCAAGCTGCTGAGAACTTTGCTTTTCATGAGAATCACAGAAGCATATAGAATGGTTTGGGTTGGAAGGGACCTTGAAGCTCCTCTAGTTCCAACCCCCTGCCATGGGCAGGGACACCTTCCACTAGACCAGGCTGCTCCAAGCCCCATCATCTTGTGCTGAAAAAGGCAGTAAGAGGAGGATGAAATCCAAGGCTGTTCAGTGGTTGGAAATTTTGCAGACCTGTGGTACATAAGTGGTAATCCTGACTGTATATATGTGAAGGCAAACACGACCCTAAATTCCTAAATAATTTCCTTCCAGTGTTGTTCAGATTAGCAGGAGTGCTTCTCCTGTGAATAGCTACATATATTCTGGTTTTGGAGGTAAATCCCAAGCTGATACTGCATCTAAAAAGACATCTGTGTTTCTCTATAAGGTCAAAGCCTTTTTGAGTATTTTTATGTTTCCAGGGCTGCTTCAAACATCATCCTCCTGCAAATCCACTTGGCTAGAGTCAAGTGGGGGCTACAGAACCTTTCTGTTAACGTGTGTTTTGAAAAAAAATTCAGCTGAAGCTGAAAGAACTTTAGTGGAATTCATCCCCAAGCAGGCCAGTGTCTCAGATCCACGTGTGTAAGTTCACTGAGCAGAGATGTGTTCAGATAAGTTCTTAAATGCTCTGTAGATTTATGAGCAGAGTGTGTAAACTTGAGCTTGTGCTGTATCACCTTTTAAAAATACATCCAAACAGGCAGGTCATCCTCTAAATATCCTGTCTGGCTGCAAATCTTCACTCCAGGAATACTTTCCATTCCAGGCTTACTGGATACTTATGTAAGAAGGAATAATGTGGCATAATTATGCTCCATCTGACTTTTTCTTGCAACGCTTTGTGCAAATTTAACATGCGTGTCAGGTGTCAGGGTAGCTGTTTGAAATCTGTAACGCTGACAGTATTTGGTAATAAAATAATAATCGCTGCGTGTATCTCTGATGGAAAGAGATTCACATCCTTTTGAATCCCTAATTGTGTGCCTCACTACATTAGAGACAGATAGTTCATTGTCTCCACCTTTCAGAGACGGGAAATTCAGAGCAACACGCAAGACGTTCCAGAAATAAGCCGGTTTAATGAAGCAGCAAATTAGACCCTTCTATCTCTTTATTTAACATGTAGTCCCTTGAATTTATCAGAGTTCATTACAGAGGTACAAAATGGAAAAGAAGCTGCAAAATTAATTTATGATTAGAGCTAATGATTTTGAAAATGGCTTTTCATATTTTCCTAGATAACAGCTAATATTTATTATTAAATTTATGTCACGTTTGCTGTAATGAAATTATATTCCCTGCCTTTCCTTGTTTCTGTTGTTTATGGTTTGGATTTTATGAAAGGAAAAATCATAAAGATGCTATATGTTTCTTGCCAACTGCAGTGCCTTTGACATGGCTTCTGATAGCTTACTTCTGTGACTCATGTCAAAAAAATGGTTTTAAAATTTTCCTTCCCAATTTATTCCTTCTATACCACTTGACAGATAATGAATCTAAGTAAATGCATGGAAGTTTTTTTTTTCCCCCATAATTTCAATTTCAGACATGGAGTGAGTAATGGACTCAAGACTGTAAAATTAAAGGAAGGAAAAGACATTTAAACAGCAAAATAAAAACATTCAGAGTTCCTATCTCTTTCCAAGCTCTGCTCCCCATCCTGCTCCTGGCAGGCAAGTAGGTGCAAACTGAGGGAGGTTCACATCCACCCTGCTGCACATCCCAGCACACCCCTGACAGCACTCATCCTGCTCAGAGCTGGCATGAGGGAACCGGGGAATGGCAACGTTAATTTTGCTGTTATTCATCAAATCTTATCACGTGCTGGGGCACAAAAGCCAGTGCCAGCCACCCGGCTGCAGGTGGAGTTGGAATGGGGACCTCTTATGAGATCCTTCCAGGGCACAAAGAGCTTTAACAGTTTTCCTGATTTTGCCAGGTTTTTCTTTAGTACTATCACAGTTTCCTGAAGAAGGGTTTGTGTCATGGTATGAGTTTGATAAAGTGCTTTCAAAATGCTTCATAATAATTAGAGTTAAGATGGGGGCTGGAACTAGATGATCTTTAAGGTCCCTTCCAACCCCAGCCTTTCTGTGATTCTAAGAAATGTAATGTCAGCCTGTTAGTTCACCTACCCACGCAACAGCAGAGAAATGCTTTGTTTAATATTTGCAAATGCTATCAATAATTAATGATCCTTATTCCTGAATACCAGATGTGGAATCACCATTTCTGACGTTAAGTGAGGTGCTTGTGTTACTTTTGGGAAGGATCTCCTGAATCATTGTTTATAATGACTGTTACTTTGCTCTGCTCTTTCTTTCCAGCCTCCCTCTCTTTGCAGCATTTCTTCTCTTTCTTCTTCATGTGGTGAAATCCAAGTATGAATGGGAAAAGTTCATTCGTAATGTGGCCAGCCCTGTGGTGACAAGCCGAGAAAGTTTGTGGTTATTATTTCCTTCTATGGGGACTTTGTGGAAGACCATTTGAGCTTTGAGAGAAACAGTTTCTTTGGCAGACCACATGCAGTCTCTGGGCAAACAAACCCAAAACGTCCCCAAGGTAGTGCTGTTAGAGCAGCAGTGCCCTGGGTCAGACAGCCACTCCACCTCTGAGAGATGAGGGATTACAGCATTTATTCCACAGACTTTTTCTGTCTGGGTTTGTGATGAACTCAGAGATCTTGTGCTTTTTTTGTTTCTAATTCTCTTTGCCCACAGGGCTCATGGGGTTCCCATACCTGACATGTGACCAAGTGACCTTGCTTGTAAGTTTGTTAAATACATGACTAGGAATTAGCTGTAGCAATATCCCCACAGAGCCCAAGCACTGAAAGGAAAAACTCATTATTCAGTACCTTATTTCATGCTTTGGAAACAGAAGCAACAACCTTAGCACTTCCTCCTTTTACAGCCTCATGGTTTCCGTCATTCTTTTCAACTCAAAATGAGATTTAGTGTTGGAGAGAGATGGTTGTGCCAGAAAAACCAAGGTGAGAGGGTTTTGGTCAAAAAAAAAAAGTACTGAAGTTTGTAGGAAAGCTCAATTTCAGTGTGGAAGAACAAAGCTAATGCCACCTTTGTGAAGATCTTTGGCGTTGTCTCCCGACTCCTGCTGCGTCAGGAATGTTTGTGGAAAGTCTGCGAGGTCTCACTGAGCAAACTTGCCAGAGATTTTCTTCATGCCAAAAGAAACGTTGTCCCATGGATGCTCCGTCAGCTAACGCATTGGGTCAGGCTGGAGACGTTGGGAACACGCAGCAATTCTCTGTCCCTGCGTCACCAGGCAGAACTGCTGCTGCCGATGAGCTGACAAAGAGGAGAGGCTTTTTTCAGAGTGATCAGTGTCACACCGTGAAGAGAAAAGGGAAAAAACCCCCTCTGTGTCTGTGCACCTCCTGCAGTAGATTGAATCTGAAGGCAGGAGTGCAGTAAAAGTATGTTTTCTGCTAATAAACTGAGCGGAAGTGACAGGGAAGTCAGTGCAACACAGAACATGCATCTTACTTTTTGCCATTTTCCTGATGATCTTGTCTTACCCAGGGCATTTTGCAGACAAGTGCAGTTATCTCTTATCCCTGGTAAAGATGCAAAGGGAAATACAAACACTTGAAGGGTTGGGATGCTGTAAAGCTGTAATAACCCACAGATTTTGCAGCTATGCAGAGCTATAAAAGTAATAAATCTATGAATTTATCATACAGCAATCTTAAAATTACCCATTTCAGGTTTTTATTTAATTATTTTTTAATATCCAGAGGACTGAAAATGTGGATTAATTTCTCTCAGTTATGACTAAATAGCACATCAGGAAGGGGCAGTATGGGGTTTGAGGTGCAGAGATGTGCATGTACCACACCCAGTGTGCAGCATCTCACAGCCCAGACCCTGCTCCTGCCTGTATGTGACCCAGTCCCAAAGGAGCAGCTATTCCTGCTGCTATTCCTGCTGCTCTCCCCGCTGCAGAAGGACCAGCACCCTCAATACCTGATCTCTGCCACTCATCCAGCCAGAACACCCCACTTGCTACCCTCAGTGGAGAGGCATGAGCTGAGTGGAAGATTATGGCAGCAGTAGCAGTGGTTCAATGGTCTCCCTTTAATTTGACTGCTTTGGCCACAATTAAAACACCACAAGGGCTGAGGTGGGAGCACACAAATGCCTCAGGATTGCTCATTCCTGGTGCTGTGCCATGGAGTGGTGTGCAGGCCTGAGATGGCTGCTGTCCTTCCTCCTGCCCCAGCAAGCTGAGCTTGTGGTCAGGATTCCAGAGCCCTTGGCTATCTCATCATCCCTGGAGCAAGCCCTGCTCCAGGCTGGAGCTGGCCAGGCTATGCTGAGCACGAGCACCTTCATGTCACCCAAGGGCCAGCCTGCACAGGAGCCACCATCAAAGCTCAGCCATGTGCCCTAAAATGATTCATTTCCACACCAACAAGGCCCTGATGAATACACTCAGGGCTCTAATCTTAATGATTCACATAAAACGTTATGCCCTTTGGAAAGGCAAATACAACCCCAGTGATTATGAGCTGCTTTAGTTTCTGCCTTGACGTCCAGCTCTGCCTTTTGGGTTTGCTGTCTCTACATACATATTTTGTGAGCAGACCTTTGCCTTTGGATCCCCAGAGAGCTCTGACACTGAGCTCACCTGCCCATCCTGGGGCACCAGCGTGTATCTGGAGGTGTAGGAGCAGATGCTGGAGGTACAAAGCAGAGATGGTAATTAGTCACTCATTTCCTAAATGAGCATCTGAGAGGTGGCACTGACCCAAACTCAGCGCTGCCATGAGCGTAGCCCCAAAGTGAAGAAACACCAGAGCCAGGGAATGAGCTTCCCTTCCTTTGGAGCTGTGGGTGGGCAGCAGCCTGAGCAGGGCAGCTGGGCCAGCTCGGGGGACCCAGGGGTTGAGCAGAGCTGTGGTGTGGCCTGGCGTGCTCCAGCAGCGGCAGGGGCGGCCCCGCTCTCCCCGTGGGACCTCCATGGCATAGCCCAGCCTTTGAAGCTGCAACAGTCAGGGCTGATGCTGGGGAAAAGAACTGAGGGTTTGGTTTGTTCTTGTTCAAAGGCTTTATTCCTCTGACAGCTGAGCTGCAGTCAAACCCAACTGTCCGCTGAATCCAGCCCTTTTATTTTTCCCTCTTTAAGTTCCGAGCTTGCACTTTACATACAGTCATGGCAGGCTTAAGCTTGACTGTCAGAATAAAAGCCTTTTCTTTTCATAAAGCTTCCACTCTGCAGTTCAAAACACCTCCAACCCAAGTGATGTCAGCTTCAAAGGCTGGCCCACACTGCACCCAGGGCTTTCGCCGGCTGCTGCCTGTTTAGGGGTCTCTTGATGGTCTGTGGATCTGAGGGAAACCTGTGGGGCTCCAGCTGTTTAAAGGAGAACTGTCAGGGTGCAGCAGAGAGTGGGGTGGTAGATACCAGCCAGGGTCAGGAGCTCCCAGTGTGCTGGGAGCTGCAGTGGGGACGCCAAGGCCAAGGGAGCTGTGATTCTGGTGCAGGGGGATTGCTGTGTCCTGCCACTGAGACAGTCAGGATGAATTTGTCCTTGCAAATAGAAACCTCCAGAGCTTCTCCAGCTTATGTTGGATTAGAGGCAGAAGCGTAAACAACCACAGCCATTCCCAGGGCAAAGGAAAGCCACAGGTCCCAGGACATGAGGAGTGAATTCCTGAGTGCTGGTGGTTGAGCTTGAGTTAGGATTGGTCTGTGGCAAAGTTCGCTCTTGCATCCACATTCTGGGCAGCTTTTCTGGTAGAGGAAGTTGTTTAAGATGCCAATAAAGATGATAATGTACAGAGGGATTTCTCTAAGTTCCTGATTTATTGAAACCACACACTTTCCTTTATTTTCCCCTCAGTTTGTGCTTAATATTAAGCAAGTAGGACTATTCAGTTGAAGAAAATTACATACATAGTTGAATATTGCTCCATTTCACCTTATTTTCAACAGAGTATCCTGTTTATGCTGTTCAGGAAAAGTAAAATCCATGTCCATGAAAATTGTACCTGCTCTTTTAAAAAATCTGTGCAGATTTCTGGCCATGTCACCCCAAGCTGTAACCAGAAGTGCAGAACAAGGAGCAAACACGGGGAAGTTTCAGCTATCAGTGCTCATTCACAGAGGAGAAGGAAACAGCAGGAAAAGGTCAGTGTAGACTAACACTTATGTGGTTTTCTTTTCAGTGAAGGATACACTCCTCTCCCTTTCTCCTAGGCAATTAGTGTAATTACAGAAACCAGTCATTTAGGAGACTTCTTACTAAGCACTATCAGCACTGGCTATGAGAGGTAAGGCACTTGACTTTGTGCCAGTCAGACACAAAGCACTAGCTGCTTAAAATGTCATCTCAGACAAGACGATGAAATGAGCTGGAACCATCCCAGCTCTGACTATTAACCTTGGCAGGATGAGGCATGTAAGGACACCCTGATGGCAGATGTGAAAGGGATCTGAATAAGTAAAACAGAAAAGGTTTTATTGAGGGATTTAAATACCAAAGCGATCCACTGAGAATTGATTTGTTCACATTCTTTACTGTGTTAGGTGATACGAAACTAAAGAGATGGCTGGTTACATCACTCGCTGGAATTTAGGGTAAACTGAAGGAAATATTTCATCATCTGGAGTGTAATTGCTCTGTCTTGCTGCAGGAAGTTGAGAAACTGGGTTTAGAAAGAGCTGGATTTAGAAAGAGCTGGAGCAGTACCTGCCTGTTCCGCTCTTGAAGCTTCCAACAGGTCTGAATACAGTCAGCTGCTCATGCAGCCACACATTGTGGGACCTTGAGCAGATGGCTCAGTGCTTCTCAGAAAAGGGACTCCTGAACCTCCAGCACTGCAGGATAATCCTGGCTGGGCGATGACCCTCATAAGAAAGCAAATTTCTTATTTATTCATGGAGTTCCTACATGGAGTGACGAAGGGAGGAGTCACTTTAGGAAATGGTGCTGTTCCCCAGAGACCAAATAATGGACTGAGCTTAGGCAGCCACATTTAACAGTTTTCTCACTGCTGCATGCTCCTGTCATGGCACTGAAGTGTATTGGTCACCGAGGAATTCCTAAATTAGATGTGCCATGATTGGAATTAATAGCAACGTAAAATAAACAGAGCTCTGGAAAATAGGAATTCTATTCCTCTGTGAGCAACATCCTGTTGGTTAAACCCCCTAAGCCCATGGATGTTGGCTGCAGGTCATCTTCAGACTCAGCAGATTTTGCAGGAGGCTCTAGCTAAAGAACATGAGTGTTTTGGACATTTGGGATTACTTTTGTATTTTCAAAAAACAGTGGAGTACTGGGAAGGGATTTGCTATACAGTACTTGAAAATTCAGCCTTTAGAGGGAGAGACTGGAGACTCTTCCCAGGCAAAAAGCCAGGCCCTCTCTGGAGGCAAAACCCCACTTATCCTGATGATCCTACACATGTGTGAAAACTTGGTTTTGTGAGTCTAGTTGCTTGCCCTGTTTCCAGCAGGGTTTCATCAGCTGGTATTACCCCAGCACAGGGTTAAAATGGATCTCTTGAGCTTCAGTGTATTGTCAAGGCAACAAGAAACAGTGTTATGGTCTTATTCAGCCATTCCCCACAACAGTGCTGTCCTCAGGCAAAGCTGTTTTGGTGGCACCCTGGTCACGGGAGGGAGGCAACAGGAGATACTGGCTCTGGGGGAAATGGAAAATGTCACTGTCACGTGTGCCTGAGCTGGCCATGCTGTTTTGGTGTAGTTGGTAGAATGGGAAAATGCCCTTTGGGAACCTGGGCAGCAAAAGAGGTGGTGCAGGTCCACATCCTCAGCATGGGGACATTGGGGCAGGTCTGTGGTGGGGAGAGATGAGCCCACCTGGGTGTGCATGGCCCAAAAACCCCTGCCATGCTGCAAAGTCACCCTGGAACTAGAGTTAAGACAATACCAGCACCCAGAAAAGCGGTTTTGAGATGGCAGAGCTGCTGCTGGGCTGTGTGGTCTAGCATGGCCAACCTCTGTCACACCTTTCACCTGTCACACTTACACCACACTCCTTTTGCTGCTTCCTTTCCCTCAGCCTTGTGCCATCCTCATCCTCCTGTGCCTCCATTCCTCCCCATCTGTTTTCTGGCAGCTTCTGCCCAGATGATGAGCTGTTGGGAGGATGAGATGCATCTTCCCAGCACTGGGCTGGCAGCTGAGGCAGGCAGCGCCAGCCCGCATTTCTGGGGGTTTGCTTTTGTTTGATCTTTGTCATAAAAGGAACCAATTTGAATTCCTGGAATAATTAGCTGCCCTTTGCACTAGTGGCTCTTGAAAAGCGAGCTGGCAGGAGAACAGAGTGGGAAGTGGGAGGATGAGGTGGATAAATTGTCCTTTGTAGCAGGTCTTTTTCAGGAGATGACGCTGTAGGTCACGCTCTTCCCTGGAAAGCCCAAAGCCAGGGCTTCCCTGCTGCCTCCTGCCCTGACCTGGGGCTTGTGCACCTCTGGCCAGACCCAGCCAAGCCACGGGGAAGGGATTTCAGCCCCAGGCAGTGCCCTCACTTGCGTGTGCAGGACTCACCCTCCTGACGGCTGTTTGTCAACTAAAAGATAAACCCAAGGTGCTGATTTCTTCTGATGCTGAAAACCCCACGACATTTCCTGAGAACAGCCCAAACAGATCTAAGCTCCCCATTAGCACTTTATTTTCTGCATCCTAAGAGAAAACCGCAAATCACACCACTACCGAGCCAGGGGTGGGGTTCTTTCTCTTGTGTAGCCAAAGTTCATTTTTAATGAGGGCATGTGAAGTTAATCACTTGCCAGTCATCACCCCAGTTCTGGAAATACCCCAGTCACAGCTGANGGGAACCTCCCGGGGTACGGGGTGCCCGGAGGGACGGGAGCGCTCTGCCCTAAGGGGTGCCCCGAGACAGGAAAGCGCTCTGCCCCGCGCTGGTCCCTGGGTGAGCACTGCCGGGGCTCGGGGTCTGTCCGCAGCCAGCGATGCCAGGACGGAGCGGTGACGGACGGCCGGAGCTGGGATAAGTGATAACGAGGACGTGGGAGGGAAAGCAGTGCCAGGTGATGAGAGGTGACAGGGCTTGGCGGTCCGTCTGGGATAAGTGATACCGGACGTGGCATCCCTAGGGATGAGGGATGCCCGGAGCTGCGGGTCTGTCTGGATTATGTGGAATCAGAGCCTGGGGGTCTCTCTGCGGTGAGTGACGCCAGTCACAGATGTGTCAGTCTCTGCGGTGGGCAATGCCAGGACTCGTGGGTCTCTGAGGTGAGGGGATGCCACAACGTCGGGTCTGTTCCTTTGGGGTGAGGGATGTCTGGACTCGGAGAGGGGGTTGTCTCCAGGCTGGTCCGGGAGCGTGCAGAGATTCCTGCTGCTTTTCCAGGGCTGGAGCTGTCTCCCATCTCCCCTCATGCAGCCCCAGCTGTCCCCAAACCTGCTCTGAGCGGGTCTGGCTCAGGGCATTGCACTGCCCACTGTGCACCCCAAGTTCCTCCAGCCCCTCCGTGTACAGGGCAGGATTACAATCCTCGGAAAACNTAAGTGCTTTGGGATTCTTAGGAATATAACTCACTAGAGAGACATTGCAATTTTCTAAGTTCATCCTTAAGGGAGTAGTAAATGAAGTTTCTGTGTTGGAGGTGGCTTTGGTGAGGGAAAGCATTTTGCAGCCATCCCCACAGGGTTGTTAATGCATGCTTTTTGCTAACATGCCATTTCACTGGAATTTTCACCCTTCTGAGCAATCTTGCATATGGATGAAAAGGAGAAAAAGGAACTCAGTGGCACTCCAGGCCCTGGAGGCACCTCAGATGGGCTCTGCTGGGAATACCCACCTTCCCACGGCAGTGACAGATGAAGCAGCACAAAGTACAGGGATGAGAGGAAAAATTCAGAAACGAGAAAAATGGGAGAGAAATTAAAATTTAAAAAATCTCATGGGGGGGCCTGAAAGCCAAGGCAGATGAGTAAGTGGGTGAGATCCTCTGTGTGTGTCTCCTCCCTGTTTCTGCCTTGGATGTTCAGAGCATCAGGGAGAGCCATGAAGCTGCCAGTCCCACATGAGCAGTGGGGAATGCCCCATCCAGTGGGATGGACAGAGATGTGCTCCCAGCTGCCTCTACTTCCCTCCCTGCAGATGACACCCCACACCCTGCCACTCACATGACACCTACCATACATACTCCAGATGAACAGGAGAACAGCTGCAGCTGCCACTGGCCTTGGGAAGACAGTGGGACAGAACAGAGGTGCAGAAGAAGGGATTTTAGTGGTGAAATTCTAGCAATTTGCAGAACAACTGGCTCTTTTCTCTGGGCATTTCCTCGTTGGATAATTCTTTCCAGACCTAATATGCTAATAGGGGCAGGAGCACAACCTGCCCTGTATCCTCTCACTGGCCACCACCACATTCCAGCCAAGGAGTGGAAAAGCAAAGCAACAAAACCAAAACAGAAACAAAACTGTGTGTTAAGGAGAAAAAAAACCCTGCTCCCTGCAGGCAATCTAAGGAAGCCATGTGGCACCAGTACAGTAAATAAAAACTGAACAAGTGACCTCTTCTTGGTCCCTCTGGAGACAGTGGCAAGCCAGGGATTAGCAGCATTCATAGTGCTCCCACAGGTTTCCATAATGAGGGACACAGAGGAGACTTGTGTAGTGCCTGGAGAGGTGGGGAGACAGAACTGGAAGGGACCAGAGGGACCCATGAGGGGCCTGGCAGGGAAGAAAGGTGGGCTGGTTTGTTTATTGAATAGGAGCCTACAAAACCTGCTTGGCTTTGGTCTCACCAGATCCCATTGAGGCACAGGATAAATTGGCTGTCTGTGGTGGGAGCAGATCTACAACGATGCCCTCCTGAATAACTCCTCTCCAGTTCTTGTGTTTGGTAGATCTCTGTGGCCATGGAAACCTCCCCACCTCCTTCTCCCATGGCCCAGTAAGTCCAATTTTAATGAAAAATGACCTCACTCTCTAGGTTAGGTGTGCAAGGAGAGACTCTGTCTCCACCCGAAGATCCTCTGCCCACAGCTCACAGCTCGTGACCCATTCTGGTCTGTAGGGGAAAGTTGTTTCCCACCAAAAGCAATCAGCAAGAAGAAAAAAGGCTGAAAGAATGTTTCCCCAAAGTCCAGTGAACTCCCCAAACCAATTCTGTATCTTCTTGGCAGGAACTCCACATTTTTTAAAAGACATATCTGAAAATTACAGAAAGGCATGGAGTCCCTGCCCATCACATAAATCCACAGTTCCTGCTGAATCACTCGGAATTGTGCTGCCCTGGACTTTGCCAACGCAGAGACGTCTGCACAGAAGTCTAAATAGAATCTGTGTGCAAATCAAAGGAGTAAATTTCATTAGTAACTAGGAATTGTTCATTTTTGTGGTATGTTTGCAGCTTTTTCTTATTCTAGCACTGTTTCCTGAGCAGACTCTGTAATATTCCACTTCAATCCCTCTAAGCTGACAGGAGAGCGTGTACTTCGCAATCAAAGTGATTCATGCAATTACATGAGCCAGTGCAGAGTAAGGGAGTGAGAATCCCTAATCCAGAACATTAGCACTTATCTGTTAAATGCTCTTTTTTAACATACTGCAGAGCCACCATCTCATTCCTTACATAAGGTTCTTCAGGGACTACTATGACAACAGCAGTGCTGAAAAGCAGCGTGATGAGACACCAGGAGCACTGGGAACAGACACTACAACAGCAGCTCATTACAACCGTTTCTTGTCTGACCCCAGAAATAAAATCACTTGTGGATGCTTATTTAATGCTGAAGTTCTTTGTCAATCTGTTTCATTTTTATTAGTATATTCACTATGTTTCTGTTTATACACTGATTGTTGACTTGGTCTGCAAGATTATATAACTAAGAATAGAACGGTGTGGCTATTCCCAGGGGATGACAGTATTCCTGAAGTCATGCCAGAGACTTTGCAAAGTTTATTGCTCTATTGGACAGGTCATGAAGATGAGCTACCAGAATCACTTGTTGGTGACAAAAATGTTGCCGTGTAGTAGAACAGGTATTGTGGAATTTTTTCCCAGCTTATTACACATGAAACGTGAAAATTCCTGATATTAGAGGGCCTAATATAATATGCTGGTCCAGATCAGTGAAATTCAAACAGGAAATGAGGTTTTAAGAGTTGGAGCAGTTTGCTGAGGGAAGTTGTCTTCATTGCTGTAAGTCAGTGTTTGCTATCTCTTGAGATAAGTGCTAGTTTAAAACACAATTTATCTCTACATTTTGGATTCACTAATGAAATTTATGGATTAATTTGGTAGGAATTCAGACAACAGTGCCTCTTCTAATCCCAACATCAGCATTTCTGTTTAGACTTTTTAGAAATTAGTTTATTTGACGTCAGAAGAGGCCAGGCATGAGCACGAGGTGCGTGGATGCTGCTGCTCTCCTCACCTGCAGCCCATCCTGGGGCAGAAACGTGCTGACATCTCAGCCAATGCTACAAGCTCCCACAAGCAGCAGCCCCATGGACGTCTCCAGAGGCAATCCCACATGTGAGAATTGCATCTCACAGCCTGCATTGCCTCTCTTTTCCTCCACATTATGCAAACCACTGTCCATGTGATGCAGCATCACAGCAGGGGTGCCCAGACTTGCTAAGCCACTCACACCTCGGATCCCAGCTGGCTTTTACAGCCCCAGTGAGAGCTGCAGGTGTGAAGCCTCCATTTCTCTGCCAGACTGCTGCTGGTAACTTGAGAAGGCACTGGCCAACCCCAGCCACATCAGAGAGAGAGAGGCAGGAAACTCAGAAGTCATTTACAAAAATATTTGCAACTCAAAAAGCTGTAAATGGTGGTTGAGTAAATGCTGGGGACTCAAATTAATGTCAGCAGAAATGGTCTATTCTGCCTCGTGTACAGATCCCAAGAGAGGAGAAAAATGATTGAGAAGAGTCTTGGGCTGTTTGTCAACCTCTACTTCACTGAACATTAATTATTGACCTAAAGCAGAAATGTTGGATGAAATAAGGACAACATTTCAACTCAGGGTACTCAGCTTAGAAATTTATTCTTTAATGACTTGTGTGTTTGGGTTATTTCAGGCACTACAGGCAACTGATTTGAGGTCTTTCTTATCTTGGGTGAACTTTACACCTAGACTATACATTTATATATATCTGGTATAAATAAGTACATTCTTCCTCTACAAGAGTCAGCAAACTTTCACCATTTTGCTGAACCAAGACCATTTTTGGATATACAGTGTGAAAGATTAAACAAATTAGATACTGTCATTATTAAGAGAGTTTTTAGGGCAAAAAGATAATTCTCCTGTCTTGCATTACATGCTTTTTCTCATTTCTTTTATGAGAAAATTATCTTTTTAGATAGCTGATGTGTTCACATTCTTAGTCTTCAAAATTCTGTAAACTCTGTAGTGCATTATCATTTGAATAGGCCAAATAATTATTTGAATGCCTACTCAAAGATAGTCTCCAGTAAAACTGAGGCTTTGAGAAGAACCAGAGAGAACCACCAACTGCACTGAAAGCTAAAAGCAGGTATTTCACTCCAGACTCTTAAAGCAACTCAGGACTTTGTATGATCATTATCATACTGTGTCAAATCTAAAGCATTGTGATCAATTCAGAGTGATGTTCCCTAGTCCTGATATTAGAATTTTTATGGTGGAGGGTGTTTAGTGGATTTGTGAAGGCGATCTGAAAATGGGACTTTTGGGGGTCCCTCTTGGGAAGAAGCCAAACCCTTCCCAAGCACAGCCAAAGCTGGAGCTCCACCAAAGCCTTGCCCACAGGTGGCTGCACTGGATCCTCCTGCTGGGTGCTCCCATATGGAAAGAAAAAGATTCTTCTGGGGTAGATTCCTTTACACCAGGGTAGCATCAGGAATGTCAGTGGACAAGTATTTTCGTGGAGGACTGGGGACAGTATCTGTGTCAATTGTGATAAAGCAAGAGGGGCTGGAGAGCTGTTTCTGCCCTGTGCTGTCCCCAGGTGTCCCACAGGGTGCTCTTGGTCTTTTACCAGCAAACACTGAAAGGATACAAAGAGAAATGTTGCATATTTCAGAATTAATTTGTTCAGTAAAAACGCAGCTATGCAACAAAACCTTTTAAATGAAGAAAAGTAATATGAGGCTGCCCTTCAAAGGGGAGCAAAGAAATAAAAAAAACCTTCTGAAACTCTGGTGCATTCATGAGATGGGCACTGTGAGGATTTACATTTAGGACACGTTGTGGATTTTTACTACTTTTGCAGTAAAACAATTGTAATGATGCTGAAATTCAGAAAGTCATCTCCTCAACTTTCACCTTTTCTTTAAGAACAGGAATTATTTAATTGGAATTAATATTTCATTACAATTTTGTAATGACCTACAGGCCATATAGATGTGAATGGTCTCTTCTGATAGCAAACCAGTTGATAGTAAGAATATTGACATTAGGGTGGCTTCTAGTAAGTGTGTAGCATCCCCATTGTAATGTATAATGCTGCCCTTCCAGGCTTAGGACTGACAACCTTTCATAAATCATACTTTTTATGTCAAATGTCTTTTGCAAGAAATGACTGAGTCTATACAAACCTGCACAAAATTCTTCCCTTCCCCCTTAATATTTCTCCTCAGTTCTATGGTGTTTTTAGAGGATCAGGAGGTTTAGAGCTGAAAGTCATTATTTGTTTTTGGAAGTTCTGGACACCTGGAGATTGTGAAAATAATAATTCCTGGCTTACATTCATTTTCAGTTTCTAGGATACAACTAGAATTTAAAACAAGCTAATCCCTTCACCTGGTTTAAACTGCCAGTGCTTCAGGCAGCAGCACGAGTTTACAGCATCTAAGGATACATCCCAGTTATTTTTAATGCTTGCACGTCAAAATTGGCTTATCCCAATTTGCTTTTAAAGCATCCTCGGAGTAAAGCTCTGTTTACCCAGCCCATATTTGTCTTGAGTGCACTTGTAGGAAATAACCCTAAGCAGCCAAAAAAAGGCCACGTTTGTAATGAAAACACCTCCAGACAGACCGATCCCCCGAGGGGAGGGCACCGAGGAATCGATTGGACAGCTCCTGACCGGGACTGAACCGAGCGGGAGCGCGCTCGGTGCGCTCCTGCTCCCTCCAGCCGCGCTCAGCCTCGCCTCAGCCCGAGAGCCAGGCTGGCTCGGGGAAATGTGGGCTCTGCGAAGGCTCGGCCTTCCCGCTTGGAACAAAAATACAAACTGAAAAATCTGGGGAAAACGGGATCTGCTTGTGAGAACGGGACACGCTGGAGGAGGGGAGTAGAATAAAGGGCCCAGAGAGATGGATGTGGGAACAGAGAGGCAGGAAAAGGGACAAAAAGGGAGTTAGGAGGGAGAAGAAAGGCAAAAAGAAGCATAAAGAGCTGGAAAAGTAAGGAAAATAGAGAAGGAGTGAGAGAAGAAGGGAAGGAAATACTGCATGTGTTTTAGTGATGTCCCACAGGGGACAGGGGTGCCCAAAGGCTCCACCACTAGTGGTTAGACCTTGGTTTGTGCTGAATTTTAGGGCTGTGCATGTAGAAACAGGTGCTCCCTGAGACCATGAGACCATGGCCTGGCATTTGTGCTGGAAGGAGCCAGTGGGGCACAGCTTCTGGAATGGGGCTCTCTGCTCGCAGTGCTCCTTCTTCTCACTGTCTTCCCATGGATCTTTGGTGGGAGCCAGCCCTGCTGAAGAAGAGAACTTTTTCCTCTTGTGCCTCTGGGTGCCATGGGAGCCAGGAGGGCTTCAGCAGAGGCAG
Organism: Leptocoma aspasia; assembly: GCA_013399835.1. Lineage (NCBI taxonomy): Eukaryota > Metazoa > Chordata > Aves > Passeriformes > Nectariniidae > Leptocoma > Leptocoma aspasia. Next base: position 1,717,762 of record VXAX01006620.1, on the reverse strand, counting down.
GGACTGCCTGTGGCAAGGAGGGGAGAACCACAGGAGAACAGGAATTCAAAGGGGTTCTGGACTTCCAGCAGGAACCAGGATTGGTCCAATTCTTACTCAGACTGTGGCATAGTTTTGATGCTGCTCTGCCCCAGACAAGATGAGCACAGCCTGCACGTCCCCCCACGGCCATGCCCACAGCTCTGCCAGGTGTCAGCAGAGGCTGGGTTGAGGGCTACAGGTGGTTTCTGTTCACAGAGGGAGCAGGGGCAACATTGGGTCTGGGTCTGCTGCTGGCCAGGGAGCAGAGGGAGCATGGGCACTGGTCCATGCTGGAGTCCACTGCTCCAGTGGCTGTGGGCTACCACTGCCCCACTGTGGGATTTGCTCTGACCTGCCGTGGAATCCCCTCATCCTGCTGCAGGATCTCCTCAGGACCTGCTGTGTCCTGCCCCCGGTTTGCTGCATGATGTCCCCAATATGTTGGGGGATGTTTCCCCCCATAACTGCTGTTGGATGCCTCCCCACTCCCTGATCTGCTGGTGGGATGTCCGTAGCCAGCCTTGGGCCCGTAGGCCTGCCGTGGGACATCGTCATATCTGCTATAGGGTGTACCCTGGGACAACCCCACCACACCCGCTGTGGGAAATCCTGCGGGATGTTCCCCCAAGCCCTGGGATGTTCCCCCAGAACTGCTGTGGGATGTTACCCCCTAAACCCAGCTTCCCCAGACCTCGTGCGGGCTGTCCCCAGCATGCTGTGGGATGTTCCCTCAGCCAGCCCCGGGCTGTCCCCATCCCTGCGCGGTCCCCCCGCCCCTCTGCCCGCGGCCGCGCACCTGGGCGCGGTGTGTGCGCGCGGCGCCCGCGGCCGCGGCGCTGCCGGGCGGGGGTGACTCAGCCCCGGCTTTATANGCTCGGGGTCTGTCCGCAGCCAGCGATGCCAGGACGGAGCGGTGACGGACGGCCGGAGCTGGGATAAGTGATAACGAGGACGTGGGAGGGAAAGCAGTGCCAGGTGATGAGAGGTGACAGGGCTTGGCGGTCCGTCTGGGATAAGTGATACCGGACGTGGCATCCCTAGGGATGAGGGATGCCCGGAGCTGCGGGTCTGTCTGGATTATGTGGAATCAGAGCCTGGGGGTCTCTCTGCGGTGAGTGACGCCAGTCACAGATGTGTCAGTCTCTGCGGTGGGCAATGCCAGGACTCGTGGGTCTCTGAGGTGAGGGGATGCCACAACGTCGGGTCTGTTCCTTTGGGGTGAGGGATGTCTGGACTCGGAGAGGGGGTTGTCTCCAGGCTGGTCCGGGAGCGTGCAGAGATTCCTGCTGCTTTTCCAGGGCTGGAGCTGTCTCCCATCTCCCCTCATGCAGCCCCAGCTGTCCCCAAACCTGCTCTGAGCGGGTCTGGCTCAGGGCATTGCACTGCCCACTGTGCACCCCAAGTTCCTCCAGCCCCTCCGTGTACAGGGCAGGATTACAATCCTCGGAAAACTCTCTTTTCCTTCTTTTTCTTCCTTTGTCTATGACTGTGCTGCTTTTTCCCCTCAACAGCCACCCCTTGCAAACAAGTCCCTGTTGTTGTTGTTTTTAGGCTCATGATTTACTCTGGTTGTGAAAATATTTTTTTTCCTAAAGACGTTATTTAACCCAAAGCGTTGCATCACTTTTAAGTAAAATGATTTTTTAAGTGTTTGCTTTGGATTAATAACTCAGCACTTGCATTCCTTTGAGAGCTTACATGTCTTTTGTAACCATCAGAAGTTGCACTCACAGCAGTGGATTTCTCTTGGCTGTTCAGGCTCCCTGTCCGGATCCCTGAAGTCCATGAAACAGCTTGTGGGCATTTCTCTGGAAGTCAGATCAGTTCCCAGGACTGATTTTTTTTTTTTTTTTTTAGAGCAGAGAATGTGAAGGAATTTTTTAATATTTGAGGATTTCAAGTTTCTTTTAAGTAGAAATATTCCCAGCAACAGAGGAGCAGTTTATCTGTTATTAGAGTTGCGGCTACACCTTTAAAGCATAATTAATCCATTAAATAAAATAATTGTGAGGCACTGAATAATAGATCAAGGACAAGGCAGATTCAAAAAGTAAAAATAGATTACAACTAGAAAATGTTACTTTATCAACTATTGCAGAGCATTTCTGCTTGAGCCACTTTGATGCATTTTTGGCTTTTGATGAACAGGCAAATCTCAGATGAGACCTGACATAGGTGTTCCCCAACCTCTGAGCCTGCGAGGTGTTTTTCCTTTGCAATTTAAGGACTTCTTTCAAATTTTCCTCAATTCAGTGGTGGCTCTTGTGCTGACACCTTTGCCTTTGCAGCTGGCATTTCACCTGGGACATATACTTGGGCTGATTTTCCAGGAAATTGCGTTTAAATGAGGTGCTCATGTGGTGTTTGGGGATGTTTAGGAGTAGCAGCAGGAGTTACACATTGCAGATAGGGTGTGGGCAGGAACGTTTGGGTTGAATATTTTCAAAACCTGTCATACATTTTTGGGAAGGGAGCCTTAAAAGTTCTGCCAGATGTAAATATGTGTGTGTGAGTGTAGGAAAGAAATTGTTCAGCTGGACATTCAAGACCCTTGCTTGGTAGAACACACCCAGATGGGTTTTTCAACTGTGTGGTATTTCACCCCAGGACCAATCCCATAGAGATGAATGGAGTTTGGGATATATAACTGAGAATAAAAGGGAGTCAGGAGCTGACAGGTGAGAAATAGCAGAGCCTGTTACTCCAGCTGAGCAGTGGACACCAGTGTGCTGGGGGCAACCAAAATCACTGAACCTGCATTTTTATTTGTGACTAGGGCAAAATAGTATCATCAAAGTGGTTTTGTTGTTGTTGTTTTTTTGTTTTGTTTTGTTTTGTTTTTTTAAGAGAGAGGTCAGAAAGTGCGTATTATCTACTTGCCAGGCTGGAGTAGTAGTTTTATGGCCATATTAGTCTTACAAACAAATGCTCTGTGTTTGGGCTTACGTGCAGCACAGAGCTCTGTGTTTAGGAGCTGTTTGGGCCACACACAATATTATAGTGATCCTAATGCAACAGCTTCTTCCTAAACTACTGACTGATCTTTACACATGTATTTTGGTCTGGCTTCTGCAAGTCAGTGCAATATTTACCCAGTGAGTTCAGTCTTAAGTCATTTATCATGTAAATCCCAAGGTAAGATCAGTGAGTTTTTCCCTCAAGAGAATGTTTACTGTGATATGTGCCTTCTCCAGAGCTGTTATCATCATTTATGTATGTTTTTATGAGTTTCCCATTTACGTAGTGCTGACCAGTGCCTTTGGTCTCTCACTGCTGCTGTCAGACACCCAGAGCAGTGAGTTAATCAAGCTTACATTCAGGGTGTAAGCAGAACCTTCAACTGATGGCATTTCTCACTGGAGAAAGGAGACTGGTTTTTACATTAAATCTGTGTAAGTTTTTGATTAAAAAGTAACTGAAAGATGTACAGTAACTTGTTTTCCAACCCTAATGTGTCAATTGAGCTTCATGGTTTGTGGGTTTTAAAGCATAGCCACTAGTTTGCATTTTGGATTTTGCTTATCTAAGCTGTATTGGGTAAGTGGCTAAAATATTTTTTTTGCCTCCCGTGAAGGGGAATGCTACCACAGCAGCATTTTTTTTTGCATGTGGACACTTATGCAAAGCTTTTAAGACCTCTTTTAGCTATGTGTAATTCTAGTTAACAACAACAGAATCCATATTTAAACTTCTGTTTTATCTACTTCCACTTGGACTCCTCTAACAAAACTATCGTTCAGTCTTGCAAGGGCACTCACAACCATGATATTATCATATGAAGTTAGAAAGAATAGTTACCTAAAAGTCATTAAATTAGTGGTTGATTTCCTATCTTAGCTTCTCCGTAAGACTGGTTTGGTGACTCTCTTGGTGACAAGTTTAGTGTGGTTGGTCCTTGCTCCTGCCTGAGCTCACTCAGGCACCGATCTGGGAGCTGGGAAAGCGAGTGGCACATGCCATGGTCTATCAGTGCTCAGAAGTTGGGACTGTAAATCATTTACAGTCCTGGGTTTGACCCAGAGCAGCTCTGTGTGTGGTCCTGGCTTTAAACAACCTGGTCTCAACTCCAAAATGTGCCAGGAGCCTGCACGTTCCAATCCATGGGAGACACAGGTATTGCAAATCAGCCTTAAATCTTATTATTCAGCCTTAATGAGCCATGATAACTTAGGGGTGCCAGAGGCAGCTCCTGAGCACCTGATCTGTCCTATTTCTGGACTACATTTATCATTCATTTAATTTTCTTAATGCTGTGTTGGACTCCAGGCCTGCGACCGAGACCAGCAGTGTGGAAGCAGGATGTGCTGCGCCGTCAGCCTCTGGATCCGCAGCCTGAGGATGTGCACCCCGATGGGAAACCTGGGAGACGAGTGCCATCCCTTGAGTCACAGAGTGAGTACCTCACTGGGGGGAGCTGTGGGGCTGGAGGAATGACCTGAGCTGTACATCACACGGCATAAAACCTACACGTGGTGGAAAGGCAGGGAAACTTCCCATTCCTTACAATATCCAGCCATCTGCATCTGTATGGGAGCAGAGATGAAGGCACCTATGTAAGGAAGTGCATTACTGTCAGAATTATGCTGAAGAGAATCAGAGGATGAAAGCACTACAAGCTCCCCAGATTGTTTTATTATTAGTTTGTTGTTGCTGCTTTGTCTTGTTACGTGATCTGAAGCAGCGTTAGCAGTTCCCGAGCCCAGCCGTGCCAATCCTTACTGGTGTGAGCAGGAACACAGCAAGTGCCACTGACCCCAGTGGCACTGCACAAGATCCTGCCACAAGCATAAAAATGTCACCAGTTGCTGTTGGGACATCTGATGTGTTGAAAAGATATTGACACACATTTGGACTTGAGAAAAGTACCCACAAGCTCTCTTTGTCTCTATTCTACCTATTAATTTCAAATATGTTTGTATACATATATACACACACACTGTGTTATTAATACAATGATTTTAACAAGTGCATTTATTTAAGGCTATGTAATTATGTATTTGTTATGCAGTATGAAAAAAGCTGCTTATTTAAACCACAAAAGACTGAATGGGATGTTACCAGGGAGTTTGAGAACCTGGTGGCCTTCAGAGCCATCCTCAGGGAAGAGCACAGCCCAAGAGTCATCACAAGTGGAAGATATAAGGCAATAAACTCAGATCATAAGTGTGCAGCTAGTTAGCTGCCTCTCTCACTGTTTCATCCAAGGCCTGGCTTCTCAGCTCAGTATCTACAGTTTATTTTCTCAGTTTTAGGAATTTTAAGGCTCTATTTTATTGCAGTTAAATTTTTAAAACTTCTGCTGTGATATTGGGGACCAAATTGTCATTTTTATTCTGTAATGTAGCAGGTTTTTCTTGTAAGGGCTCTTTCCATTACCAGGAATTAGGATAAGAGAAATGGTCTTCTAGAGGGTTTTATGAGCTTATTATTATTGGGCAATAATTTAAATTGTCTCATATATTTCAAGCTGTTTGCCTGCATAATTACAATCAGAGAAGATGGCTGTCCACCCCAGACTTAGTAACTGATGTTTATAAGCTTTATGAGGTTAATTTTAATTTCTCCACTGATCTTCCTGAGAAATATAAAGCAAATTGATTTACTGGAGAACGTGAAATGAGGTTATTTTAAGGATGGAGGGTTTGCTCAGTGGTTCCTCTCTTGTAAATACTTGTGTAGGGAGCAGCTGGGTGCCCTGATCACCAAAACCTTTCATTTACCTGCAGGACAGGTCAAAAGCAGGCACCACCATGGCCATGGCACCTCAGGGACATCCAGAGGAGCCAGGAGATAACTGGAGGAGACGGCTGGCAGTTGAGGCTCCACCTTCTAGTTTCCTTCTCAGCATCACCTAGATGGTGATGGACTGATGCCATTAGCAGTCCCAGCTGGAATTTCGAGGCTGGGTCTGAGGCAGGGCCAGGCAGGGTTTGCAGGCAGGTGAGGTTTAGCAGTGTGGGAGTCCTGCTGAAAGGAACATTTCCTTGCAGCAAGTGGAATGTTTTGAATAAATCACCAGAGCTGTCGGAAGGCTGAGAGCTCGGGGTTTGGGGTTTGCTGCAGTGCTGAGTGTGGGCACCCAAAGGGGTGATTCCCATGGGGAGTCCCCAGCAGGGGTGGTTGTTGCCTCTCTGCTCACACTGGAGCAGAGGGGCTGTGGTGGGTGGCATGGGGAAACCCATGACATCCCTTGCCCTGGGGCTGCTCTTCAGATGGTGCTGGGCAGGAGGCTGGTGCTGGCCCAGGGCACTGCAGGGGATGTGAGCCCTCTGCCCACCTCCTGCCCCCAGCAGGGTGTCACTGGGGTCAGGCTGGTGCTTGGCACCGTGCACAGAGGACTGTGTGGACTTTCTGAAAGACAAAATTTGTATACCGACACAAGAAAATCTTGGAATATTAAAATTTTAGTCTTCAACCACACAGAAATCTGGAAGTGAGGGAGTTAGGGCTGCCTGCCTGGCTGGTAGCAGTGGCTTTGTACCTCTGTGCCTCCTTTGCTGCATCCAGGGAATGGTCAGTGTGTGCTGCCAGCTGGCAGCACCACAGCTCTCAGACATTTCCCACTGGGCTGTCCTGCTTGGCTCCTGTAAGAGACAGAGCTTGTGACCAAGTTGTTGAAGATTGTCAGTGCGTGTGCATGTCATGGCACAATTAAATTTGTCTAATGTACTCCATACGTGCTCCCTGCAGCACAATGTGGCTGGAGGAGGGTGGGATGAAATGAGAAACCTCTGCCCTGTGGTGAAAAGGATCCTGCTCGAAGGGAGGTCAGGCAAGGTGACCTCCAGAGGTCCCTTCCAGCCTGATTACCACGGGATCCCAAGGTTCCCAGGTCCTGCTCTGTGCAGTGTGACAAGGCAGGATCCGGGACACGCAGAAAGCACCACAAAACGTGATGTTAAAGGCCAGTGTAGTTTCACAACAAACTCCTTTATGAAAGGGGAGTAAATTGAGAACATGTGTCACAGATGCAGATTCACACAGCAACATGACTGTGTACAACGGGGCAGCCTTTGCCATCTGCTCTGTGCTGCAGCTCGTGGGGAACTCTGGCTGTGGAGGGAGGGAACTGGGCAGCATTCCCCATATCCCCGTTATTCCTCCCATTTCATCCCCCCAGCCACCAGTGCCGTGGTGCCCTGTCACTGATGTCCTTGCTTTGTCCCCAGGTCCCCTTCTCTGGGAGGAGGATGCACCACACCTGCCCGTGCCTCCCGGGCCTGGCCTGCCTCCGGACTCCTCACAGCAGATTCAGGTGTTTACCGGACTTCAGAAAAGAGGATGTCTTTTTCTAGCAGGAACTGTTCTGCACTAGAAAGAGCCACTCAGTATTTTTGTTCTCTCGTTATTGTGACAAAAAAAAAGGGTACTTGCCAGGGGAAACCCTTCACCACACTTTCCTGCCTCACCAACATCAGCTGGGGATGAGACACTGCTGTTGTGGCCAAGGTTTTCAGGAGGGACTCGCAGTGGAGGATGCTTTCATTTTGGGGTAGCCAAACAACATCTACTAAAGCAAAGCTCTTTCTGAGGGCAGGGGCTTGACCATTCCTGAATAATTTTGTGGGCTTCATGGTTCTAGTTTAACCCCAGAATGAAAAAAATCCAAGTTTATTGCCAGTTTTGGAAAAATTTGGCCACATCTTTACACTTTGGAATACCTGAACTGAACTGAGAGCTGGATAACTGCATAGTGTGAAGCATATGACAGTTGCCAAAAGAACTGTATTTACATTGCATTTCATATCTTTATTAATATAATTTTATTTGTAAGTTAGGCACACCTCTAGGGTAAAGGTTTAACCAATAGATGTAGTTTTTGCACTTTTAAAAAGTGGCAGGTGGAACCAAAGCATTTCAGTATTCAGAGCATTAAAATATTTTGTTATTTTAGTATTCTAAGATGAGAAGTTGTTGTTACTTGAATTGGTGTAAAACTACCTGATCATCTCAAACTATGTATTAAGATGTAGTTTATATTAAAGAAAAAAGGAACCCTGAAGTTTATTGTAATGGGCTGCCTGACTTTTGGTATCTGTATCAAATTTGCTGTGCAAAAATTCTGTATCAGAATAATGGCAGTGTATGATTTGATTTATTTTAATATTATAACATTATTTTGTCATTGTGGTTTTTCATTTTTATTCAGTGTAATCTGTTATCCCACACTTGATTCACCTAAGCTAGAAGAGCTCCTTATGGATAGCTTAGCAAAAGATTATGTGCCTCTGGCTGCTTCTTGGGAAACTTGTAGTTTACAAGGCATGAATTCCTCAATCAAGCTGCAGTTTCAGAATTTGGAGGAATCTTGGTGTAAATAATATGAGAGGTTTTTCTTGGCTCATGCCTCAAAGGATCAACTTCAGCCCAGCAAACATAAGATTTGTGGGTTTTCTATGAAATACTGTGTGATTTCATACTTACTTGTCAGTCCCCAGAGCTGGAATTCCAAGAGTTTGTGTGAGATTCACATGTTTGCTGCTCTCAGACATGCAAACATATGCTGGAACTGGAAAAGTGAAGTCATTCATCTTTCAACAGAGAGTGCTTTGCTACTGGTGGAGATGGGGGGGTTGGAGAAGTGAGCACTCTGTACCAAGGCCAGACCTGTAAAACTTAGAGGAGAAACATCCCTGTAAATTACCAGGTACCTTCTATTTGGCTCCACAACCTTCCTTGGGAGAAGAGAGGAATAACTGGACTAGTTATTCCCAGATCCTCATGGATTCTGCATATGTTAGGGAAATAAAAGTCTGGAGGGAGATTGCATCCTCCTGGCTGAAGCCAGCCCATCCCCAGGGCACCCACTCCAGTGCCTCTGTATTTTGCCTCCCCCTTTGCAGTGGTGATACTGCAGCTGTGCAAGTGGTGACAGAAAAAAAAAAAAAGGACTGAGGTGCCACTAAAAGGTAATTTTACATCTGGTTTGCATTAATGTGATCAGGTACAAAGTTCCTGTATTAGATCTGAAGTCTCAGAGGGGCTCAGCACTAACCCAAAGGGCTGGTGAAAGGCCAAGTCATTTATTGAGTTCAAAGTGACATGCCAGCACTGCAGAAATTCCCATAACCTGGATTTAAAGCAAATTCTGATTCTACCACTGTCACTAAATAGGGGGGCTCCCCAAACCCCCTCTGCACCCCCAAAGGCTGGGTTTGCAGAGGAGGAACACACTGGAAGTGTGGGGGTTACTTTTCTGTCTGTGTGTGTCCCCATCAGATAGGCTCAATACCATGGATTTCAATTTGCACAAAATCAAGAAGAAAAATAGGAGCAGTCCAAATGTGCCTGTGTCCCATCTCTTGCCCCATTTTTTTTTAATCAGAGCACAAAAAATGAACCATAGGAGGACACATTAGTCCATCTCCTCATCTCCTGCTGGCCTAATTCACCAGTGACTCCACTGAAGGCAGTTACCCTGGTTTATGTCATTGTAAATGAGTGGACAGTTACACCTAAGATCTGCCAAATCCTAGGAGAGTCTACCAGACAAGAGCAGAGCAACTTTGTAGTTGCAATTTGTGCCTATTAACTTGTGGGATTAAGCATTTATCTGGGTAATGAGAACAGCCCCAATTACACGAGTTCAAAGTTCACACAATCTATTGCAGGTGGAAGTTCCTGTGTCCTGCAGAGACTCCTGGACAGGGCATTTGGATGGTGCAGCTTTGAGAGATGCATTATCCCCTACTCATCCTTGAGGGGCTTCTCCACACCTTCCCTGCTGATGTAAGAGAGATAAAGGCAAAACCTCACTGTCCTACATCCCTACTATATTCACTTGGCAATAATTATTACGATTCCCCTTTTAGTAATTTAATTTCCATTAATTGACACTCACAATGGAGGTTAGTTGATTTGAGAGAATCATTCTGGAAGGAAGATTAAACTTTTGCATCCCCATTATTTCCTAAACTCTGCCCTAATCAATTATATTTTCTCCCATCCTAGGGGAGATGTCCTCTCCCAAGCACACCTGCAAAGTCCCTTTAATTCCTGTCTGCAGTGGAAGGGCACCCTTTACCTTTGCTTCACACTGATAAGAGGCAAACCAGTGACCACAAGTATTTCCAAATGTGAATGACCATGCTGTCCCCTCTACTCTTCCCTTGAGCCATCTTTTGTCTTGAGGAGCACAGCAAATGACTCAAGATGACCCACAGAAAAGGTGGCCAGCCTCAAGCCAACCCTGCCACAAAAAGCTTTCTGCAGTCCCCTGTGCTGCTCAGTTTGCCTCAGAATCACCTTGGAAATTATCTCAGGCCAGCTTCCTCACCTGCCTTGAAGGAAGGAAGGGGACAGGCCCTTGCAGGAGAAATCAGATGAGAAAATAGAACAGAACTTGTGCAGCCCTGGAACCTCCTTGGTGCAGGGGAAAACTTTCATTCCCCACACCCACAGCTTGTGAAGAGAGAGGCTGGTTTAAACACTTCCCTTTATTCACTGCACTTAGATCTGTGCCAACGTGTGTTTTAACTTTATTAATATTGCAGTAATTTCATTATTAATAGAAATGTGTGCATTAATTTTTAATATTATATGAATATTGATATTACAGATATGCTATAGAATAATGTTGATATCTCACCACACTGGAGGCATTTCCATGTTTATTGCCACATTTTTGGTTAGCAGAGAGGCCTTGCAGGAAAGGGCACCACCACAGATAATGAGTTGCTCCCTTAATTTGATTACATGCTTATTAGGAAAGGGGAAGCAAGGTGTTTGGGGTTTGAGGGTACACAGCTGGCTGAGCCAGCACATGCTTATGAGCCTGGGGGATTGCAGGGAAGGCTCTGCTGCTGAGCACCAGCAAGCCCAGCTGAAACTCAGCTTCATCTGCATCCTCCTGCCCACAATTCACCCCTGGAAAATTTTGCCACTTCAAAAAAAGAGTGTTACAAGTCTTTGAGGGAAGAGGTGACACCAAAGTAAATTATTCTGGTTGTGTGGCAAGGGGAGACTCAAATCTGAATGGGTCCACACAGAAGAGACAGATCATCCTAACCAAACACTGGTTTTACAGAACTAGTAACTGAAAGGAGATTAACTGGCTGAAGGTCATTGTGGTGTTTGGGAAGATAAAAGGGAATAATGCATACCTCTATGGAGAACACATTAAGGTAAGAAAAGTGATTATTGTTGGTATTGCTAGTTTGTAGTGGCGTGGGAAACGTTATACTTGTTGTGACCCCAAAACTCCGTGTGTCTGAAGATCACATAACATTCCTTGTCAAAGAAGTACTTTGCTAATTTTCCTCATCAGCACAATCCACCAAACCAAAGGATGATACCAGCAAGTGTGACCCGAGACCAAGGTCTTTGCCAGTGCCTCCTCCCACCCCAGTAGCTCTGAGATTTGTTCTTTCTGCACAGATGGATATTCACAAGAAACAGAAGGTGCTAAGAATCCCTTGATTTAAACAAGATGTCTCAGAAGTTTGATCTTGACAATGTGTAACGTGTTTTCCAGAAGGAATTAGAAAATTGCAGGAAGAGAATAGAGTGTGCAAATGCAAGAGAATTTTGATAACAGCAAAATCAATGTGCCTTCCTCTGTTACATAGATACGAAATGGCAAACCAGCAGGGGTACAGTCATTAGACTGATCAATAATTCTGAGCACAGGAATGGAGATAAATTTAATGCACATCAGCAAATCACCTGTGGTTTCTCAAGGAGAGTCTTGAGTGCAGGCAGACCTAGCCCAGTGCAGTAGGACACATTCCAATGATGTTGCAGGGCAGGTTCCTCCATGTGACATGTCTGTCTCGGAGGATGGTGGCAGCCTTTGGGTCACTCTGCCTGGCCATCAGGGCTGGGAAAGGCTGTCTGGGAAAGGCTCACGCTGAGTAATCCTGGTGCACTGAAGGGAAGAGGATGGATGGCAGCTTGTTTTGTGACAAGGAGTACAATGCAGGGTGACAGCAGTGTGCAGGAGAGGAGGAAAGAGCAATATAACCACAGAAGACAGGTGTAAACCCCCTGTGGCAGGGGTTTCCCAAAAACCTGAGTGTAAGCAGCTTAGTGGGGCAGAAAATGAAGGCAAGCACAATGTCGAAAGTATAGAAAGTCTCCTCTGCAAAACCTGGGAAACTCTGCATTTTAATTGTGTGCCAGGAGTGCCCAGAGCACCCCAGACTGATGCTCCATTGTACTGAGGCACCAGATACCAGCGTGTTATAGGCATGTCCCTGTCCCCAGAAGTTTACAAATCTCCCAGACCATACAAAACATGTGCCTGTGCTGTACTTAGCATGTACCTGCATCGCTGTAGCCTGAGCTAGCCTGGGATGCAATGCTGTCCTTGCACTGCATCCCAGCACGCGGTACAGGCAGGATGGGCCATGGACCCCTGAGGAGCTCTGCACTGCACTGCTTGGGCAGTGTATCTCTTCCTAGGCCTCCCAAACTCTGGTGCCATGCCTCTGCCACAGAATCATAACACACTGAAAGGATTAAATCTGCTTTTAAAGCATAACGTAGCTTTGTAAATCCCAAGGCAGTAACGTGGCGCAGAAGCAGACTAAAAATGTGGCCTGGTTCCAGCCCAGCAAGCAGGGCTGGAACTTCTTTATTTACTTCTGCTCTTGCACGTGTGAGTGCACTCATGTCATTTCACACAGGGATTTGTGGGCTCTTTCACCACAAACTGGCAGATGTGGCTCTTGCTTCAAGGAGTTTGCAAACCAGCAAAGCTGATATTAATTCCTGGGGGTTGAAGATTCACCCTTTATTTACTCCTCCAGGCTACATGGGAGCCCAGCCAGCAGAGCACACCTCTGATCTCTTTCATAGGACCAGAAGGGTCAGCTCAGGGAAAAGCATCAGTGAGGCAGCTGCCAACATTCTCACTCTTTCCAAAAATTTCACTGCATCCTATAAAATTAGTAGGTTTTTAATTTTTTCCTCTCCAATTTCTTTTCTGACATGGATGTAGCCTTGACAGAAAGGTCCCCCACCCCTTCAAATCGAACAGCAAAATTTCCTGACTGTGGTGGTGTCCTAATCCCAAGTCCCTTCCCCACTCTTTCATTAAACTCTCCAGAGTTGCTAACAAACCTTTCACACATTACAACAGAGTCTTCAACTATCTGGATCTGGTTTACATCAGCACATAGCCTCAGACAGATATTGCACAAAAAAAAAAAAATCTGTCCTGCTGAGTATTTAGATCTATTGGGGAGGATAATCATTGCCAAGCCCTCTGTCCCCACTGGCAGCTCTGTGGCAGGTCCTGCAGAGCCCGGCTCCTGCAGCCTCCCTCATTGCCCTGCTGGGCTGCTCTTTGGTGATGCTCAGCCCAAACTGTCCCTCCTTGCTTTCACACCACAGCTCCAGCTTTACCTCTGCCTGTGATGCTGTGGTTCCTTGGCTCAGGTGCCCACATTCTCCCCCTGTAGTCACTGCAGCTTGGCTGAACGTGTGGCTCTCTTGTGGCTCTCGTGTGGCTTGGCTCTCTTCATCCACCTTCCTCCAGACCCAGATGTCTCCTGGGGCTCTGCTGGAACTGGCTCCTGGGGGCACCCAGAGCTGGTCTCTGTGCCCCAGGGCCACTGCAGCCCTGAGGCACCCAGGGGCTGGCCCCTCGCCCTTGGCACAGCACACTGAGGGACCTGCTGTGTAGTGTGAGCGTGCAAAGCCTAACGAGGGAGGGAAAAGGAAAAGAAAAGGAAAAAGCCCAGCTGATTTACTTGGCTATCAAGCTACTCAACGGTTTCCTTTCCAGCACCCTCCTGCAAGTGCTCAGTGACAGATGGGGACAGATTGAGTGGTTCAATGCAGTGAGGTAATATTCCACTAAATCATTCCTCTTTCTCTCACTGTCAGAAAGCATCCAGACTTCAGCCCTTCCTCTGAATCTTCCTGTGTTTCCCTCTTTAATGACAAAGCCATTTTAGCTCTACCTCTGCTAAAATTTCTAAGAGAAGCAAGCGCTGCTGTTTATATGCTAAGATAAAATGGGTGTTGTAAAACAGTTAGCAAAAGGAAGGAGTGAATCACCCTAAGACAGAGAGGGTTCTGGTGCTGTTTACTGGTGTTTCTGATTTCATTTTTTTGCCTGTGTGCTGGGGCTGAGCCCCAGAGCCCAGTGCAGGGACCTGGCTGGGCGGGCAGCAGGCTCTGGGCAGGTGTGCCGTGGGCAGGCACGCAGGCTCACACTGCACGCCTCACAGATGGAAGATACATTTTTTTCTCTGGATGATTTGTTGAATGGTTAATCATCCTCACACAAACACAGGATTATTTTTTTTTTAATGACATACCAGTAGATAACATTCAGAAACTTTAGGATGGGCTTACTCTCCACCTGGCAATCTCTTGATTTCTGCCTACTCTATGAACGCCATGATGACTGGCTAAAATTAGCTGTGACTTCACAGCTTCCCTGTGCCCTTGCAAGACTAGCTTTGAACTTGAAAGCCTCCTACACAAAGTGCTTTGCGCTATCAACCTGGTCACAGCAGACGAGAAAAATGTGGCACTGAAGACAGCGGCCTTCCAATAAATACATCCACAGTACAGCCATGCATGACTCGAGATCAAAGACAGAGTGCAAGTGCTGAGGTCATTAAACATGAATAGAAATACAGAAATGCAACAGCTTGCATGAAAGGCTGAGCTTGACTTTAAAGTGATGAAAGCTTGTGTAGTCAGCGATTGTTCACCCGTGATAATGCTCTTGCCATCAGTGGTTCTCTGCGTTAGAAAGGTGAATAACTAATCATTCTTGGGATAAAGCTTCGAGGTGTGGGGCAGTTAATGACTTGTACCCAGTGAAAATAGGGTTGGAAATGCTCAGCATCAGCAGCTCTAGGGAAAGTCAGGGCACCACAGATGTCAAGCTGGAAAATCAGCTCCTGGTCACCAGTTCTAAAACTGATGGATAAGGATTTACCTCATACAAATCCTTCAGGAATGACATGGCATCAGAGGTCACCAGCATAAAAGGAGGTTTGGGGTAGGATGTCCATAGGCACAGCCCCAGCCCAGCATGACTCGGCACCAGCTTTTAGGAGACCATCTTCACGGATGGTCTTTCTCGGATGGCTGCATTTCTTCAACATGTCATATATTTTTTAATATTCTGAAGCATAAGAACATCATAGCATGGGAAATGCTTCCTGGTTCCTATCACAATAGAGTTAATTATAGCCTGTGCAGTGTTTTGAGCAACTACAAAGGAAGCTGTGCAAAAAATGATGACTTTAGGAAACCTCTATTAGAAAACAGCCCCCCTGCCATGTTTCTAATAATTTTTTGATTAGCAGCATAACTATCTAATAAGGTTTCTGGGGTATTCTGATACTGTGTGGAGTGATCCAATCTGCAGCCTGAGCTAATGAAGTGATACTTAGCATTGCCTTCTGCCAATATGCGTCTGTTACTCTGTCTGGAGCCACTTCCCTCAGGGCGGTTTGTTGGCAGTTCTGAGCAAGTGCAGGTGCCTCCTAAGAGCAAGGTGACTGTGCTTAACCGTGTGGGGTGAGTGGCAGAGGTCCAGCCACATCCTCTTCTGGGAAGAGAGGGAAAATGCCAGCTTTGCTCTCCTCTGAGCTCTGCACAGTGTGTCCCAGGGCAGTCCCACAGCACATGTCAGAGCAGCCTTCTGAAGGTGTGTAGCTGCACCACATCCAGGTAGAGCCTCAGGAAAGAACTGTTGCTATCAGACTAAGCCAAATTCCTGGCCTTTTCATCGAGGCTACTGGCTTCACAGCATTTTGGGAGGCAGCTTTGCCTCCCCTGTGCAGACCTGGTATTGGAAAAGCAAATGATGACAGCTTGTGGGCTGTCATCCCCTGCTCATCCTCCACCTCTAGCATGACCACTGAATGAGACCTTTACCCAACAACATAATTTGGCTGAGACTAAATGTTTCAGCTCCTTTCCTAGCAAACTCTTTCCAAATCTAACAGCAGAGCTACAAGCACCCCAGAGTACTGCAGGCACTGAGTGCTGTAAATCAGAGATCATCGTAGCTAACTGGGATTTCAGACCAGGGCCATTTTTCAAGCTGGCCTGACATCTAAGTCTGTACTAAAAAACTCTGCTGACTTCAAGATTTTGACTGGAAACGCTTGTAAGGAATGTGTTAAATACCTGGCGAGTGAGTGGAGATGCCAGCAGCAATCAAGATTTTTCTGGAACAGCTCTCAGCTCTGCTGCAATCCCTCACCACAGATATGCAGAAGCAGCATGCTGTGACCTCTGAGCCAGACTGTGAAGAATCTCTGGGGGAGATGATATTGGTATTTCCTGTGGTACTCAGCACTTGTGGTGCCCAGAATATGGGAAACTGCCTGGAGGGGTGGAGAGAAGACTGAATGTACGTTCTGGTGAAGCACAAGTCAATGGAAGAGCTGGGAGAGCTCGCTGCTGTGCAGCCCACCAAACCCTTTGTGCTTTGGTCAGTGGGGATGCGGACAGGGCCTCAAACCATCTGAGTTTTTGCAAGAGAGCCCAGGACTTGTACAAGCAGCAATAGCTTCTCATGTGGGAGTAATTATTAACACCCAGCTCTCACTGAGTCTCAGTCCTTGGCACTTCTGAGTGACACCAAAAGCACCCTGGTTTTTGTGGGATGGAGGATTTACAGCCACACCTCACAGCCCCTACAACAGCAGCAACCATCTCTCCCTGTGCTCATTCCATTCTCCCCAACATTATTTCTCTCTTTTTGTTTTTTTAATCCAGAGCAGGTTTTTATCCTCCCCGACACCCCTTCTCTGATCTTGGTCAAAGCATTTAATCTCTGTGACCCACTTTCCCCATATGCAGACTAAAGGCTGCTACGAGAACATGTGAATGCTGTGCTTTGGAAGTGGTTTTTTTTGTTTGGTTTTTTTTTGTGCAACTTTCTTATATTTTCCCAGATTTCAGAGGGAATGTTTATCCTCCGGTGCTTCTCCAGCCCTTTCTGGTTTTCCATACTTTCTTGGTGCACTCTCAGCCAGCAAAGTGGTGTTTGTTGGTGTGCTGGCACTGAATACTCCTTAATTTTCTGCCATGTCCTTGATATTTAGTTTCACATCTTTTGGAATTAAGCCCTACTGTACAACACCCATCTAAACCGTGAATTAAAGCAACTGGAGTTCCTTCTCCTTTGTACTACCACAGCCTGAATCATAATCTGACTAACATCACAAGTACCTAAAATATAAAATTAACTTCAAACATTAACTTCAAACAGCACTGATTTTACCCTCAGAGTATATCAGGAGTCCTGAGACAGCCCTGGAAGCTGTGTGCAAGCAAAAGACATGGTATACAGATAATTTTTTTTTTTTGTATGCTTGTGCTGTAGCAAGGCTGGGTCTGGCTGCCACTGATGGGTGGTAACAAAGCACCCATTGTCTTCACCAGGTAAGAACCAACTCACCCATCTTGTGAGGGCATCACCGAGCCAGGGGATGCCTCTGCTGGCATTCAATACAGCAGCACTGCTTAATAAGCCAAGCCTAAATAAAACCATCAGGTCACCCAAAGGTGAGTTTTCATCCCCCGCATATAGGACTGACTCCACAACTTGTGCTAATTTTTTCTAGAAGTGAAAAATATGGTCCTTGCAGCTTTTAAGGAGGTTTTAAAATAACTATTTTCCCATCTCTGTGGTTTAAATAGAATCATAACCATACTACTTATAGCCTGGAAGAGAGAGAAGATGCCAAAATATCAGACATTTTTAATAGAGTAAAGAGAAAGAAAATACTGGCTTGGTTACCAGCAGGATTAGGAAAAAGATGGCAAGATCTGAGTTACAGATCACAGTTCTAGGCCCCTACTGTGGATGCAGCTTCTGAGGGAAATATGAGACAAGTTCCAAAAGTTGGAACCCTGCAGAAAAGACCTAAAGGTAAATCAGGGGTATAAAGTATACTTGGAAGACAATTCCCAGCAACAGCATCCATGCCTTGCCCCATAGTCCTTGTAACACAGCTCTACCCCATTGATCTCCAAGACTCACTAAGCTATCATCTGATATTCCAGCCTGAAAATATAATTAGCACTGATAACCAGCTGCTGCTGTGATCTGAAGTACGTGACAGCTTTCCTCCTGTACCCAGGTGCATTTTCAAAATGCTTTAGAAGCTTTAGAAATGATCATTAAGTCTCTCTTTGTTTTAAAGATAGCCCATCCATGGTCACATTTCTGAGCCCAGTTCTGCCAGCATTGGTACTGCAACTCAAACTGCAACCTTCTCCTTATGCACTGCAGGAAATGCTGCCTTTCTGGTGGCCAAATCCCAGCTGGGGGTGCAAAACAAGACTTAAACCAAACCAGGAGCCCCACCTCATTTCATTCCCTGCCTCAATCTGAAGCTGCCACCTTTGCCCTCTTCTGATCTGCCATGTCTCTTCTGTGCTTCCTTCATAGTCACAGGACAACTATTTCTCAGTTGATGTCTATCAGTTTTGGACTACTCTCCACAGAAATACTCAGCAGATGAAGATTTCTTCACGTAAACTGAGGTTGTATCCCTGCCATTTTGTGTGGGACTTGCTCCAGCACATGTTTGTTAAATGTTACATGATCCATCAGAGAGGGAAGCACCTCAGAGACAGCTAAGAAGCTGGGCCAGGATCCTGCCATCAGGTTACTGGCTAGAATACTTTCAGAGACATTTTTGTAGAACAATAGAGCAGGTTAAAATGCCATGCTTAATAAATGTAAGCTTCCCATTAAGAATAGTTTATAAATGAGTATGGTATTGACCAAGCCAGTGTTAAAAAACTGCTTTGCCAACTAAAATTAGCCATCCACAATTACACACTCTTTTCTATCATTAACAGAAGAGCAATTAGCTACAACAGAAATTTGGTTTCAGCAGACACATAGAATTGTGCTAGTTAAACCTGTTGCCCATCATGAATTTAAGTCTTCTTAAAAATAGCTTTAGTCACTTTTATTGGTATAAACACCTAAATTGAGATCTAACAGCAAATAAGGATTGTGCTTGTCCATAATAACCTTAGCTGTGAAATCTACTCAGACACAAGACATACAACCTTCCACATACACAAGTTATTTGTCAGCAAAGCAGAATGCTGCCATTCTGAAACAATTACATACAGTAAAGGTTTTCAATATTTTATTAAAGAAAACAGTCAAAATGTACAAGTATTACCCAGGTTTGTAGATAACGTCCTATAAAGGCAGTAAAATATGAATTTCAATCTAGGTTTTAAAAACTGCTATCGTTGCTTATTTTTAAAGTTGGTATTTTAAAATCACGTTTCACAAATAGTTCTGAAATATTACCAAATTAATAGTGCAACAAGAAAAATTGAAATTAGTTCTACACTGTTTGCATGTCAAGCAAAAGTTATAACTAACAGCTTCAAATACTCAAACCATTTGAGAATGAATGAACCCAACAGCTCCCACCAAAACTGACTTCTGACCACATTAGGAACGTTCTCTTCATGTTCTTCACTTAAAATCAAATAATAATAAAACAACACCTCTTGAGGTCATCAAAAATAACTTTAGTATAAAATTGTCTTGGCCCTTATCAAATACTACATGAGTAAAATTGTTAAGCCTTTATCAAAACAGACAGGAATAGGGAAACAAAAAAAATGTCATGGCCTTAATCCATATCTGTTGGAATCATGTTTAGAAACGTTAGAAGCAAGACCAGAAACTTGGAGCCCTGTTTTGTTTTTAAAAACCACACAATCACAAAGAAAAGAACAGCTTCTTACTGCCTAAGGTTTGGGGGTGTTCTGCTCAAGTACCTGTTCCCATAGACAGCAACCTGTTATGTTCTGAAGAGAGCATACGCAAAATATAGAAAAATAAATAAAATAGCTTCTTACAGCCTAAGGTTTGGGTGCTGGGTGGTGGTTTAGTATGTCCCCCACAGGTCACACTCTCTCGAGCTCATATGCAGAAACATGGAAATTTATATCCATCTTTCTTTTTTTAGAAAGAGAAAAGCCCCCCTACATCCCAAAGCTCTTGAGATCGCAAAGGATGGTGCCCTGGGTGCTCTGGATGCTTTGGCAGCATGGAAAGTGGGCTCGGAGACAGACCCTGAGCTCCTTGTTGAAGATGAAGCAGAGGATCGGGTTGACCCCTGCCTGGGCAAACGTCATCCAGACGGAGGTGGTCAGGTACACCTGGGGGATGGAGCTGGCCTTAATGAAGACCCGTAGGTAGCAGGCCACAATGTAGGGGGACCAGAGCAGCAGAAAGAGCAAGGTGATCATGTAGAACATCTTGCAGAGCCTTTTCTCCATCTTAAACTCCTCCAGCACCAGCAGCCTCTTGATCTGGCTGTGGGTAGCCTGCCTTATGCCCACAAGGGTGGGTGGCGTGGGCCCCCTGCCAAAGCCAGCCGTCCAGTTTGCAGCCGCTTGGCCGGTGGCTCCCGGCCCGTGGAAGGTCCAGTTCTGGCTGATGGCCGGTACCAGCTGGGCCGGCTTCATCTTGCGGTGGCCGTGGATGAAGAAGAGCAGCTTGATGTAGACCAGGTGGGTGGCGGCGATGACGGCCGCCAGCATGAGCATGAAGCCCAGCGTGTCGTTGGCCTTGACGTAGCGGTGCTCGAAGATGCACTGTTCCTCCTCCCGGATGAACTTGTAGGTGCCCACGTCAAAGACGGGGGGAAAGGCCATGGCCATGGAGAGGGTCCACACCATGCACACCACAGCCAGGCAGGTCCAGCCCGTCATGCGCTTGGCGTAGAAGCGGTGGTGGGCGATGGCCATGTAGCGTGTGACCCCCACGCAGAAGAGCAGGAAGGCGGCGTGGAAGCAGAAGAGCACGGCCAGGAAGGCCAGCACCTTGCAGCTGAGGGGCCCGTGGGGCCAGGCGGCCCCGCTGCGCACCGACAGCATGACGAAGGGGAAGCAGGCGAGCGAGCGGAGCCCGTCGGCCAGGCAGAGGTCCAGCAGCAGGTAGTAGGGCGCGCGGTGCAGGTGCCGGTCCTTGAGGATGAGCCAGGCGAAGAGCACGTTGCCGGCCAGGCTGACGCAGAGGATCAGCCCCAGCGTGGCGAGCTTCAGCCCGGAGGCGCTCAGCAGGCCGCCGGCGCTGGGCAGGTGCGGGCTGCTGCTGCTCNNNNTCCTCCGCGCCGGGCGAGGGGCCGGACGAGCCTGCGCACAGGCAGGCGGCGGCTCTGCCCAGCTCCCGCCGAGGACAATGGGGTAAATCCCCCTCCCTCTCTCCCTCCTTTTTCCCTTCCCTCCTCCTCCTGCTGCTCCTCCGTCCCTCCGCCCACGCCTCCGCCCCCCGCGCAGCGCGGCCCCTGCGGAGCGCGGGGCTGAGCCAGGCGCGCAGCGGCGCGGAGCGGCGCGGAGGTCCCGCTGCCGCAGCGGGGATGGGAGCGGGGATGGGCTGGGCTGGGCTGGGCGGAGCGGAGCCGCCCGCAGCCGGACCCCCGGCCCCCGCCCTTCTCCCGCCGGGAGCGAGTGCCGGGATGGGGCTCGGGGGCAGCCGCGGGGTGCGGTGAGGTGCGGTGAGGTGTCCGGCCCCAGCGGCCGTGGCGGGGATCCCCTGCATCCCCTTCCGGAGGAGCAGGGGAGCGTGATGCCGTTCACAGCTGATTGAGACAGTGTATCTGGGCGTAAGACAGGTGTGTATGTGCCCATACACACACACACCGGTACCTATGGCGCGTGTATTGGTTCAGTACAGCCACACATTGGTCATACACCCGTGTCACAGTTACCAGTGTGCTTCTGCTAGATTTGGCCATTCTAAATGGCCAAATTTAACTTCCTGCTCACAAGCAAGGCAAGTCCAGCAGCACCTGTTGCAGTGCAGCATCTGGGAGTGCTGTCCCTTTCTTGGCAGGGGGGTTTGGAGGGAAGGAGGCTTGCAGCAAGCTTACAGGACAAATGTTTCAGTGTGAACATCAAGGAAAAGGTGCCTCTGTAAGTCAGGAGCCTGACATTTAGTGGAATCTGTCATTTGGGGTCTGACGAGGGCTCTTAAGAAGATCAAACAGGATGCTCTCCATGTTTCTGTGTTGTTCGGGGGCTTACCAACTCCCAGGCTTAGTTACACAGGATCCACAGAGGGCTGGGCAGGTTTTGTGAGCTGGATAAACCACATCTGACCCGACTAGCACAGAGCATCTGCTGGTGCACCTGTGCTGTTGGTGCAGGTTTATGATGGGCAGTTTAATGTAGGCCAAAGAGACGCATATCCTTGTCCTCTCTCTCCCACTTTGCCATCCTTGTGTATATAGGGCAAGGCCTCTGCGTGCCTTGTAAGGCATGCACCAACGCACGGCCCTGGGCTCACTGGAGATGCTAATTCAATTATCGTACTATTACTGAGTTTCCTTCATGGCCTCTTGTGAAGGACACGTCTGAAATCCTTTTTGAGCATTCTATTAAAAGCCATCAGTAAATTCAGTGTTATTCCAGAAGCTGTAGCAATTAAATCATCTGCATCAGCCCCAAAAGCGAAGGTTGGTGGAGCATCTTTCAAGTGGATCTTTCTGGCTGGTTTCAGAAAAGTCTCTTTGCATGTAGCAGGGTCCAGGCTCTGACCCTGATTGTGCCAGCAAATGTCCAGAGTAGCTCTGCTGAACTCCTGGTATTTTAACAGTGGTGGTGAACCAAAGCCCGACTTTGGCCCAAAGGTGTGTCGAGGGCAATCTGTATCACAGAGGACTTAATTTGCCCCTGGATCTGTTTTGTGTCCATTACTTATTTCAGTGTCACGAGACCAAAGAAATCCTGAGAGGGAAAAAAAATAGGTGGTAGATAATTGAGGCTGCTTTTTGCTTCCTACCAGTGCATCTGAGCTGTTTTCAGTTGTTAGGTTTCTCATTTGCACCGAAGTTTTACTGTGACAGAGAATTGCCCACGGGTTGTTCAGTGCTTTGTGCAATTTTCCAGGTGTTTCTCACATTCATGCAGTGACTCGAGTGCCGGGATCGCGGTGTCCCCTTGGCAGCCCTGGCACCTCTGTAAGGAGCGGTGTCTTTGTGGAGGAGCCGGGACACCGCGCCGCTGGCCCCCGGTGCAGCAGAGGAACAGGCTCTGCCACGGCAGGCTGCCAGGAGCCAATGTGCTTTTGCCAAACATGAGTACGAGGATCGATTGTCCTTGGGGGCACGTCGCTTTTCAGAGGAGCAGAGGAGCCCTTATGGCCCGTGTTAGCTCTGTGATCTCTGCCATCAAGTGAACAAAAGGGAATAACACACCTGCTTCCCTCCTCCGCTCCTGCGGGAAGGGTTTCTCTCCCTGAATGCTCGCCAGCGCAGCTGAGCTGGCTCAGGAGCTGCCGTAATTCACTTCTATCTTGCCAGGCCAGCAGCAAATTGCTAGCTCATCTTTCTTCCACCTGTAGCAAGAAGAGCTTGCTACAGAGAGCCGGCAGGGAATGGTGTTTCATCCATTTTCCCAGGGCTGCTTCCCTGATGAGGCTGTTATATAGTGCGATAGGAGGTGTGAGCCTAGAATTTGGCTGACTGAGAGATGTGACGCTAAAGGGACAGCCAGAAGGAATGGAGAAAATAAGGGGCAGGCAGGGGGTTAACAGTCTTTATATGAGCAGGCTCCTTGCCTCCCAAAGGGGCTGACCTGGCATTAGACCCACCAGGACAGCTCTGCCTGTTAGTTACACCCTGCCAGGAGAAGAGCCCTCCCTGCCCCACCTAGGTGACCCCATACAGGCAAGCCAACACCAATTCAGGCTGCTTCATGTCTTCTTGTATCAGACCCATCAACTTCAAACAAGTTCCTTGTCCAGACTCAGTCTCAGCTTGTACATTAGTGCCAGACTTACAGCATTTGACTAAAAAATAGAAATAGGGTATTTTGTAACCCCTTTGCTGTTGCACAGGTGCTCAAGGAGCTCTTCCCACCTGCAGGGACTGTGGTGCCTGTGGAAGTGTCAACCACTGAGAGTCAAAAGGAGCAGCAGGGACTGCCCCTGTATCCACATGGCAAATTCTTCATCTTCGGTGCTGCTTGGCTCTGCCAGGTGTCCAGCCCCCAGCCAAGCAGGGACACCTCTGTGCATGGGTGTATCCCTGGAAACTCAAACACAGAGCTCCTTCCTCCAGTGCTCTGGTGGGGGCTGGAAACACTGTGTGTCTATTGATTTGGGCATAGCCAGACAAGAGCCAGACCCATCACAGCAGTCGTGGTGAACAGGTAATTCCCAGAGGTTGTAGTGAGAGTGTTAAGCTATTTTCCTTTCTCCCTTCAATCACTTTCACAAAACGAGTTTAATGAAGAGCTATTCTCTGCTTACAAAATGGTGCTGCAGGAGCTAGATGGATTCCTCTGACCTTTCAGTGTGCTTTACTTGAATTGGCTGCCTCTTCATGTTCTCCTCTCACTGCCTTGAACGGGAAAGACAGCTGAAATAGGGACTCTTACAGCAAATACTGTGGCATATTGCCTTCTTTCTATCAGTCACTGGTGTGCTTCCTGAATCCTTATCTATTTATTATTAGTGGTTTTTATTTGTGTTCCTGTGGCTGGGAGCTCTGCATAACATTTCTGGAAAGAGAAGTGTCCTGTGTCCCTGTAATAGTGTAGTAGAAATCAGTGTTGTCCCTGGTGTGATGTAAAGGAAGAAGTAGGAAATGTCTGGACATGGCTCAAGGACAATCCCTGAGCTCCACCATGGCTGACACGCCATAGGGAAGCAGGACAGGTGAGAGCAGTCAGCCAAAGCAATTTTGCTGTCACAGATAATTCAGGCAAGGGAAAGTTTTCAGGCTTTGCAATCAAGGAGATGGAAAGGTCAGTCTGGAGCAAAGAGGGATGACAGAGGCTTGAGTTGGATCTGGCACAAAAAGATTAAAGGTCCTCCTTCCTAGCTTCCTGTAATTCCCAGAAAGCTCTCTGGATGACACTCATTATTTGTGTTCTCTTTGCATGTAGTGGAGTGAGTCAGGGACCAGGGTGCTACACAAGTAAAACAAAAAGCTGTCCTTTTGCCAAGGAAACTTAAAATCCAACAGTGCAATGGGAGAGAGGGCTGATACGAACCCTAGAGAAGGGGGAGAATGAGCAAACCACGAGGTTGCAGGCTAGGGAATGTCATTGGCGTAAGGGTGGCTATCAGTCATCCCTGGAAGGGGTGGAGGGAGTGTCAGGAGCTAATGAGGCAGGTTTGTGGGTGTTTACAAGGATCATGATAATACTTTGTGGCAATGACAGAACAGAAGATGACACATTAGGGTAATGTTTGGGCACTGGGTAATGTGAAAACAATGTGAGAAGATTAAAATTTGCAACATTTACAGTACTACCCAAAATAACTGCTCTGCACAGGAGCCATGCTTGTCCTCTGTAACCAGGGCACAGCCATGGTACTTGCCAGTGAAATGAAGAGAGATTTAAACCAATGCTGGAAAACTTCCACCCTGCCTCTTGCTTGCAGAGGATCCAGATGTCAGGTTGGGGATGGGGCACTGGGCACTGCCATCAGGCTGGGAAGGGCATGGGCCAGCAGAGCCCAGATCTGTGCTCAGCAAAACACTAATGAAGGATTTTGGATATGG
Source organism: Leptocoma aspasia (assembly GCA_013399835.1). Classification (NCBI taxonomy): domain Eukaryota; kingdom Metazoa; phylum Chordata; class Aves; order Passeriformes; family Nectariniidae; genus Leptocoma; species Leptocoma aspasia. The sequence goes on along the minus strand of VXAX01006620.1, from coordinate 1,692,260 downwards.
CTTTGTTCCCATAATTATTAGCACAGTAGTGCAAAATGTGCAGATGACACCAGAGTGGATGGGACTATTAATGTCACTGTTGAATCCTGATTTCCTGGATCTGCAGGCGAAGAGTCACAGAGCTGCATCTCTGTGACAGAGGGGTATCTGACAGCTAGTGATCACATTTTTCAAGGGCTTATTCCTGGCTGTTTAATACTTCATATGCTCTCTTGGGGAGGGAGGAGGGAAGAACAGAGGAGTATATTTGGCACAGCAGGGAAGTGGACTCGGGTCTTTTCCATCCCTTAGTGCTGTGCTGTTGCAGGGAGAGAGAAAGCCTCCTTCCACAGCAGTACTAATCCTCCTCCACAGCAAGATGAACGTTTTGAACTTGAACAACTCCTCTCATTTTTCCCCCATGTGATTGTGAGTCAGGCTGAGCTTCTCTATTCTTCTCCATAATTGAGTAGGAGATTATTTTGACTGGAAATAACCAGACACAGGTATCATGGCTATGAAAGCCTCTATGCATGCCACTTGCTAAAAGTTCTGTAGCCTTCTGCAAAGTGACCTGGTCTTTAAAGGCTTTGCTCAATGGAGAGGGAAGAAAAGCAGAAGGGAAGAATAGCTCCTTCCTGCTCACTTCTATCACTGTCTCTGCTAAACTTAACCTGCTGAATTGTTGGTGACACATTGTTCTTCAGAAGCAGCTCCTTTGTGGAAGACCTCCCCTGTGACACGGGGAATAGCTGCTGTGAGACAGGAAATATCCCTGATGTGATGGCTTTCTACAGGAGCTCGTAGCTGCTATCCAGTCCCATGGACATGCTGAAATAGTTACGAAAAGCCATTCCTTTAAAATCTCCCCAGGCACAGATTTTCCTGTCCTTCTCTTCCTGTATCCATAGTTGTCTTCCATGGGATGCAGGCCAACTGCTTGGGTTGCATTCCCACCCCTCTGTCCCAGAGGCAGTGGGTGGTGGAGGGGTGCAGGGCAAGCGAGAAGCAGATGCAATGTGAGGCTGTGTCAGGGCACGTGGCTTCTGCTGCCATGGCAGGGGATGCTGCCAGATGCCAGTTCTGGCTCTTGGTGGGTACCAGGGAGGTGGGTGCAGCCTCGTGGCAGGGCTGAGTTTTAGCTACACACACTCCTACCAGCAAAGCCAGACACTAAGGAGCATTTCACAAGATCAGGCTTTCTCCAGTTTATACATAAGTGGGATTGCTTCAGGCTATTGAACCAGCTTGCTGCAGACTAGCCAAGCCCAGGAGTTTTATCTGTGCTGTAGCAAACTCAAGCCACTGCTCTTCTGCTTGTGCATCTAATGTCTCAGCTGCTTGCTGAAGAGCTAATGAGCTTTTGGGGATACATGGGTGCTATAAACTCCTTAGGCCAGAGATAAGCAGCTTATTGCCTTTAGGAGCACTGCCAGCCCTTGGCTCTGCTGCTGTGGTGCTTCTCAGGCCCCAGTTCTTTGTTAGCAGGAAGGGCTGTAAAGTCTTGAAATAAGTGTGTTCCTGATTCCATGTGTACATGTGCATGCTGCAGCCATCTCCACAGGGTGAGGTAAAACCAGCAAGTGGGACAAGCAGGCAACACCAGGCTTTACACAGTGCTGTCACGTCTCCCTGTGTGTGACTTCACCCCTCACAAAGCACATTCCCTGCACTGAGGCTGTGCTGTCTCAGCTGTTCAGGAGGAATCCACCACCCTCACCACAGTGAAATGGTCTTTGGCACCCAACAGGAAATTCACCACGGGCAGTGTGGGCAGCTTCAGAACAGAAGGTGTCTGTGTTGGTCATGAGCCAAATTATTTCCATTTCTATCCTCTCTTTGCTTTTGGATAGACCTGCTGTGAATGTCTGTATAGAAAATTCAGCAGGTAAAAAAAAATGGAGGTAATGCACAACTGAAAGTTCACTTGTAAAGCCACTGCGAAGGCAAGTTTTAATTTTCTTCAGATGATTTCAGCCCTTGCTGTTCTCCACTTGTTGTCTGCAGTGTCTACCATCAAAAGCAATCCCATTGCAACTGGCCAACAGGCTGAGGTTGCTACTCCTACTAAAGGCTAGAGAGAGCCTTCAAATCTAGTGAGAGCATCTCCATCCTTATTGTGTACTTTACTGTTTTCCTCCCCTTTTACCCAGGTATAAAGTAGCCAAACAACTCTCTTTCAAGGCATAACTAGGAGTAGAATTTGGTATGCAACTCTCAAATTTTTATTCAGTTGCTCTCATTGGAGCAGTTTTGGAATTAATCTAGTCATCAGGGAGAGTTATGGGAAGTGCTGGAAGTACCTTCTGATACCATTTTTTTGACTTTGAGTACATGAAATCTGAAATCTGATTTCTTTGCTGCTCCATTGTACTTATATGTTACCTTTCCTGTTGGTTTACACTGTGCACAGCTTAGATGAGGCCAGAACTACTCCCTTATTTCAGCACTCTGTGCAAATGGATATCCTCTCCTTGCCTATGGCCTCTTCCCCCCACAGCTGATGGAAACGAAAGGATGAGCAAAGTAAAACCTTTGGTGTGACTAAAACTGTGAGACTTAAGTGTACTGAGAGTCCATCAACACTGCTTGAATGCTAAATTCATAGTTAAATGGGTGTTGTCTGTTGAGATAACACCCTTGCTGGGGTGTTGGAGTGGAAAAATGATCCGGCAGTGTTCCTGTGACACCATGGGGTCAGCTCAAAGCTCTCCACCACCGCTGCTGGAGCAGCACAGACAGTTCAGTGCCATGCCTGGAATTCAAATCCAGCCATCACCAGATTAATGTTCACAGGCTGAAAGTCACTAACTGACCCTTCTGTATTTAAATCACTTCTTCAACAAAGGCATTCTCTTGTCATTTAAGTTTGAACTGTAGGAACAGCACATTAAAAGGTTTTGCAGCTTTAAAGTGTTGGTGGGTCTCAACCAACTTTGTGGGCTAAGTAAAGCCTGAGAAATATTTTTCACCAGACTATCCTATCAACTGAACTTTTAAGGCAGAACGATGAAAAGGAAAATATTCTTTTAATAGTGCTTTCTGGTAAAAGGTGTTGCTAACTTGTTGAAGCAGAGCTTGGAATAACAGATGAAAACTGTCAGAAAAGCTGTGATGTACTTTGGATCTGAGTGAAAATTGTGACCAAAATCTGAGTCTGCCTAAACCCTGAGTTATATGCCAAAATGCCCCAGGATTCTTTGCATCATCATGCAAGTTGATAAGTGTAAGAGCTTATTTGTTTGGGGTTGGGTTTATTCTTAGGCATTCCTTTTGTGCAAAGGGTTTTTCTTTGGAAGGGCCGGGTCGCTTCATTTTTTATTTATTTTGCCTTTGCATTTTATCTAACAAAGTTCACTTCAGTGATGCAGGACTGATGAGGAAAAACCTCCCAGAGCTGTGTTAAACCTGAAGTCTTCATACCCGAGAGAAGCAGGGAAGGCTTTTGGGAAGATCCAGCAGGATTCCACATTTTTTGAGACCTTAAAAAAGTTTTTTGGGGTTAAACAGAAACAAAGCTTAGGGGGGAAAATGGACTCTGGTTATATGCTTAGCACAAAAGCCTGGGTGCCACTGGCATGCCAATTGGTTTGCCTTTGCAATAAGGACATGGTGACTGGGAGGATCACGGAGAGCTGTACGAATTCTATCCATGCAGTGTGTGAGCTCAGCCTGGGAAACAAACCTCATCTGCCAAGTTCTGTAGGGCCATTTCCAGCTTTTCTCCTCGAAGGAGAGGCTCTGCTACCAATGAATAAAGTGGGAATTTTGACACTGATTTCAAAGGGAGCTAAATTGAGCTCCATGAAAAGGGAGCACTAGCATGCAATGCTGCTCTTCGTTTTTTCTTATTAATGTGACTAATTAAATGTTTGTATTTTTTAAGCACTAACAGTTTTTTTGATGGTCGTTTAGAGACTTTGAGAAAGTCAATAATTTTGATGAAATAGGACTGTAGACTCCAGAACAAAGTCCACATGGAATCCGTGGTGTTGCTAGGATACAGCTATTAGTATTTTCAGTGGCTGGGTTATTTTTTGGTGTGGTTTTTTTTTTTTTTTAATAGAGTTGGCCTAACCTCTCTTACAAATAGTAGAACACGTGACTGCCTGATCCCATTTACATGATGCTCCCTCAGTTTACTTTGATGAAGCTAAACTTGACCCTTTAATTTCAGCCACTTTTGTGTGTGAAGAAGAAACACAAAGAGCAATTTTGACCTAAATCTTGTTGATGTTTTTTTTTTCATGGATGTGCAGGATTTTCTCCCTGTGGGTGTTCCATTGCTGAAGTCAGTCTCCCTCTAGTGGTTCATTTCCAGAGGGGGCCTTTGCTGTCTTTGACAGGTACAAAATGTGCTGGAGTGATGCAGAAAGTGGAATGACCCCTATGAGCTGAACCATAGAGCAGCAAGCTCGTATAAAAATATTATGTCCTGTAATTTTTATCTGTTAGAATGTACTCATTTTTTACAATATCCATAGTAGTGGGGGGTTTCCATCCCAGACTCACTCTGCAGTCCAGGCTAACGTGGTTTGTGCAGTGTGTATGATGTGAATCTTGCACATTGTTTCCTTCTGCTGTACACTGGGAAGCCTGAAAAAAATCAGTATTTAAGCTCATGTTCCAGATGTGGTGCCAATAACATTATGACACAGAATAGCATTGGGGGTGGTAGTATTTTGGCATCCTCATGTTTGGGGAAGCAATATCTTGAGTGAAACACTGCAGATATTTTACTGGAAAATCAGGAAAAGCAAGATGTTTGGAGTTTGTTTCCAACATATAATTTTGAGATCTGTTGGGTTTCTTGCATTTATGCTCCTTACCTCACCTTTGCTGGGCACCTCAGAGAGCCCCAGTGCTTTCCAAGTCTGGAGAACAGGGAAGGATGAAAGCAGAAGCCTGGTATCCAAAGCTAAGTAAGAAATTCCAGTCTCTTAATTCCTGATGCATGGATTGGATGCTGGGTTAAGCCAGTTCAGCTCCCCAAAGATGGCTAGGTAAAGAAATAAAGATCTAATCTAAAGCATGATGAAGTCAATCTATGCCCTTATTTAACTGTAAAGGGTTTTGGATGAAGCTCAGCCTTCCTTCACAAGTGGTGGCAACCAGAGAGAGGTGTGATTCTGGAATGCATCAAGGATACTGGAAAGACTGATGTCTTTCCAACTTTTACACTACCTTGAGGTAGGTACTGCCTTCTTCATGTTCATATCTGGCATAATTCCATCCTGTGATTTGCTTTTAATATACCAAAAGAGCTACTGGAGCCGTTTTTTCCTTTATTCGCTGTAATTAGAAAGCCTGGAGAAATTTAGGATTACCTGCCTCAGAAGTTAGCAAGCTCCTGTTCCATTTTCACAGGAGGTCATGAGTTGCCATCTCCTTCCCATGAAGCATTTTACAGAATGTTCAGTTATGTAACAACTTTAAGGGTAAGATTTTACTTTTGTTTGCCTTTTCGTTAGTGCTCAGCTTTTATTGGGCAATCAGGAATCCTGGTCCCTTGGGAGATGTTAAACTATCTTCCTTTGGATGCTACTCCATAAAGTCTGCACAGTGGTTTCCATGAGAGTGATTTTGGAGCCAATTTTGTATTTAATTTTTGTTTTCTCTCTTCAGGATGAAGTTTCTACACAGTGTCCTGGCCAAAGCTGACTTAGTTCATAACTTGAGCAAGAACTATTCCATTTATTTTTGGTTATATTAAAAAAAAATATGCATTTACTCCAAGGATGTGGACAAAGTTCCTGTACTTTTTAACAGTTTCACAGCTGAAAAAGCAGAGGTACAAATTTAGTATGCATATGTACTTTCTGAGATTTGTTCTGCCATCGGTCGCCAAGAGTAAGTTAATAGGATTCCTGTGTTTACAAGGACACTTATGAGATGCCCACCACCACCTGAACTGGCTTTACTTTTATGTAATTTTATAGATTTTTTTTTTCTTAGATTTTCAAAGTGCATCTGTAGGAACTTTTTTAGTAAGGGAGGAAAGGATCTGGTTGAACTGCACTTCTTTTTGGACTAGTAAATGGTTATCAGTTATGGAAGCTGAGGAAAGGTTCCTCTGCTTGTTTGACTTGGGCAGGTTCATGTATTTGAAGGAAGACTTCTCTGGGAGCTTGCAGGCACCAGCTGCTTGAGGAGCCTCTCCTGTGGAGCAGGTGCTGTGTGGAAAACCTTCTGTCCCAGGCAGGACTGGACACAAGCCTGTCAGAAAACCAGGGGCAGTGAGCCAGGTTGTTTTTAAGAAAACAAAGTTATGCAATATCATTTAGTTCTGACATGTTCCCAATATGCAGCAAATGAAGAACTCAATAAATACAGTATATCTCTGGCCATATCATTTGAATAAAACTTGTTTCCATGACAACCTCTGCTTAACAGCTTGGCTGATATGAAATCATTCCTAGATGAGGGAGCTTTTGCCAAAAGCATTGGGATTCAACACTTTAATATTGTGTTTTAGGGTTTAAAAAACATTTATTTAAGCCTCTGGAAGCAAATATCAACTGAAATCCCTTCATCCTCACCTCTGCTTTGGCTCTCGACTGATCAGTTTATCTTCCTGGGAACCTCTCAGAAGCAGCTCCTGTGTTACTTAATATGCTTCTGAAGTCCCAGGCAGTGTTTCAAGAGCAAGTGATCGTGACACCAGCATTTGGTAAAGAAATTACATTTCATGGCTGTTGGCTCAGGCTGTGAGGCAGCAGCAGCAGCAGCTGGGCACAGCAGCCAAGGCTTGTGCTCCAACCATCCCTCAAGTCCAGGAAGGTTTATGTTCCAACCAGCTCTGCCTCAGAGTGAAAAAGAGGATCTTCAGCTGGAGAGAGGTCTAGCTAGGGTTTCACACCATTCATTTCTTGTCAGTAGCACTGAACAAACCCAGGTTATCTCTTAGATGTTTTTTAAGGTGTGGTACCTGTCACCTCAGACAGCTGTGGAACACTTCCAGGGTGGAAATTCACTGTGACTGCTCATATGGTGCTTGTTCCCTTCCTCCCTTCCAGGTGCTACACTATTAGAATCTAGCTAAAATAAGCCTAATGCTTGCCTAATATTTCTTATGTACACAGGCATCACAGTTGCCACAGTGATGGTGCACAACTGTCAGCAGGGGAAAGGAAGGTCCTGATGGTTTTAAGAGGCATTCTGCCCCCTCAAAACACCATTGTATTGTTGCAGAGGGATTTCCTGCACCAGCTGGGAGCAGGGACTACAGCAAAATCTACTGGAACAGGCAAATAATGTTTCAAGCACATGTAATGTACCCATTGCTGTCAAGATTTTGGGATCAGCAAGGATTATAAGGGTAGGGATTTAAATCTCAAATAAAACCATGGAAAGAAGTATGAAGTATTTATTGTTTCTTCTGGCTATAATGTGCCTTCTTCAGCTCTAATTTGCCCCAGCATGGGGCAGCTTAGGCCTTTGTGTGGCAAAAAGGTTCAGGTGCCTTAAAATGGGTGCAGTCAAGCAGTGCTAGGAGCACATAATAAGGGGCAGAGCAGTATTCCCCACTGCAGTTTGTTGGGGTTTTTTTCTCCCCAGTTGTTACCTGGGAAAATTTCAGCTGTTAGCCATTGGAAATGAGTTGAGCTAATCCACCAGCTGACTCCTGCTCTCTGCCCCACAGTCCTGCTTTGTAAGGCCTTAGCAGAACATTAGCAGAGAGAACTCTGCAAGGGAAAGGAAGATGTGGCTGGGAGGAGGTGTGAGGAATGGAGCCACAAGCCCCTTCTCTGGTGGTGAGCTTTAAGCAACTCCTCTCTGCACCATCCTGTAGCACAAGGCTGTACCATAACATGGTTTGCTTCTGGTAAAGCTGCTTGAGAAGGTACAAGAGCACAGGAGGCATCACCAGGGTTTCCTTAAAAAGAAACCTTCCAAATATGCAGCAAACACTGATAAAAGACATTTTTAATTCAAGTCCTATAAATACCTCTCTGAAAGCAGTAATAACTTCCTGGGATTTTTAATCTCTGAAATGATTTCACTCAAGGTGTGCTGGCAGCATGAGGTAGCTGAGCAGAATCAGGATGCTGTGCTCGTGATCATTTTTCCTTCTGAGATTCATCTCAGGAGACTCTTTTTTTCCTCTGTGTCACGACTTCTTAGAAGTCTCTGTAGGCAAAGGATGCGTTAATTTGATGCATCCTGTGATTGCCCTTCCTCCACAACCAAATTAATTTACTGTTAGTTGAGATTCCCACAACGTTCCTTGTGCCACTGTGAAGCCTGGTATTTACCGATGTAAATAAGGAATAAATGGAGGCTTTACATATCTCATTTGGAATAATGATACAGGCTGTGCCTCCTGGCTCTCACTCTGTGTCTCAGAGGTGTGGGGGTTTTGTTTCTGTAGCATTCCTTGCAGCCCAGGTTGTTTATAACAGAATGATTTGTTTTCAGCATGAGCTGTAATGTTTTAACTGATGAGCAGCTCCCTCTTAATGGAATCTGGAGGTTTTCACTGAAGCGTGTGGTTCCTTCAGAGGCAGGTGCTGGATTCAAAGTTAGTTTTTACAATACAGTGTGGTGGGGTTGGCCTTATTTCCAGAGTGATGCTGCTGCATATCCAAAATTTAATACCGTGTTGGCAACCTCAGCAGAGGACACCAAAAATGTGTTAGGCATGGAGAGTGTCACTGGCAGTCACAGAGGCAAGATGTGGCCCTTTTGGGTCATAAGAAATTAGCACTCTCCTCCTCTCCTCCTGTCTTCTCCAGCTCGTCTGAGAAAAGCTGTGCCTAGATACAGCCATTTATTGTAGGGTTTTTTTCAGGATTAACATTTTTGGTGGGCTCATCATTAAAATAGAGAGAAAACGCTCTGAGTGGGCATACCAATGAATTTTTAGATTCCAAGCTCTCCCAAATGGTCATTATCTTGCCTTCTATTTAAAGAGGAATAAATTAAATTGCAAGAGATGGTGCAACTGGTTTTGCAGATCTTATTTAATTTGGACTAGCAGTTTTAATTTTCCATCTGTACAACGTAATCATTAACTTTTTGTGTTTCTTCATTGTCGTTGTGCAGTCTGCTTTTTATGGGTAAACTCTGCCCTTACTGTTAGATTTTTATTTCTTTAAAGGAGTGTGTCTTTATTGGTTTTTCTTTTAGGATGAAGTATATATAAAATTATTCATCCTACTAAATGCGCTTGCAAAGAAATCTATGTGATTCATGGTCTTTGATCCTGTTATCACTTACGTGGGTGTTTAACTTTACTACTGTGCAGTCTCAATGGGGAGAATCTTAATTTAAAAAGTACTATTCTAAAAATAATGTGAGGGGTTTTGCACACGTCCATGTTTGATTGTGAGGAACATCTCCTTGTAAAACCAGGCATGTCAATTAAATGGGCTGTAGAGAAGACAGGAAACCAGAGAAATTATTATCCCCCAAGTCTGGAAAGGTCTTTGTGAAAATGGTCGGTCTGCACAGTAGCCACCCTTCATTGTGTGAATGTAGAAAATGTTTTGTCTTAAAACTTGGTTTTTTAGAAAGATTTACTGTTTTGGTCAGCATTGCCAAGCCAAACTGAGCAAAGGGTTATTTTGCTCAGCAAGGCAGCCCAGAGACACGCCGGGTCTGTGGAGTGACCTGTGCATGTGCAGAGAAGGGACTGCCAGCAGCGTGTGTGAACGTGCAAGGGGTTTGTGTCCTAAAAGTTGGAGTTCTAGAGAGATTTAGTGTTTTGGTCAGCAGCACCGTCAAGCCAAACTGAGCACGAAGGTTATTTTGCTCAAAAAGGCAGCCCCAGAGGCTTGTCANGCTCAGCCCCCCCGAGCGGGATGTGCCAGGGCTGCCGCTGCACTCGCCATGGACCTTCTGGCTGGACAAGTGAGTGGAGCTGGGGGGCGGTGGGAGCTGGGGAAAGCCCCCAGATCCGTCTAGGAAGGGATGCGCATCTCTGGGGTTATCGGTTCGCTCGTCCAAAGACTGGATCCGGGAAGTTAATGCTGGGCTGCGTTTGGGAGACGTGCGGGTGCGAGGGACTGTCCCGGTGCCTGTCCCCATCGAGGGGGTCGGGAGCGGTTCCGCGCAGTGAAACTGCTTTGGAAACGCTTTCGGTTCTGTAGTTCAGTGGACGCACATTGGTCCAGGCACCGTCGNTTTTAGGATGAAGTATATATAAAATTATTCATCCTACTAAATGCGCTTGCAAAGAAATCTATGTGATTCATGGTCTTTGATCCTGTTATCACTTACGTGGGTGTTTAACTTTACTACTGTGCAGTCTCAATGGGGAGAATCTTAATTTAAAAAGTACTATTCTAAAAATAATGTGAGGGGTTTTGCACACGTCCATGTTTGATTGTGAGGAACATCTCCTTGTAAAACCAGGCATGTCAATTAAATGGGCTGTAGAGAAGACAGGAAACCAGAGAAATTATTATCCCCCAAGTCTGGAAAGGTCTTTGTGAAAATGGTCGGTCTGCACAGTAGCCACCCTTCATTGTGTGAATGTAGAAAATGTTTTGTCTTAAAACTTGGTTTTTTAGAAAGATTTACTGTTTTGGTCAGCATTGCCAAGCCAAACTGAGCAAAGGGTTATTTTGCTCAGCAAGGCAGCCCAGAGACACGCCGGGTCTGTGGAGTGACCTGTGCATGTGCAGAGAAGGGACTGCCAGCAGCGTGTGTGAACGTGCAAGGGGTTTGTGTCCTAAAAGTTGGAGTTCTAGAGAGATTTAGTGTTTTGGTCAGCAGCACCGTCAAGCCAAACTGAGCACGAAGGTTATTTTGCTCAAAAAGGCAGCCCCAGAGGCTTGTCAGGTCTGTGGAGTGACCTGTGCATGTGCAGAGAAGGGACTGCCAGCAGCGCCGCGGTGCAAGGTGGTGGCACTAGGTACCCCCCGTGCCCCAACGCCTTGTGGCCGTGGGTTGGTAAAGTCTCAGGAACAAGATTAGCGATTCCCTTCAGCTGTGGCCTGCAGGAGAGGCAGTAACGGGATAGCGCCTGTGCCCCTTTGGGGAGTCACCCATGCTCTCCAATGGTCACTTGGCCATGTCCATCTCTGTCATCACCCTGCCCCTTTCCTGTCTGTCCTTCCCGTCGCAACTCGCCCCCTTCTCTCTG